>CM016568.1:22900276-23500276 GCA_003412495.2 Echium plantagineum | reverse complement strand
TTTCATCATCCCTTTCAGGTGATGACCCCTCCACATCGGGATCGCTGTTGCCTGTTCCATTAAAAGGAATTTATACTATGCCGATCATTACATATACAAATTATAGTTTCCACACTAGAGAAAACAACATATTTGACAGTCTAAAAAGCACGCCATTGCTTGATTATTCAATTCTGCTTTTGCAGATAACAACAACTCCATTATGTCAATTGAGACTACAAAGTTTGTTAGTTTCAACATACCAAACTTGCATGTGTCAATTGAGACTACAAAGTTTGTTACTTTGAACAATCTAAAATCAAAGTAAACAATCTTTTTGGGACATATGACCATAGGAGGAACTAGAGTTGGCGTCTGGTTGCCAAAATTTATTTAAATGTGGTTTAAAGAAAACATTATCATTTAAGCATGGTCAAATTCACACCGCTGAACACTGTTCAACAGTAACAGGTGATGACTACCAATGGTTACAGAAAAAGGAAATTAATGGCAATGTACTTCTAATTTACGCTTTTTGAAGATGACTTTCAAACGATTTATCCATGTTCCTATTAAAAATGCAGAGTACAAAATTTGGATATCGGTTCAGATAAAATTTTCAAGATTGCAAAATGCATTAAGTAAGAAGAATTCCTATGGTATCAAATTTTATCTTGCCTATGCTCTCAGCTACATAAAGGTTGGACCCATTAAATGCATTACGTAAGAATTCCTAATCAACTCCATTGATCATCTTATTACATAATTTGCAATGCAGGAAGACTATCTTGCCTATGCATCCCAATTCCATGTTGAGAAACACCTTCAATCAACTTCTATTATCTTTGAAATAGTCCAAATTTTATGATGCTTCTCCTACCATTTTCAGTTTCACCAAAAATCCATAAGTAACTAAACTGATGATTTAACATTCCAATCATACATAATCCTTCATCATAGTCAACAATAAACGAACCTGAAAAGAAAAAAGTTAAATCATACATAATTGAATTGGTATACTATCACTTTTGTTGAGCTTCTTCCATTCATTCTTTCAAACACCTTGTAGGTGTTCTTGACAAAAGCAAAAATAAGTAACAGTATTTTAAACCGCAGGAATCACAAAATCAAATAATTGATTGCCCAATTAATCAATTAATCAAAGAAATATAAAACTAATCAATTAACCAACATATTAACATTACCTTATTAACCATATAAACATAAAATCAAGGGATTGCAAAGATTACTAACCAGAGTGATCAATCCCAGCTTCTGGGTACAAATTCGGAGTAGAGGAGAAGAAAGAAGGGAGGATTTGGGTGGCGCCGCCAACAAGTCTGGATAACCACCCCTGAGATTTGGTGGCCAACGGAGGAGGAGGGCGGTCGTAGGGTTTTGACCGTGGTTTCGTTTTCCGCTCCATTAAGTGATTTTTTTAATTAGTGAGGGATTTAAGCAAATAAAGAAGGGAAAAAAAATACAAAGTAAATACCAGCTACGCGAGATTTGGAGAATAGAAGACAAAGGTTTTATTGATTTTAGTTGTGTGTAGAATATAATAGGTTTAATACTATTTATAAATTTTTAATATATCAATATAGGTAACTAATTAATCACCATTAATGTTAATGGGTTTGGATCTGGTGCCAACGGAACTGCCAAATCGGCCAAGCGGAGTCAAACCAAATCGATATACTAGGTTTTAACATTTTTCGATTCGGCATTGGTTTTAACTTTTCAAATCATGCATTAATCAGTTTGGTTTTAGTTTTAATTTTTTATAGACCGCAATAACTGAACAGACAGACATTAAATAAATTTATTTAAAGTATAGTTTAATGATATAATAAAACAATTAAAGATAAAGATGAAAGCTAACCTGGTGGTTAGATGACTGCACTACATATTGGGACACCGAATGACAGGTCTACATCTTAATTATACTCCCTCCCTTTCACAATACAAGACTTTTTCGTTTTTCCGTATCTAACTTTAATTAACAATAACTAATTAATTACAATATAAAAAATTATAAAAAGTTACTTTTATGAAAATTATCTTCAACATAAATTGATCGATATAACTTTTATGTTCTTTGAACTAAAGAATAAAAAGTAATTGACGGACAAAGTTGGACACGCAAAAACAAAAACGTCAATCAAAAAGAAATGGAGGGAGTATGATATACTAGTCAAGGGGTCAACCTAAAATGTTGGTAGTTTTAAGCCACACAACTTAATATTATATAGGTATTTCCTTTTTGAACATTTTTTTGTTCACTTTCTTGTTCATTGATACTTCTCCTATCATAGTATCACTTGCATTGCATTTTTTGCCAAAAGTTCAGTAAATGACATAGCTTAATGATAATTTGTTATATTTGCATGAAGTATTTACATTTGGACTTCGGATTGTCTGTTATTCGGAATCATTCGGATTGAATAAACAAGTAGATTATTTATTTTCTAATTTTAACTCGAAATGACTCCATCATTATTTTGTCACATTAAAGATATTTTATTAATATGTGTAAAGTGAAGTATGACGTACTCTTATTTTAAAAATATTATATGGCACTTCAGATACTCGAATAGCCTAGTGAAAAGGCTCTCGTTAGTGACCAGAATGTTCTGAATTCGCATCTCACCTCATCGCTAATTTACAAAAAAAAAAAAATATTATATGGCACATGGTTTTCTATTAATTTACAATCATTGTGTTACTTTGTTTAATACTATCCAATTATGACAACATTTCGAGTAATTTATCTAATATAATTTTGCTTAAAATGCTAAACATCATTAATGGACAAAAAGGTAAGTAAATAATTTTATTGTTAACAAACGTTCGTATCAATGCAAATTCAACTATAAAAATTGCTTTATACAAAAATGCATATGATATAATTGATGATATGAACATTTGTCTTATCTCCGATAAATCAACCTCTGTCCTCTTTTATTCTTAAAGTTTTACTTAAAGTTGAAAATTAACAATCAATATAAACTATAGACATGATTATGTAGTTTGCTAAGTCAATAACATAGAAATAATGTTCATACAAATATGAAATAATTGATAAAATAAGAATTTAATACATGGACGAGTTGATGTGTCAATCTCTTTGAAGGAACGAAACAAATTGAGTCAATTGTCAAAATTGAATAACCTAATTAATCAACTAACTTAGGTTATTCTACGTACCTAACACATGATATATTATGTCGTATTATCATTTTTAATGATATTTATATCGTTTGAATAAATTATAATATTCAACTAATTAAGTTATGATATCTCTAGCTAATGGTGCCTAGCTCTATGATGTCTTGGTCCATAGTAGTCTTCATGGATTCTCGGTAACGAGTTGCTTCTCTTTGACTTCTTCGAAGAAAGTCTTCTTTTTTCATTTTGAAAATTCTCAATCTTCTCAACAACATTATGTTTACTTCTAACCAAAGTACCACCTTCACCCTGGATAACGAGACGCCAAAATTTATTAAGTATTGGTTAAATTAAATGACACTCTTAATTGATAGGTCTCATTTTTATGCTTCGTGATTCATATATATATTATATTAATTTTTACGATGTGATCACTCATCGTGTAGTATAATTTACAATTTCATAAAAATCAAATCATGAATTAAAATACAAACGAGATAGTTATGAGAAGTACTTACATTGGAGTTTTGATGAAAACTAGAAAGAGATCCGTTTTTCAATCGTCGTAAGCCTTCACATAAATAAGAAGAAAATATTCAGTATGATAAATACAAGAATAATATAATGTTTAAACGTACAAAAGTTCACTTACCTTCAACTTCATGGATTACATTTGATACAAGTATTAGAAAAATAAAAACATATGGTTTCATTTTTCAAGAACTATATAGTTATGTAAAAAATTGGAATTTGTTTGTACAAAAGAACTTAAATGCTTTTGGTTTGTGTTTTTTCTATTGATCAGGAACTATATTGTAGTAGTTATTATGTAGGAGAAGTAGAGAGTATATATACAAAACATGGATCTTGGATGAGGACCCACATGACCTCAAGTTTTCACTTTGCATTGTACTTTCAATAACCTTTTAGCTAGTTTAAGAAAAAGTGGAGCTTTTAGTGGGATTTTAATGTAGTAAAGTATTTTGGAGGTTTCTTTAAAAAATAATAAAGGTTATGAGGTTATAATTGAGCACAATATAGTGTTGTGAGAGGAGGGGACAAGGTTATCCTAATAAAAGGTGTCCAATTTAATGATATTGGTAAAATTAAATAGGTAACAAGACAAGTATTTAGAAATATAGGAGAATGTTATGAAAAGTTGGTCTCCCTCATCCTTATATTTCTCATGCAATGTTTCATTCCACTAGAGTAGACCCCTGATTGGATGCATACATGTTTCTTTAAATAACTTGATATTTTTGGATTACACTTAGCACTTAGCAGATCTTCGGGTCCATCTAGTTGGACCCATTAGATGGTTCCTTGCTTGGTCCATTGAGTGAAGGAATCGGATAGCCAATAGGATTTTTTTTTTTTTTTTTTTTGTGTAAATTAGCGATGAGGTGAGCTTCGAACCCAGAATCTTCTGGTCACTGGCACGAGCATTTTCCACTAAGCAATAGGAATTTAAAACTTGAAAGGTTGAATTAATTTGCACAAACTCTTATGGGTCGGGATGACTGTGTTCGAACCCGATCCTTGAAATTGGTGATTGATCTTGAATCAATGTTAAGGTGATAAAGTACATTAAATTTACTAGCGATTTGCGCACATTTCAATATATACGAATACCATTTTTATACTAGTTTAATGCACAACAATCAGTGGCGGATCTAGGTGTATGGAAGTGCATGTTCGAAATTGTCATAATTTTTAAATATCTGTTAAAAATACTTAAATATATTCAAATATCATTTTCAATGCTAATTTTTAAAAAAATAAAATAAAAAAATATGATTAAATATCTACAAATTAAAATTTTGAGTCAAGTCTTATATCTCAATCTGAACTCAAAAGTAACCAACATATTTACTGGGTGAATAAATTATTCTTACCGCTTAAGAATTTTATAATTTCTTTAGTTAATCGAATAGCCTAGTAGAAAAGACTCTTGTCAGTGACCAAAAAGTCATGAGTTCGATTATCACCTCATCGCTAAGTTTTTTATAAAAAAAATTATAATTTCCTTACATTTTATAAAGTTTCCATTAAATTTCAATAATTTGATTCTTCTGGTCGAGTGCAAGAATCTTCACACATCATAACCGACTTTCTTACCAGTCAAGGGCACTGAGCCACGGCCTCTTATAATAAATTTAAATTTCCTAACCTTTGAAAACTTTTTTGTCGCCTTATTTTATATATATATTAAAATCACTTTCGAACTAATTATTGTTTATTTTATCTCAAGTCTTTAAATACAACCGTAAATATTGATTCATTTCAGACTCATCATGTCAATCATCATCAAGCCCGTTCACATTTCTAATCTTAACTTAATTTTTTGACGTCGATCGAGCTCAAATATTAAAAAGAAAAATTTAGACTTATAGTGATGAATATATAATAAACCACATACATACTTGATCAAAAAAGTGACAAAGATCGAACAACCGAATTCAGAATTTTGCAATCACAAGTTACCTACTCGACCAATATAATCACCTTAATAAACTCCAGATACATACATACACTAGGTAGTTACCGAGTCCAAACCGCGTGGGAGAATCTGCAATAATTCTCCCTTTTTAGCTTCTCGTAATATTATTGTAGTTAGTTTATTTATCTTTCTTTTTTCTTTTGGTGTCAAGGAGCAGCCTTTACTTTCATGTGATCAAAAGAATCTATATATGCCTACTTTTAACAAGTATCCAATTAGTTTATTTTCACGAATAATAATCCATGAATTAATAGAGTCATACTACACACCAATTATTAAACAAATTCTGGTAGATGTCCCAATTTGTGTTTCTTGCAAATGCGTAGTGGGACCCAAACGATTTACGAATATATGGGACCATTTACATATTACTACGTACACTACCTTATATTCCATCCACTTATTTTTTTCTAATAAATAATAAATACCCTTGATCCCTAAATGATTGGTACATTTCGACTTTTCATAGTCAATAAAACACTATTTCAACATAAATATCTCCTATTTTACATAAGAAAAAATTATAAAAAGTTAACAGTTTAAAAATATATATTGTGCCGAATCTAACAAGATATCATATGACTATATTATTTCTTATTGGTTAATGAAAATTATTGATCAAAGTTTTTAAAGTTTGACCATGTAAAGTCAAAATGTACCAATCATTTAGGAACGGAGAGAGTAGTACAAAGTTTGACACATATTTTTTGCTTAAATTAAAATTGTTTACGTTATATTAGATTAAAATGTTATTATAAATTAATAATCCATTTTTAAGGATAAATTAATAATCCATTTTTAAGGAGTATAACAAAATTTAATAAAATTGAACGATCTTTTAAATATCGACTAAAGAGTAGCATTTAATATAATTGTAGAACATTGATTTTGATTCACATGATGATGATATGAGAAAGGATGGTGTCCAAGTTTTTGGGATGAACAAATGTATGGGGCTTTCATGACTTGCTGGTTCCTCAAGGTTGAGAGTGATGTTATTATAAGAATCTATCTTCAATGTGACCAATTAATATTAGTGGAAGATATAGTTGGTCAAGTTATATTTTGGCATTTATTATGATTCATGGAACCAACTAAAAATCAAATTGAACCAAATAAAATATCAATAACTTGTAAAATATATTTGCTCAAGGTTGTTTTCAATATATTAATAACTAATTAAATATATTTGGAACTACATGTACAAAATTATAGCAACATTTGGAAGAATTAATCTGCACATCAGACACATCTACAATGATAAAATTATCAATTTAATATATCGATGGATTAATAATCTATTGATATATATGACCAAGTTTTTCTTATTTCGTACTCAATTTTCACTAGATACATATTATTTCATACTTGATTAGAAGAACCTATCCTAATTATCATTATTTGTAACACAAATGACTACTTACATTATATATTATATAAAAAGACCAATTCAATATATATGCTCCCATTATTAATACTTTCTCTATTTCTATTGACTATAATAATATCAAGTACGGGATTCAAATTAAAAAATGTGTAAGCGTGGTTCAGTTGGTTCAAGGAATTAATTTAAGTGTGTTTGAGTTTGTCGTGCGGATTCAATTATCGACGATATCTCATATTTAGTCTGGTAAAACAAATAAATTGAATACATCACCAACTGAAATGAGCATATTATTTTGAGTTAAGTTGAACATTTTGTCTGAAGTTCACATATTACTCGGAACAGTCTAAAAAAACAAACCTCGTGACCAAAAAAAGACAGAAATCAACAAAATAGCTTTGGTGATTGTTGAGCAACACATTTATTAACAATATTAGGAATGGGTATTTAATAAAACACCACATATTTCTTGTACAACTATAACAAACCCCACATGTATGTGCACCGCCCCAAGTTCGATCAACCACAAATCCACAATTTATTCCAACTATATAATATAATTAAATTAAATAAGCAAATCTAATTCGAAAAAATTTGATACGTGGAACCTAGATAGAGTTGAGTCACCGGAGCATCTTCCATACGTGGTACCCAATTATTTCAATACACTTTAGTTTAGTGGAGATCTGCATCAGACCGTTGATTAAACGCTTCAGTAATTTGTCTTTTATTAATATTGTGTACTTGTTACCATATGGTATTGGCTCTTCAAAATGTGGGTATGATTTTAGGAAGTTAGAAGGTTTGATTCTTAGAGTTGATGCTGACTTTTGGTCCACCATCCAATTGCAAAGGGACTTTGGGTGCCCTCCATCTTCTTTTTGACCAAATGGTGGTTATAGAATACTTTTCAATTTGATCCTTATAATGTTTTGTAATTTCAATTTGGTAGATACATATATGTTTAAGGTTTCGTGATCAGATAATACATGTAAATCTTGAATTTTTAGATAAAAAATAATTAAACGATTCTGTCTATTTGAGGAATAATTCAATATTACAGACAATATTATGGACTAAATTTGTAAAATGTCATTAAGTGGATCAAATCACAGTTTTGTTACACTTGGGAAAATAAATTGATAGTTTACTCCATCAAAAGAAACACTAGCTATTGTCGATGGGTCAATAATATGGTGACATTTGATTTGTCATTTCAATCAAGAAGTTTTGATTCAAATCTTGTTAAAGACGATTTGTCTCATATATTCACTATAACAGTATATTAGTTAAAATATTATGTATCATCATTTGAAATATCATTGTATTACATACTCTCATCGCTAATTTACAAAAAAAAAAAGCCACTAATTATTCTTTTGTTATTTTAAAAATACATATATCTATTGTGCTCCTAAACTTTTTCCATATGCATCTATTGTATTTGCAAAATTATTTATATTAGAAAAAAAGGTTAAGAAAACCTTTACGAATTTTTCTTTATTAGGTCAGTTATATACACTTCATATGTTTCTAGTGATTCACATGCTATTTCAGTTATTTCATTATTGTCCTCAAAACAAAACAATAATTTTGTTATTATAATATCAAATTTCATCATTAATTCAATAACTTTGATACCTAATTATAAAAGCTAATTAGATATTAATAAAAAGCAAAGTTGATTGAAATAATCATGGGATGGTGGTTTCAATCACTTGAAGTTGTTGCTCTACCTAATTAATTAAGTAAATCATATTTGTCATCATCCATTTACTTATCCTTTAAGTTCCTTAATTAAAACTAGTCAACAAAGAAGAGGATCAAAATAGAAATAACACAAACTTACAAGACCAACCCACAAAAATATCTGAGACCCAAAGGACTAAAACATAAATAACGTCTCTCCCCACCCTATAAATAAGCTGCACGAGCCGAGCTCCGTTTGCCAAACTGAATACCGAAACAAACCTTTTAAAAAATTAGCTTCACTTCCACTCTCTTTTCAATTGCTTACACCAAACACGACCCAATAAACATGGCGGCAAATTCTCGCCGATCAAACAACGGCCAAATACTCCGATCACCATCTCCTCCGGGAAAATTGTACTCATCAAAATACAGAACGACGTCATACGGTTCCACGTCGCAATTATCAAACCGGTCAACGTCACCCACACGTGTTAGCGGGTATAAGTCTGCTGGATCAAAACCGTCTAACGGCCAATTTAACTTGGACCGGAAGAAAAGTTTGCATCGTTCTAATTCTCTGACCAAACCGAGCGGGATTAATGAGTATGTTGCATCATCTTCATCTTCTGTCCGGTTTGGGTTAAACCGGACACAAAATCCTCGAAACTGGCCGGTTTCAGTTACAACGAACTCCAAACCGGCCAGTCCATCTCAGACGAAGAGGACGTGTTTGTGTTCGCCAACAAGCCATCCAGGATCGTTTAGGTGTAGCCTGCATAAGAATACTGGCAATAAAACGACGTCGATTGTGCCGAATAAGCTTGAGAGATCAGCCATCGCGAATTCATTGGTGAAACTTGGTGGAGTTGAGGGTAATTTAGTAAAAAGAGCTTTAGCTGTCCTGATTCGCCCCTCTTCTCACCAGCTTCGCCGCCGTGAGAATTTCCAAAGACGGCCTAGCCGGCTATCGGCCATGTCGTAAGTACTCCCGATATCTTAAAAAGATTGTCCAATTTTAAATATTGATAGTCGATGTCATAAATTTTGCACTCGATCAATATCAAAAAATTCGTCGATATTAGAGTTCGAAAACTTAAATGGACGATTTTTTAAAAATATGAAAATAGGATTGACTATCAATTTCGAAGGAGCTTATTATAGAAGCTCTACAGTGTCAAGGGTGGTTAAAGGTCTACATGTGACGGTATTTTTGTATGCTCCGGTGACCAGATCCCTATTGTATATATAAATGGAGTTTTAATTACAGAATATATAAACAAATTAAGTTTTAGTTATTTGGATGGTGTGGAAGTGTAAAATAATACTTTCGAATACACAATTTTTTGGTCATTGGAAAGGATTTTGTTTATTGAATTATTAGATTAACTCAAAGTAACTTTAATTTCTGAATACTGACATCTAATTTCAGTTGATGACTTAATTAATATGGGATTAATTGAATTTGCAATACAGAAATGTGAAGAAAAAACAATTTTGCATATACTTGTTGCTGGTCAACAACTAGTCATTATTAAGCACTGTTTCATTATTAAAATAAAAACAAACCAATTAGCTTATTACAATGAATAATCTAGGATTCTGTTAGGTGAGGTTTGGAGAAAAAAATTATGCCCACAGAATATATGAATTATTTACTTAAATATTCACTCTGTAATTTAATACTCCATAAACGATACATGATTTCGCTTTCGTATTTAATATTGACAATGTAGTCGTGTTTTTTGTGATGTTACAAATATTGCACACTAATTTCTTAAAATGATAAATATTAGATACTTATTTATACTTTTAATATCCGAAACTGAAACAATGTACAATATTTTGTTATTATTATTGTATAACATTGTGTGATGTATTATGTTATTAATCTAAAAATAAAACAAATAAGGACACCTTTCTAATTCACATCAGTAACAGTTTAGTAAGTAGTTTTTCCTTTGATTCGTTTTAGTTATCATTTATGACTAGTTGTTATCATTTATGAGTAGTTGTTATCATTCTACTAAAGTACATGTCAATAAATTAAAGGTTAGTACATATTTTATTTATAATCTAAATAATAAATTGATATTGTAAATCTTTTGTTTATATAAAACATTTATTATTATATCATTGGATATATCAAATAAAAAGTGTTTTGAAACCATAAAACAACAACTAAATACTTGAAATAATTTTTGTAAATTAACATGACAACTAAATAAAATGGAACGAGTACTTGAATTAGTTCGATGGAACTCGAACTTGGCTTGGAGTTCATGGAGATTCTTGTTCAACTCTCGTAGGAATCACGTAGCATAAGCTCGAAGGTGAAAATCGAAATCCTATTATAACACTAACAAAACGTATTTCACATCATATCTCATTTTCAATAGTAAATTCGCTAAAAACTACACTTAAATTTGTTAAGATGCACACCAACATCGTATGTCGGTGTCCTCCTAGGTCAATATATAAGATCTTGAGCTACTCCCTTTATTGCCAATTGATTTTAGAGTGGAACCTATAAACTCTTTACAAAATTAAGAATATAAAAGTCTGTATCATACGTGGAGTTGTTAACGAACTGATCCAAGTCCAATGTTTATATATTACACTAATAACTTCAGAATCAAAATCAGCCGAACTATAATTTAAAAAAACGAATCGTAATCAATTCGATCACGAGTCTAATTCCGATCTCGATATAAGGAACCATAGCATTCCCAACGAAAACAAAACGATTATGGAAGTATCATGTACAATAGTTTCTAAAGTATAGAATAATAATGGCTTTTTTTCATCTGGGCACCTGAACTTCTGATATTATAACAAATAGGCACCTGGTAAACTTTTTATAACAAGTAGGCACCTGAGACTAAAAATTGGCACCTGAACTTTTGCTTTTCTCTTTTTTCTTGAATTTTCTAATTTTAATTTTTTTGATGGAGGGCAAAATAGTCATATCACACTTAAAAACTAACTCAACCTAATTATGAATTAACTCAACCTCAATCATTTAACCCAACCACCTTACTCAACCACAAACATTTAACCCCACCCCATTAACATAAATTCAAACCACATCACCTTTCACCTTCTTCATTATATTCAACCTCCTTCAACTCAAATTAAAAATCCAAACCAAAACGGTCACCGAAGACCCCTTCAAGCAATTCATCAGAACCCGTTCGAGTAAAATCCAGAAAATCAAAGGGGGCCTCAACCAGATCTGTTCGAACTCTGTTTGTCGGAGTCGAGAAGCTGCTGGAGGGCTGATTTGGAGGTCCAATTTGCTGCAGATCGAAGGAGACGAGTCTTGCCTTCGTTCGTCGATAATTGCAGATCGGAGAAGGCCGATTTGGTGCAGGTTGCAGACGGAGGAGCAACTCTGTTCGTCAGAGTTGTTGGGTGATATCATTTGTTGTTGGGCAGATTGGAGCCGTGTGCTACTGTTCGTCGGAGTTGCAGGCTGGGCAGATCGTCGGAGCTGTTCGTCGGAGCCGATTCGCTGCTGAGACGTGAACAGTAAATTGCTACAGTGTTCGTGAATAGTACATTGTTCGATAATTGGATCTTTGAATTGAAATTGTGTTGAAAATTGTGAGTTTTGAAGGTAGTTTGTTATCGATTGATTTTGTTCAATTGTTCATTTGCTTTTAATGTTGAGTAATAATTTTATTCGGGAAGTTGCATAACATACAGATTGATACTTCTGCTCCTAATTTTTGTAACTTTGTTAATATTATTATTATTTTTCTTGTTCTCTGGTACAATTTATTAGTTGGGTGATTCTTTTTCATTCTTAAATAATCTAATTGTGGAGGGTGTTCTATCAACGATTGATGTTTTACAAATCAAATCTACCTTGGACATCTTTGAAGTTGAAGACGAAATGGCACCTGAACTTTTTCCTCGAAATTTGGCGCCTAAAATCTTTATACGGATTGGCACCTGAACTTTTTTGTATGTTTTTCCTTTAAGATGTCATATTTTCAATATGACTAACTTGCCCTTGGGTTAAGAATTTTAAAAATGTTTAAAATCTAAAAAAAGAGAAAACCAAAAGTTCAGGTGCCAAATTTTGGTCTCAGGTGCCTACTTGTTATAAAAAGTTCACCAGGTGCCTATTTGTTATAAAATCAGAAGTTCAGGTGCCCAGATGAAAAAAAGCCAATAATAATGAGGCGATCCCACAATTAAGGTGCAAAGAACCAAAAGTTGCCTATTTTGCTCACTTTCCAATCTACTTGATTCATTTCACATTCATAGCTTACGCACTCTCACTTGGCCTTTTCCACTTTCCTCAACTTTATCATTACCCCACCTGTCTTCCTCAACATTTGATTAAGCCTTTTCTTTTCTTGCATTAAATAGGAAAATGACTAATTTGCCCCTCAATGCAACTTCCTTCGAACAGTATGCTTCGAAGTAGAAGGGAAAAAACAATCATTTATTAAATCAATTATAAAACAATAAATATATATGTTCTTCATATGTCATGACTTTAATTTATTGAAACAGAGGATATCACAAAAAGTATTACAACAAAACCAAACTCGTAGTCTAGATTCACTATCCACACCAAAATAGTGTCTTTATAGGTATGAAATGATTATTTTACCTTCACATAAACTCCCTCATCTACTACATTTTCAAATGGAAAAGCATAATGATCATTTCGCTTAAAAGCGTACTGGTTTGGACTGTTTTGGTGTGTATAATAGATCAGCTTGTAATGGAAGGGGTATAAGGGTAAAATAATAATCCCACTCTTACAAAACAGTATTTGGTCGTGTATATAGCCGCTCAGATAATTCCTCAAAACTCCCAAATTTCTTGTCCAAAACAACAACCTTAAACTTGGAAAACCATGGTGGAGACTCTAAAAGGTGGTACTAGGCCACCATGGGTGGGTCTAGGTGCTTCAGTTTGGTTGCAAATTGCTTCAGGAAATGCATACAATTTCCCCCTTTATTCCCACTCTTTGAAATCTGTTCTTGGTTTCAGCCAACATCAACTTACTATGCTTGGTGTAGCAAATGATATTGGTGAAAACATGGGTCTTGTTTCAGGATATGCTTGTAATAAATTACCACCTTGGGTTGTTCTCTTGATTGGTGCAGTTGCTTGCTTCTTTGGTTATGGTGTTCTTTGGCTTGCTCTGAGCCGTACTGTTGCTTTGCCTTATTGGCTGGTAATTTTGAATCTGCCCATTTTCGTTTTTTTGCATCTTTTATTGTTTTTGTCCAAAAGATTTGATTTTTATGTTGTATGTACAATTTTTGCTTTAATGGTGTATGTTGATTATATATTGAATTAGTGTAGTTTGCCTATGTGGTAGATGATTAGGACTCCCTTCATTCTTAAAAGATTGTCGAAACAAACTTTTTCCATCTTGATTGTCATATAAATCTTTGATTCGAATCTAAATCATTAAGTTAATATGAGCAGGAAAGTATGTGACAAATACTACATTTTGATTTTTATGGTTAGTTATTTAAATGTTGAAATAGTGTAGTGTGCCTATGTGGTTTACTTAGTATTTCCTCCATTCCGAGAAGTTGTCAAAGCAAACTTTTGCAGTCTTGCTTGGAGTCTGAATTAAAATCATTAAGTTAATACGAGTAGTGAAATATGTTAAAAGTACTGCATTCTGATTTTCACAATGAAGTAATCAATACATCAGGAATTATTTGAGTTCAAAATCTAAAGAGTCAACTCATCAAAATTCAAAATATGGCGACCTTTTAGAGATGTGTTTTAAAGTTGAAATCTTTGTTACTGTTAGTTGTTTGTAGCTGATTTGTAACAGTAGAAATCACCCGAAGTAATACTGGCCGATGGTCATTAGGGTACTTTGATGGATCGATCATTGGCTGAATTTCAACTTGCAGAAAAATTATGATGTAATTTTCAAATGCTCATCAGATTTTGAAGTACTATAGTTGGAAGTTCCACCGAGTATGCACTCATTTTCACTTCTACACATGGTTTCCTGATTAGGAAACTAATGGAACTTTCTTTGACTATATCGATTCTGTGAGGTGTGTGGCAAAACCATGTTCACAAATGGCCTACCTGATAGATGGGATGATTTTTCCAATTTGCCATTATTCCATCATCCTCATCTACCAAATGGATTTTTTCTGAGTTTTCAGTTCAACTTCCTTTTTAGTGCCATTTTTCAGCGCTAAATCCTGCAATTACTTCTGTTTAATTAGCAATTAAAAGTCATTCAGTAGCTCACTTATTAGGTGATACTTGTATTTACAGCTGTGGATTGCTCTTTGTATTGGCACAAATAGCAGTGCCTGGCTAAGTACAGCTGTGCTTGTTACTAATATGAGAAACTTCCCCCTCAGTCGAGGAACTGTTGCTGGTATTCTTAAAGGATATTCGGGCCTAAGTGCTGCAGTCTTTACAGAAATTTATAGTGCAGCACTTCAAAATTCTTCGTCAAAGCTGCTTCTCTTTCTCACTCTTGGTGTACCTGTTTTATGTTTTTTGCTGATGTACTTTGTTCGGCCATGTACCCCAGCAACCGGAGATGATTCAGCGGAGCCTTGTCATTTTCTCTTTATCCAAGCAGCTAGTGTTGTACTTGGTATATATCTTCTCACAATTACTGTATTGGAAGATAGGCTTTCCTTTAGCGCTTCGGTTTCTAAAGCTCTTCTTGTTATAATGATAACAATTCTCATGGCTCCTCTTGTTATCCCTGTAAAGATGACTTTCTACCCCTCAAACCACCGTAAGTCATCAATAAACAGTCAAACTTCTGGACTGAAAGCGCTTGGTCAAGATTCTGAAAATGCAGATAAAACAAAACCACTTCTGAACCCAACTCCATCAGAATCAAACCTTGGAAGTTTATATGAAAATGACGGTGCTACTGAGGTAGATCTGCTTCTTGCTGTAGGGGAAGGAGCAATACAGAAAAAGAAAAGGCCAAGAAGAGGAGAAGACTTCAGCTTCACTGAAGCTTTAGTAAAGGCTGATTTCTGGCTCCTCTTCTTAGTTTACTTTACTGGGGTTGGTTCTGGAGTAACTGTTCTCAATAACCTTGCTCAGATTGGGATTGCTCAAGGTGTATATAATACAAACATCCTAGTTTCTCTATTCAGCTTCTGCAATTTTGTTGGCAGACTTGGAGGGGGCGTTGTTTCTGAATATTTGGTCAGGTCAATGAAGTCACCTCTCACTATATTTCTGTTTAAATGTTTTCCTCCTTTTTTCTCTTTTCAGTACAAACTTTCATAAAAAAAGTATATTCAACTCAATAATCTTAGTGTACAAAAAATATATTCCCATCAGTGTTATAAATTACTCCGTATATGATATACAAGTGTCTCTGACATATATCACTCAGAAAAGGAAATGGTAACACTGTAGTTGTTCTTGAGGATGAGATTTGAGATTCTATGCTTTACTTTTCTTAAGATAGTCCAGTTTGAAATGAAAGGTAATATGCTCATGATCGTTTTTATTCTTCAAAACTTGGTTCTTTGGAAGAATTTTATTTGGTAAAATATTAGTTTTATATACTTTTAACATTTTAATTGTAACTCGTGTGCATAGACGGAAAGCGATTCCTCGGACTATCTGGATGACATTTACGCAAATAATAATGATCCTTACATATCTTATATTTGCTTCTGCTTACCATGGTACACTCTACGTGGCAACTGCATTACTTGGTGTTTGCTATGGTGCTCAATTTTCTACAATGGTCCCAACAGCATCTGAGCTTTTCGGGCTGAAGCATTTTGGCATAATTTTCAACTTCTTATCTTTGGGAAATCCTCTTGGCGCATATCTCTTTTCTGGTCTCTTGGCTGGCTATCTCTATGATATTGAAACAGCGAAGCAACAACAAGCTTCTTGTATTGGCCCAAACTGTTTCAGGACTACATTTCTTATTCTATCTGGAGTTTGCAGTGTGGGCACCATCCTCAGCATAGTTCTGACAGTAAGAATAAGACCAGTGTACCAAATGTTATATTCTGGGGGTTCCTTCAGGCTTCCTCAGAGTTCAAGCCATTGAAGGAATTATAAAAAGATGGTGCACATCCTCACCTTTTTGGCTTGTTATAATTTTGTAAGCTAATCAGACCGATAGCCTCTAATTCGCTTCATCTTTCATCAGAGGTATGTATCTTTATGTAAATTGCAGCTTATGTTTCTGCATAATTCTATGAGTAGCAATCATGTTATTCTAGTATGTAATGTTGATCCCTTGGTTTCAAAATTATAACATCTTGTAGTTAGATCAAGATCAGTGATAAAAGTGTACTTGGCCTCAAATAATTTTGAATAAAGTGTCCAGTTGAAATGCTATTGGTGTGTTGGGAGTTGGAACTTGGAGAACAGATACAAAAACAGGTACTGCAAAGTTCCGTTACATAAACATTATGTAGAAGATTGCGGTTGTTTTCAGAAAACAACCGCCAGAGTTGAAATGCTACAGATATGACAAACACCAATAAAAAAGAAAGGGAAGAGGAAGCGGGGAAGTGGGAGGGGGTGCAGCAAGCTTTTTAGGTAGGTTTCATATCTTGAAACATAAAAGACCATAGTGAATGAATCTCTTCCAAACCCCCACACATTTTGTCCTTCCTGTAAAAGTTGATTCTTGGACTGACTTCTAAAGGCTCAGTATCAACCGGGACCTTGCAGGCAGCAGGGTACCTTTCCTTCCCTCTTCCGTCTAATGGGGCAGTCCTCCTTGGACTGCCATTCCTGTTCATCAATTTTTCATGCATCTTCCTATCCAGGGGACCTGATAAGCTCAGACTCCTGTTGGATACCATCAGGTTCTCTTGCACTCGACTATCTAGAGGCCCCGATTTCATCATACTTCTACTCGTCATTAGCCTCTTTTCATGATCTTTCTCCTTCAAGTCATCAAGCTGATGTACACCCCAACCCGGTTGTGGTCGAGGAGGGGTCAGCTCGGAGATGGGCATTGAACTTGGTTGTTTCTTGTCGACAAACATCTTCTTGGCGAACAGCTTCTTCTTGGTTCTGTTGATAGCTGACACAAGCCTCTTAAGCCCTTTCGGCTTTGTCACGGCTTCCCTCTTTGCAAGCTTGAGTATCTCCAGCCGGTGTTTCGCCACCGAGATTCCCATACTCTGCAAAACCTCATGGTCCAAGTAGAATAAATCCTCTCCTTGAAGCTCATTAGTAGTGAAAACCAGACCATACTCATAAACAAGTATAGGATCAAGGTTGGTTTTGAATAACCAAGAGTACCAGTCCATTTCTACTATCTGATTATTCCATTTTTGACATTTTTCTTTCATATGTTTTTAGTTGCAATACTAAAAACCAAAATGGTGGGTGCTTATATAATTGCTTGATTCAACACTTGATTGGTGGTGGGGTTTTCTAGGGGGAGGGGATGTTGAAGGAATTAATTCTGATGTTACAGATTGGTGTGAATTCTTTATAGCAGAAGGACGGGATTTCAACTATATCTGAAGCATTAATGATCAGAAATGTGATATTGCGTGATCAAAACAATGCAGATGAGTAAATGTGATGATACTCCGTATTATATATAAAGAACGTTTGGTTCTTGTCGTTACAAAGACTCGAATCTAAGATCTTGTCATTGTGAATAAATCTGATGACGAGACTAATCTAAACTCGACCTCTGATTAAAGAATGATCGAATCGTCATTTTATAAACTCACTTTAGACACTGAATTAACTTCATCAAAATATGTAGTTATTCGAAATGTTCATATTTAACGTACTTAAAATTTTCTGAGATATAATTGCTAAAACAATTCAGATAATATATGCAAGTTACATTTTGAACACTATAAATTTATGGTTTGCTCAAATGACTTTTGATATTGATCGAAAATGCACTTCAGTTCCTCGTTTGATGGAAATGTTAAATTTTGACGAAAAGAGGGACAAATTGCATATGTTCTACCAATATTAGGGACTAAAGTGCACATTTTCAAGAAAATAATTAAATTTTGAAAATTTTATTTTGGCCCTCTTTCCATTAAAAAGGAACCACACCCTTTATGCTAATATCAGGGATCATTTGTGCAGACCTTACATTTATTAGGATTAAGTACAACTTGCACATATTATCTCAAATCTTTTGACAATTTCCTTTAACATCTGATGATATTAAATGAAAATATTTCTTAAAAAGCGGGTATTAATTTTTTCGGGGAAAAACCTTGCCAATGAAGGGAGTAGATGGGAACTAAACACAGAAATGGAAGGTGCAATTCGAAAAATAAAGATGGGAATAATAGTTTGTTCCCTTATTCTGATAGAATGTGGTGATACCATTGAAGAGCTTAGAAAAGGTTATTTAAGAGTTGGTTTCGAATGAGCAACCACACATGTTGAATTGTTGAGCATTAAGGTCAAGAAAACTATAGCTCAACTGCAACATGATAATATAAATGAATAATCAATGGCCTGCAAATATGGGTGATTTTGCACCAACCCCCCCTGTGTATCCTTCAAGATTGTACCAATGACCAAACTACTCCCTCCATCCCTAAATGATAGTCCCATTTACTTTTTCACGGTCTCCGAGACACAATTTAAAACGTAAATATTTTTTATTTTATATGTTTAAAAATTATAAGAACTTGATATTTCAAAAATATGTATCGAGACGAATCTAACAAGATCTCATATGATTATTTTATCTCTTATCGATTAATAACAATTTACGGTCAAGACTTTCGAAGTTTGACTTAAAAAGTCAAAACGGGTCTATTAAATAGGGATGGAGGTAGTAGTTGAAATAGACAAATCTTTTGTTACACGGATCTACTGTCACTACTGGTTAAGTGTACACCGAGTAGACTTTGAGCTGCTAACGTAACAACCATCAAAGCACACCATTCAAGTAAATTACACTTGACGAACCTCGTTTAGCTGACTCAATCAAGAAATTGTTGTAATCCACCAATTTAGCATGCAGAGATATGCAAATCTGCAACTTGTTTTAGTGGTAACAAATGAAAAAAACACTTAATATAAAGTCAAAATTAAATTACTGAATGGACTTAAAAAGTAGGTCTTTCTTGAGGAAGAAGCACCTCCAATAATATGGATGGATAATAAGGTTGGGATAGATATACTTGATCAATATATTGGATAAAGGATCTCAAATAATTTTACCAGAAAATTGCTAAATGTGCTTCTATTGACTACTCTCATCTTAAACTAAGATTTCAGAATCATATTTTACCTTTTGTGTCCAACTATGGTTACAATTTTTTACATGAAAATCCATCTACACAGAGACCAGGAATTAAAATCCTACAGTTGTGCGTAACAGTTTACTCGAGTCTGTCTATCTAACCAAGAGAGGAGTGTGCACAGAAGTTCCGATGATGAACTAGCTAACGCATACAAACTGAGAAGTTTGCTCAAGTTTTGCTGCTCGATTGTGGATTCCTATGGAAATGGTTTTTAGGTAGCCTGATCTTCTGTGCCAAATACATGAGAGTTCTCAGGGTCAGTGACCATAGAGATCTTTTCATCCCCATCGTCTGTTTCCTCTGTTTTTGATTCATTCTGATCTTTTGGGAGGACATTACAGTTGATAGTGTGCCACACTGGCCTCTCCTCTTGAAATAGACTGCAAAAATGGACCATTTCAGTTATGTCAACTAGGCCTTACATGATACACAAGCTTGCATCAAATACATGAATGTACCCCTTCTAGAGAACTTCAAGCTAATTATGTCAGCGAACACTTCCTAAGAGGAACTAGTCCCTTGAAACCAAAGCATGATAAGTTGAACTTGGAGAAGTTATCCAAAGAATTCTTTAAAGGCTATTTCTCGTTGGATTGTGATGCTTACTTACTAATAAACAGCAATAAAGAAAACTAAGTGCCCATTTGCCACATAATAACTGCGAAAAGGTCTTTCGTTGAGGCCTAACATTTATGGCAATTCAACTACTTATGTCATGTGTCCAAGACAATACTACATTGTTCTCTTTATTGAAAGCCATATACTGTATACCAAAATATACTTCTAGAAAATTACTCCCCAACAGTGGTTGCTATGCAATTACCCCTAAACAACGCAGAGGGTGAGAGACTTACGGATGCTTGCAGAGTGTTGGACATTGTATTGTGACTGCATACTTGCACGTCGATAACTCACTTATTGAACTTATCATCGCTCTAGGCTCAGAGCAAACAAATCGAACCTAAAACAGAGCAAGGAACATGTTACAATCAAACAAATGAAGAAACAAAAAGAGCAAATAGGGTAGGGAAATATGAGAATCACAGTACCTCTGTTTCCCGAGCCTGACCAGATAGATCACAGATGGTTCCATTTGTATATTGATGAGCATGGTACCTGCACAGAACAAGAACAAAAGTTTTGTTGACATTGATGGAAATGTAAGAGAGTATAATGAAAATTACAACTGCTCATTGACCTGTTCAAATATGTGAAAGCTAGAAATATCAGCATGTATGAGCTTTCATAGTTATGCAGCTAGAGTTCATACCTTTGAGATGCATCTTTGGAGCGAGGATCCTTGAGGGTTGAGACGTCAGAAAGGTTCTCATTGTAAGCTGCAGTAACCTCCGCATCATACTCACCTAAGATAAATTCTTGTACGACCTGTAGCAAAATATTTTTCTTATATCTTAAAGGCCAAATAGGGAATACAAGACTTTAATAATAATAATAATTATTATTATTATTATTATTATTATTATAATAATAAGAAACTACATATATACATATATACATATATCAGCTCATAATCAAATATGTATTATCATTCATGAATAGTGAAGGTAGAACTAGAGAAGCATGAAAAACAATAATCAAACAGATAGATCTCATCAAAGGATGCAAGAAAATGGCCAAAGCACAGAGGAGGATTACCTTCTCATCTTCCAAATGAATCTGCCGTATCTTCTTCTGATAACAAAATTCATAAGACCACCATCCCTCTTGCTGCATTAAGTGTTTCTTATTAGTACAGCAAGCTTAATTCTAAATATAGCCAGTACAATACAAAGAATTTTTGTGGTGGTCGTGACACTACAAGACTAAGACCCTAAATCTATATATCTCCCAAAGGTAGTCCAGATTTAATTTTCAATTTCCAATTGTTTAAACCTAGAAAGTTGGGGATACACTTAATCGAAATATCACATATGCCTTCTTTTCTGTATATTATGGGTGTGGGATTAACTGATTGGGGTGAGTGATAGACTCTTACCCTGATAAAACATTTATCCTTCAGTACTTCAAGCAGCTCATCGGGTGTTTTCAACTTGAAACGTTGCTCAGTCTCAAGAATCAAACTGCTGGTGTTCTGCTGATTGACTGATTTCCCACTCTTCGACTTCTCCAACTTTGGGAAGAAGCAAATATGCTTCTCTCCATTCTTGTTGTTCATAACCATGGACTCTTGGTCATCTTCCTACAGAACAACTCACAAGATACATAAGGACTTGCTCATATAAAAGCAAAAATGAAATCAATTCCACAATTATGGCACTCCGTCAATTTAAAAAGTAAAGAACTGTTTTGTTATTGACTTCATACAACTTCAGAAATAACCCGTTTTTTTATCACAGGGGTAAGGATGTGAAGAGTCATGCCCCCTTTCCGCTGCTTAGGCGGGAGACTCTTTAGTGGCCATTGGGTTATGTTGTATTTTCGTCATACAAAATTTAAATAGTCTTATCGAAATCTTACATATGCAGAGGCTAAAGGCAACCAACGATGAAACAGTAAACTATATTCGCTTCACATATTCTAAGGCAAAAGATAATCTCTATAGAACTAGACATCCATTAAACAACTTCAAATAACAGATCCCTCAACAACACCCACCATAATAACTGACTTGTACCAATATTCTGTTTACCTTCGACTGATCAAACTTCTCCATACCAAATGCAAGAAAAATGTAAAGAAGGAACATAACAACGAGGAAGTAACGTAGTTCTTTGGACGTCCACTTACAGGATGAAAGGGGGATTCTTCCGTATGGAATTCAATTCTGTATTTGGGCTCTTTCGAGCTCCGACTAAATGTCCCACCTGTTACAAACTACCAAAGTTAGAGCATCGACAAACCTCTTTAATTATTCAACCTTGTTTCTAAATCCTAAACAATATCTCTAATAAATCAATATCACAGCTAACATAGCTAGAACAATCATACATCTTTAATTAAAATCAACAATATATTAAAAGAAAGTCTTGTCAGCATACTTTACTATTAACACGATAATTTTCAATTCAAATCAAAGTTATGTGAATCTATTACTAATTTTGACAATTGACAATCAAATTTAACAATCTTTTCGACATGCAGGGAGTAACAAGTTTGACTGAAAACAACAAAAAGGCTCAGTTTATTATTATTATTATAGCAACAAAAAAGACTCGATTTTTTAAATTAAAATCACAAAAAAGACTCATTTTTTTGTTGAAACTCTAATCAGATCAGTTAATTATTACTGAAATTAATTATAACGAGTAATTTAGTAATTACCTGTGTGAGTTGGGAGAATTTGATCTGAGTAGCCAAATTGAATGGAAAGATTAATTGCTAAAATTAGGAAAAGTAAATATTTGGATTTCATGTTTTTTGCTAATTTTTTGGTCTGAAATTTTAAAGCCCTATTTGTTTATTTAGGGACGATGATGTTTGTTCGTCCGCAAAACATGTAATTAATTCTTGAGGTATTTTAATGACATGTCATGTGTCCTCCTATGACCCAATAGAATTCTGCCACGTGGATATAGGCGACAGATCAGATATGGTACACCTAGTAAGAGCTTGCATCATATACAATCCATACGATGGCAAATTTAAAAAGTTTCGGGTAACCGGTATATAATTAGAGTGTGATGTACCAAAATATTGCATATTCATTCAACGAAGGTTAGACTCTAACATGGAGTGGGAGCGAATCTTGTGTTGATGAAATGGTCAACAACAAAGATTTAGTCTCTGATTAGGTGAATCACATATCGCAATTTACCTCATTCGTATACTTTAAGATACGGATACGTATAAACCGTTAATATAACAATTTCACACTTTTTATAAATTTGAAAAGTCAAATATTGGGCATAACTTTAAGATGAGCTTTTCAAAAGAGATTTACATTAAAGTTCTACTAATTAAATTTATCAAATTGATGTTTGCTAGTAATTTTTCAAAGTGAATGAAATTAAAAATAAAATAATTTTGTAGTGCATATCAATTTATTGAGAGGAATCAAGTAAATCACAATCAAAATAGCCTGAAACACTATAAACACCCAAACAGTGCTTTTTAGACTGAAATTACAACTTTACCCCTTTATTATACTTTTTTAATTGCTACACTTACAAACAGGGGACGTAATTGTAATTTCAATACTAAAAATCACTATTTGGGTGTATATAACAGATCAACAAAATAGTTCTAGATAATGAAATAATTTAATGGAAAAGGTTTTCAATTAATTCAATAGTCTATTGGACGAAGGCTTTTGCTAGTGACTAGAATGTCATGGGTTTAAATTTTAAAACTCGCCTCATCTTTGATTTACAAAATAACTCTAGATAATATGTGAAATTTGGATACTAGAAGAAAGATCTAAACTTGTGTTCTGTTAGACTCAACAAGGGCCGGACGTGGATGGTTGGTACAAGAAATAGAAACTTGTTACACAACATGTGACTTTCTCAAATCAGTCTGAATCCAAAAGACTTTCTAATTATCTATGGTATTGAATTTGATAAAGAAAATACGTTCGATCGAATTGTATGTTACATTAAGATAAAGAAAATATTAACAAGTTGTGACACATAGTATCATATAAAACGTAACATAGATCCGAACTCGATATCTCTTTAGTCTTTACAACATGACCACCTTTCATCCTCACATGCATCTTCTCTGTAGGATCTGGCTATGAAGTATTCGGTTTTCTTGTACTAGTTTTAACCTGTCCCATATTGTTGTCCATTTGTGACAGTTGTCACATATAAATGACATAAACAGAGTAAAAGTTTAGCTAAATAAATCTTGCTCATCTTTATACATTAGTTCATCAGTCATTTTCTAGATTGATAGTTTCCTCGATACTCAAGCAAACTAAAGTAAGCAATGGACCACTGCTAACATATACTTCCATAAATCAACCATTTGATCGCTTTCAAGAAACTCAAACACAATATCTTTATACCATTCTGTGATCTTGAGTGATCCAGATCACCACATTATATACTCTACTTACATTATATCTTGAAACTTGAGAGGTGGAATCTTCGACCCGGAAAATGAAATATTTGGGATTAAAACTGGGATTTTTTACTTGGGTTTGTTTGTTTAGTGTGTTCTACTTCGATATTTCGGTGTATGCTGAGGCTGCAGGAGGGGGTGGAATTGGTGAAGGAACTGTTTT
Organism: Echium plantagineum; assembly: GCA_003412495.2. Taxonomy (NCBI): domain Eukaryota; kingdom Viridiplantae; phylum Streptophyta; class Magnoliopsida; order Boraginales; family Boraginaceae; genus Echium; species Echium plantagineum. The sequence continues at coordinate 23,475,113 of CM016568.1, read as the reverse complement.
TATAAATGGGAAAAGTCCCATTGGAAGAACAGATAGTGATTTCATTTGTGCCACTTTGGATTGGTGGCCTCCTGAGAAATGTGATTATGGTACTTGTGCCTGGGGGCATGCTTCTCTACTCAATCTGGTATGCTAAAACTAAGAGTATATGTTTATGGTATCTAGTGTTTCTGTGTTTGCATAATGGAATATAATAAAATGGCTCGTTGCGCTATCTACGTTTCTTAACTATTGTAAAGTAGTAGATTGTGTTTCTACTATGCTATTGAGGCAATCTGAAAACAACCTCGTTATCACAGCCTCACAGGGTAATGTTGCATACGATGTTTTAAATGCAATGTTGAAAGTCGGTGCTTTAGGTAAATGCATTGAATATCTCTTTGTGTCCTTGTTCGAGCCTGCAACTTTGTTTTCTCCTTTGTAGCTATAGTGATATATGTTCGCAGTCTGGCTAAGATGTAAGGTAACTGAGATTCAGTTTAAGTGCATCGCCCTATAGTGCGAAAACAGCGCTATAGGATGCAACTTTGTTTTCTCCTTTGTAGCTATAGTGATATACGTCAATCTGGCTCAGATGTCACATAACTGAGATTCAGTTTAAGTGGCATGTTCATCGCCCTATAGTGCGAAAACAGCATTTTTTAGATGGTATTCCAGCGTATTGTGCTGAACAGATTTATTGAATGCTTTTTGCAGGACCTTAATAATGTCATTTTCAAAAATGCAATAAAAGGTGAGGGTAAACATGTGTGCTGCGATCATCATTTATTACTCTTATACACAGGCTTGATAATCTATACCGGTTTTAAATTTGCCCATTGAAGATGATGTAGTCTAATATTATCTATACTTTCGATATAGCCTTTGCGCCTTTAAAGATTAGACTAGGTGGAAGTTTGCAAGACAAAGTCATTTATGAAACGGAGGATCATGCCAAGCCATGTACACCATTTATCAAAACTGATGGGATGTTCGGTTTCAGTCAGGGATGCTTGCCTTTGTCTAGATGGGATGAACTTAATGCCTTCTTCAGCGAAACAGAGTACATATCATCACTTCAATCATAATTAACTGCTTATCTTATTCAATTGTAAGTTGAATGCTGACAAGTGCTGTTTTTACCAGGGCTCTTGTTATTTTCGGATTAAATGCCCTTAACGGAAGGGCTATAAGATCAGATAAATTGGCTGTGGGAGCTTGGGATTCATCAAATGCTGAATCACTTATTCGATATACTGTTGAAAAAGGTTACAAAATATATGGCTGGGAACTAGGTAAGATCACACTCCATTTGAGAAATCGCCAATCTGTCTTATCTTGTCATTTTAAGACTTGATTATTCAGAAGAATTTATGTTATAGACATGTCAAGAATGATACAAAAAGTGACCCGAAAAACGTTGACCATCTTATTCAGGAAATGAACTAAGTGGCAGTGGAGTTGGGACAAGAGTTGCAGCTGATCAGTATGCATCGGATTCTATTGTATTGCGGAACTTGGTGGATGAGATTTATAAAGACAATGGAGTGAAGCCTATTGTGATAGCACCAGGGGGATTCTTTGATGCTGGTTGGTTTAAAGAATTTATTAGTAGGGCACCAAATTCAGTAGATGCGATCACTCATCATATATATAATCTCGGCCCAGGTAAATTCAGTCCCTAGAAAAAATATGTAAAATAATCCGTTCAGTAACATATTCTGAGGTACATATTATGTCATACATAGGAGTTGATGAACACCTTGTTCAGAAGATTCTTGATCCATCATATCTTGATGGTGAGGCTATGACGTTCAATAATCTTCAAAGCGTCCTCAAGAGTTCTGCGAGCAAAGCTGCTGCTTGGGTTGGGGAGGCTGGAGGCGCATATAACAGTGGTCGCAACCATGTTACTAATGCCTTTGTCTTCAGTTTTTGGTACATCAATCTAGATTTTTCAGTACAATTTATACTAGTTCTGTGGCTATGTTCCGTTCTCCAGAGTTGTAATCATGTCGAGTTGAATACTGAAGGTATCTAGACCAACTTGGGATGGCAGCAACTTATGATACGAAGACATATTGCAGACAAACATTAATTGGTGGGAACTATGGTTTACTGAATACAACCACATTTGTTCCGAATCCAGATTACTACAGGTTAGTCCCAGTTACTTTATAACAAGAAAGCATACAAGACAATCTTTTGGATATGCTGACATTGCAGCATCTCCTGTCAGTGCTTTGCTCTGGCATCGACTAATGGGGACCAGTGTTCTGGCTACGAATTTCCTTGGGACGAATAAAATGCGTGTGTACGCTCACTGTGCAAAGCAATCTGTAAGTGATACCTACAGTTAGGTTGCCTCTTTCAACATTGAGTTCTAACTATAATGTAAATACGCTTTCCTGTTTTCAGCAAGGTATCACTTTGCTGATGATTAATCTAGAAGGCAATACTACCGTCCAAGCCAAAATCGCGTATAACAATACTGGGACGGATCAGCACACCCATTACAGCCACGTAAAGTCATTGATGCGATTGCCTCAAGATGGCAAAACTGATATTGCTACAAGAGAAGAATACCATCTCACACCAAAAGATGGCAACTTGCAAAGCCAAACCATGTTGCTAAATGGAAAACCATTGACTGTTGATTCAACTGGCCGCATACCTGACTTGACTCCTGTAACTGTCAAATCATCAGAGCCAATCACAGTTTCTCCTTTCTCAATTGTATTTGTTCACGAGCCACTTGTTATTCTTCCAGCTTGCAGATAGGCAGATAGCTGAGATCAGAAAGAAGCCAGAAGGCTTTTTCAATATGTTGATGGCAATCGAACAAATACTACATAGGTTCATTCATATATATATATAGATATAACATATATATCGTCCTTGAGTGTCTTGTTTCTTTTCTTTATTTCAACCATCTATGAGATGAACCTCTAAATATATGAGGTACCTATCATATACCTCTCCATCTATCTGGTGCTATGTAATCATATGCTAGCATAAGAACTCCTGCACAGCACCCACGCTGCCACACACAACAACAATGTACTACATGAATGCTCAAATCTACATGTTAATCCGCATAAGAACTCCTGCACAGCAACCATGCAGAACCGCAATGTACTACATGAACGTTCAAGTCTACACGTTAACGTCCAAAATTCGGTTCATACAAAACAACTAGAATAAATATTACATACTGAGTAGAGACAGGTTGTTAGTGTCTACTACAAACAATCAATTAAAGGAGCACTGGTTTTCAAAAGAACCCTTCATTGACCATCGTATTATTGAGTTTCCACCACAACAAAATTTCAAATGTTAGATCACTTGTTTCACTGGAGTTATGTAGATTCCTATCAAGTTCAGAATTACTCTCCTCCTATATTCTTAACGAAAACCTTCTTGAAGAAACAATATGCCAAACCGTCGTTTCCACTTGGTGAGCGATTCGAGTTTTTTTAATCTTCTCATCCCTACTCTGCATGAGTGATGAATTATCGAAACGACTAGAAGCAATATGATCTTTAGATCTACCCCTTTGATTAGATTCAGCATCAGTCATTGTCTAATTATTGATGGTTCTCTTTGAATCAACTTCTTTATACACATGTTACTTTCAATGGCCATATATTATCATTGAAAGATAACAATTATGAGTAGTGGGTTATATCTTTACAAATTATGAAGGACCATACCCAACTATCCTTTGGAAAGTGCTGTGAGAACTCACACTATAACATTACAAAAACACATGGCTGATGGCTTTAGCATAGTTTGAGGACAAAGTATATTCCTAGCATGTGGTTTGGACAAGTTGATAGCAACTACTAAAAAATGGCACACATGCTTCACGATTTCTTGGACTAAATAAGTGGTAGTTCAAGAGCCAATAATTGACCCTCTAAATAATACAAGGGAAGTGTCGATTAATTTATTTTCGTGACTCTTGTATATCTCGTGTTTTAGAATATTGTTCATCATTAATTGAAAATACCATATATATAGTTACATGATGTAACGACTCAATGCATGATATATACAAATTTCGAGTGAATAGGCACATAAGGAGGCATGGTATTGTTTGATATGCCATCAATGAAGCTCAGGTTTGTTTTGCAAGCACATCAGATAAAAATCAGGCAAAAGATTCAGTCCTTACAGATCATTTCATAAGATCTCCACTGATCTAGTTTACAATGAGTACCATTTCACAATAATCATAGTGTTAATCAAAAGTGACCAATATCAGACAGTAAAGACTACAACTTCGTAGCTTTTTCCAATAACACATGAAAGGTTACGTACTACCTGACTCCTTTATCCCGCTTAAAAGTCAACTTATTGTCCTTGAAAATGCACGATTAAGTGTAAGAAATGTCTCATTATATTAATAAGTAGGTAGGTATTTGGCCACTACTGTTGGTTGATGTACACGGTTGATGAAATGAACAATACAAAACAACATGATTCTTAGGATTACACAACAAATTTTACAGCAAAATGTATGAACTTGCAATGACTACCTAACAAGGTCATTTTATTCTCAACAAATCGATACCAATTCTACCAGGCATTCTAATTCAGCCGGCTTCCTACGCTCTCCGAAGGCGCCTGAGCCTGGGACGAAGGCTGAGCCGGAACAGCTGCCCCGTTACCAGACGACGACGTTGGAGCAGGCAATGCACCAGTGCTCGAGGTTGGAGCAGGCAAAGCACCAGTGCTCGAGGGAGGCGACGGCAAGGCAGCACCATTCCTCTTCAACTTAGAATAGTAAGGCTTCTCCCTCCCACTCTGCTTACCAAACAACTGGTTTCTATTAAGCTCGTGTAAATGCCCAAACAACTGCATCTTCAGCTCCTCAAACGCCTCCCCCAACCTCTGCAACTCCTCCATGGCCTTCTCGTTATACATAAACAACCCGTAGTACAAATCAAAGCTATCGCTACTAGTGTTATCAACTAAATCAAGCAACGTCTCGTACCCCTTCGTGTTAATCGGCGTAGTCTGCAAATTCAGCTTCTCCAACACCCTCCCCATTGTGTGAGTAATAAACTGTGAACCTGCTGCGTACCTATCATGCTCAGCACAGCTCATCTCGACCATCCTACATCCCTCCTTCTTGAAAATATCAAGAAACCTCTCAACCCTTACAACCCTCGAATTCTCATCACCAATCCTTACCTTATCAAACACAAATGCCAAATCTTTCCAACTATCCTTACCACTTTCCGGTCCAAACATAGGATGAGTACACAAAATATCGAAATGGGCAGGCAACAAATCAAGAAAAAGATTCCTGGGAAATTCTTTAACCGACAATACATCAACAAACAAGGTATTCCGCTTCAACCTCTGAACAGGTAACGACAAGAGGACACTTTTTGTGGATATAATTGAAGTACATAACAATATTACATCTGGGTGATTTTCACAAAGATCGTGAGGGTCCAGGAAAAATGTTGCCCCGATTGAATCAGCAGCAGCTGAATAATCAGTTCTTGAGTGTGCTAAAACAGTGTGGCCTTGATGAATGAAGGCCTTCGCCAGAAATTGGCCGAAATTACCGAAACCCACGACTGCGATTTTGAGCTTGGTGGATTGGATGAAGCGGTTTGAGATCTGGGATTCATAATCGAACGGCTGAGCTGCGTCGATTGCGTGGACTTTTAGGACTTTCGGTTTTTGTTGTTGGTATTGGTGGTTGTGGCGGGGAAGGTGGAGGTGGCGGTGGGGGAGGGAGGAGAGCCGGTGGAGGGAGGCGGATGTGGAGGTGGTGGGGGTGGGGGTGGTGGATTTTGTGGAGGTTAAAGTGTTCATTTTGTTGTAGGAAATGGAGTAAATTTCTGTGTAACAAGGCAAACTAGTAGTGTGATTTATGAATATATGAAGATTTTGTTGTAATAACTTTTTTGTGTGTGGTAATAAATATGAATGTCTTAATCAATAAAAACTCTTGATACAAGGACTTATATGGTAAAAATGTGAATTTTTATAATGTTTTTGTGAGGAAAATGGAGCAATAAAAACTTTTGATATAAGGACTTAGATGGTAAAAATGTGATTTTTTGTGATGGTTTTGTGAGGAAATGGAGAAATAAAAGTTCTGATAGGAGTTAGATGGTAGAAATGTGAATTTTTGTGATGAATTAATGAGGAAATGGAAGTTGAGATTTGGAATATTGAGCTTCTCTTTCCCTCAAAGGAAATGGGAAATTGGGAGGGGGTTGAGATGAGGTAGATGTGATGGTGGGGGGTTTATATATAAATATGGGAGGGGAGGGGAGAGGGGGGGGGGGGGGGGGGTTGAAAATTGAAATGGTAGGTGAGAGTTTGGGTTTGAGGGATTTGGTGAAGAGAAGTGGCCAAGGGGGGCAGATACAAATACCATCCAGGCATTTTCACAAAAATTATGATGTGGTGGAAGTTTATAGCATGAGTTACTTGTGGTGTAATAAGAAAAAGAACTTCAATTAGTTTGACCTTTCTTTTCTTTTTTTTTGTGTAAATTAGCGATAGATGTGAGTTTCGAATCAGGACCTTCTGGTCACTAACAAGAGTATTTTTCACTAGACTATTCGATTAACTCTAGTTTGACCTTTCTTAAACTACTAATATTGGCTATGTTGAGTTTTCTTGATGGTGAATGAGAGGGAAAAATGATCAACTTTTGTAGATTACTTGTTATAGATGTGTTGTTCTTACTTCTAAAAGGAGAAGGTTTTTAACTGATTATTGATGAGATAATGGTTTATTTTTTACAATTTTCATTTCCAAATATGTTTTACTTATTTGTTTGCCACTCGCTAATCACTATTATGAGAACGAACCTCATTGATTGAATGAATATGTTGAATGAATTTGGTTATAACTTATAAGTATAAGACTTCGATGTGCAGAAATGGAATAGAATTAAATGAAATGAAATTAATTAGTTTGATAGTTAATTGACGATATATTCGAATAGCATTCCCAATTAATTTAGTTATCCTACAAGATGATAAAATTTAAATAATTTATCAACATTATAAATGCATTACATCATTATTAAATTATACAATCGTTACATCTATCTTTGCATTAAAATACATTAATAGTATATATGTAACATTTTGATTTGTTGATGTAATCAATACATATATTATATGTGATATATATTTAATGCAAAAATTATTGCAAGAAATATTTTATGAGTATATCTATAATAAAACGTATTGATATGACTCAAGTTAAATATATTAAAATAGTTCAAATTGTATAGCTTATTAGTTACCTTAAAAATAAAATTTTAATGAATACTTTAACAATAATTGTTTTGAAATGTTTTTTTAATTACTTTTAATTAATATAAATAATTTAATTCAATCAAGTGTAATAACACTCCATCCCCACATAATCAATTTATTCACAAAACGGTGTAAGATAAACTAAGTTGAGACATAGATAATAATCTAAGATGGAGTCTACATAAATTGTTTATTCTTCATGATGTTGTTGTATTTACACTTAATTTAATGTAGAAGGGGAAATTAGATGTTTTATTGAAGTCCCATATTCTTAAATAACTTACGAGGGTAATTAATTACTTTTATTTTAAATATAATCTTACATAGAGGTAATTTTACACATTAAGTTTATACATTATATTTAAGGCAAAAAGGGAATTAAAGGTTTTATTGAAACCCCACATTCTCCTACAATTTAGAAGATAGGAAATCTGGCCGATACTTGACACATTTTTTGTTTCTTTTCATCTCATTATTTGAAATATGTAAGATAGTATTTTAAGTCATCTACGATAATATTTTAACCGATGGCTTAATATCCTAATACACTAATTTGTTTTGAGTGCAAAATGTATAACCTTTTACCTTTTAGGTCACGACGACATCAAGAGTCTAGAAAATCGATCAGGTTTTTACACTAATTCAATAGCCATCGGACCATTGTAAAGCATAAAAGAATCCAACCAATGAAGAATTGCTTCTCTTATGCCGTTTATGGTCAATGCAATGCTGGTTTAGCAATAATCATTGATTAAAAAGGTACTTTAATTTATATGTTTTTATATCAAATTAAACAAGTCACTAACATAGTAATGGGCGTATTCTACTTGATCTACTCCGCCACTTATCATTTCATTTACATAAAATTGACGTTTTTCTTTTCAAATTAAAATTTATTTCTTATATAATTGTTCTAATACTTGTAAATATACGTTGATATAATTGAATTTATTTGTATAACTCTAATAATTTATATTGTAACGGGCTAACTATTCGCAACACTACTATTTGTTGTGTGCGACTTGCCAGAACTCAGGCTAACGCTATAAACGGCAAACCACGTTAGTCATGTAAACCGCATTACACGTCTATCGATATTCATTATACATTTATAATTTAAGATAAAAACAAATATTGTTAAGATGCACATTCTACATCGGAAGTCGATGTACTCCCGGGTCAATATATAAGATCTTGGGCTACTCCCCTATTGCCAATTGGTTTTAGAGTGGAACCTCATAGACTCTTATCATGGTATCATGAGCCAGCCCGAGTTATTGAGGCACGTGTAACCCCGTCGATGTTGTTCCGGAAATTTATACAGGCATGAAAAATTTCCGCCGATGATTGAGTTACACGTGAGGGGGAGTGTTAAGATGCACAACCACATCGGATATCGGTGTCCTCCCAGGTCAATATATAAGATTTTAGGCTACTCCTTCTATTGCCAGTTAATTTTAGAGTGCAACCTCATACACACTATTAACAAATATTATAAATTTAGAAGAATTTTAAAGGCAGGTGGAAAGACAACAAGCTAAGCAAGAGAAGGTTCTAATAAATCGAACTTTCCTTAGCTGTGCTCTACGTGACTTTTCTCAATTGTTTTAGCTGGCAATAATAAGTTAATTTAGCTGAAGCTTCAACTAATAATTTTATATTTTTTCCATCTACCAACAATTAATATTATATATAAAGATTTATAGTACTATAATTTTCAAAGAATAGTAGCTATTATTAGTTCCAATAGGAACGGAAAGAAGGCATGCAACTGGCAACTAGGGTATGATTAATAAAAGAATATATATCTTTTCATGTTCAAATATATAATTGATTGGTTGGTTGATATTTGATAAATTTATAGAAAAAGTAATCAAAAAATACATTGATAAATTTACAATTAGTTATACTAGAAAAATAACTATTTAGAAAGAAATAATTAAAACTAGAAAAACAACTAAAAAATATCGAAAAGAGTATAATATAGCCATTTTAAAGGTGTGCATTATTGAGAACCTATTGAGTTAGAGTAACTTAGTTTACTGCTTGTTTAATCTATTTTCGTTAATAATGATGTTTTTATTTTTGAGATAATTGTGAATATGGACCATGGTTATTCCTTTTAATGAAGAACTAATTTTCCACTTACTACGTATTAGAAAAGACTTCCACACATTAAATCTATTTTATTTGTCTGATAGTGGTGGAGCCTTGGAGGGACTTAAGACTTGTTGCAAGTTTGGTTTAAGTGGGGATCTTCTTAGCTGGATTTGGTTGCTTAGCAAAAGTAGAAAATAAAAGTTAATAGTGGTTTACTATTCCTAATTAAGCCTATTCCTCACCTTTTGTAACGAGATCCATGTTTTTATTCGTAAAATGTATAGTAAATCTCATACTAATATAATAGCTTGTAAATCACATTATGCAAGTGATGTATAATATGTTAGATCAAGAAATGTTGGTAAAGGAATCGTATTCATGAACTTACAGTCACAAGGTCACCTAATCTACCAACTTCATCTACTTATGTAACCTATCCAACCAGTTTCCGACAGATGTTCAACCCGTGGGTCAGCATAGCATGCTGCTGCCTAGTAGCCCAATCGTGTGAAGAGATATGCATTCATGCAAACATGTCATCCGGCCGGGCCAATTGGTCCGTCCGCAAGTAAGGCCCGTTATTTCGACCCGGGCCTATAGTCACCCATTTGCCCTAGGCTTCGGCCCTGTTCGAGCCCCAAGGAATTCCGAGGTATTCGGCCCATCTTCAACATGCTCCAAACTTGAAATAGAGCAATTTTAGCAAATTTCAATTGATATACATAAATGTAATTGAAATAAAATAATCATGTTATCTGTTTATAATTTTTTATTAGGATTATATTAATGTTGTAAAAAAATTCGAGAGTTGTGCGTTGAAAATTGATCTTCTAGAATGAGGAGAGGAAACATTGTACGATTTTGCTTGTGGAGTCTATCTAGTTTGACATATTGGACAAATGTCTGCTCATAACATTGAAAGTTAATCTAAAAATGATATTGTACTTGTACTATGTTAATCGAATAAATGAGTGGAAAGAATTCTTATTAATAATCAAAATATTTTGGGTCTCATCTCATCGATAATTAAGAAAACAAAAAAAATGATATTGTACAATGCTTTACCACTTTAGGCTTGCTTATATTATAAATATGATATCCATAATCTCTTTTGGAAAATAGAGTGCTCAGCTAATCATCATTTTCACTTTAAACAAACACTAAAAAATACTTTGCATTTGAGTAATTTGATCTACTGTTACGTTGTTTGAAAGACTAAAATGTTTTAATTTAGCAAGTCTATCTTATAGAAGCAGTGTTATTCACCTCCATCTCAATCTGTAAGTGATCATTTCTTGGTAAAATATCTTGTTTTATTTTAGTCTCCTGTCAAAGATTTTTATGTTTCTTGCATATATTGTCATAATTGAAGGTATTATTGTCTAGTTTGATTATTTAATGATCAAAATAATAAGCATCGTGATTTTAATGGACACATATAGCTTTGATTTAAATATTACGTCAAGAAATATATACAACAATATTTGATTTGTATATTTAAAAGTCTAAAATTGGACGATCTTTTAGGATCGACATAGAACATTTGTTGTAACTATTCTTATTTGATTATCCTGGCTTGAATCTTGAAATTGGAATAAATCTGGTTGCATCATGTATGTCTTGTACTTGTAATAAAGCTATGATTGGAGGACTTGTCTGTTTGATGAAATTCATATCGTCTTGTCTGATAGTTGGAGATGATATCCTGCTTCCTGTAATGCACTTAATTGGTAAAGTACCTAGGATCGGATGAACGAATAAAAAGTAATGGCATTCGAAATTATGATAGTGTATTCTGTATTTCAGATAATGACCAACTTTCTCGACCCAAAACTGTTTTCGGCAACTGGTGCTCTTATGAGACCAGCTTCAGTATTCCGCAGTTTTATTTCACGTGACCCAAACTCGAATTTCCCTGCTGAAGCTGGAAGGTATCACCTGTATGTGTCGTATGCATGCCCGTGGGCTTCCCGGTGCCTTGCATTCTTGAATCTCAAAGGACTTGGAAAAGCCATCAGTTTTACTGTGAGTGCTACCTTTTGCCACTTATTATTCAAGATTTCTACTTTTGATAATTATCCTGTTGTTTCCTACTTCACGTTTTTAGGTCGTCAAGTCTGTACTTGAACGTACGAAGGATACCGATGACCACATGGGATGGGTTTTTCCTACTTCACCTTCTGAAGAAGATGGTGCTGAGCCTGATCCCTTAAATGGAGCAAAAAGCATTAGGGAGCTGTATGAACTAGCAAGCACAGATTACACTGGCCGATTTACCGTCCCTGTAAGCTATCTTATACTATTAGTGTGTTGAGGTGTCTAATGGTGTTATTTTTTCCCACCCACCACCCCTTACAATGAGAATCGAACCATTTATGCTTCCCTGTTTTCGTTAGGTCCTTTGGGATAAGAAACTCAAAACTATTGTGAATAACGAGAGCTCTGAGATAATTCGCATGTTGAACTCCGAGTTCAATGAGATAGCAGACAATCCAGGTCTGGACCTCTATCCTATTCAATTGCGGGCAAAAATTGATGAAGTGAATGAGTGGATATATAATGATATTAACAATGGCGTCTACAAGTGTGGGTTTACTCCGAAACAAGGGCCATACGATGAGGTAATCTATTGAATCATGTGATAAAAAATTCTCATCTCTACATAAAGAAACATCTCTCATTCGTTGTTTTTCACAGGCGGTCACAAACTTATTCAACTCTTTAGATAAATGTGAGGAGATACTCAGCAAGCAGAGGTACCTATGTGGAGACACAATGACTGAAGCAGATATACGCCTGTTTAAGACTCTCATTCGGTTTGATGCGGTATAATTAACATTATCTGATGTTCAAGGTTAATTACATCTTACATTTATAGTTCTGATATTTTGTAACATCGTGAATGAAATTTTGTTTGTAGGTGTATGTAGTTCACTTTAAGTGCAGCAAGAAGGCTATTCGAGAATATCCGAATCTGTTTAATTACACCAAAGAGATCTATCAAATCCCAGGGGTAACTAGCACTGTGAATATGGAACACATCAGGAGGCATTATTACATAAGCCATACTCATATCAATCCATTTGGAATTGTTGCTGCTTCTCCCGATACCCACTTCTCTTCCCCGCATGACAGAGACAGGTTCACCAAGTAGAGTAGACCTATATGTATCAGGAAAACAGACTATTTCCTGTTGTGATTTGTTTTAACAAATAATATCTGGCTATTTCATAATAATAAAATCTGTAGTCCAGAAGGGCGAGTATATCACTATGTTTCGCGGCATCATCTGTTTCTGTGTTTGTAGGCCATGACTGCCTTCTTATAAAGAAAAGTTTGTTACTTCTCATGATTTTCTTGCAGCACTTGCTGTAATGTTTTGTTGTATATTTGTTTCGGAGAAGTTCATATTTCGAAGTTGATGTTTTAGACAGTCCCTCAATGGATGATGGGTTTAATGTTTCATGAGGTGTTTTGGGTCATGATCATACACACCCAATATAAATAAATGCAATTGGTATCTACTATCATGACCATATGTTTGAGTTGATAATTACGATTCTTATTATTTTTATGCTCTTTCCGAGACTTGTTATGTTAAAAGGTTTTGGCGGTTGTCCATAAACAACCCATATGGGAATTAAGGATTTGGTTAAAATCTTCAATAAGAAATAAAGAGAGGAAATTACTTATTGGAAATTTTAACCAAATCCTTTTCTTAAATGAAAAACTCCCTAACGAGGGTGCCCTTATTAAAAAAATCGGATGTTTTACTTAGCTTCCTCAATTATTTCGATATTAAAGATATTTCTTCTTTCGTTAACTCTTATATTTGGACTGGTATAAGGAAAAATGGGAGAATTTGTGAAAAACTTGATAGGGCTATGGCTAATGGGGTTTGGTTTTCTATGTAAAATGTAAAATAAAATAATATTATCTTTATATTAAATGATGATCTTTAAGAGCGTAAATTAAAATAAGCTGATATCGAATTAAAATGAATCGAAGGGATATATTTTAATAAGATAGTGTCAATATTCCTTTCATTACATCCGTTCATGTAGTAAGATCACTTCAAATTTCCCAACTGTTTCCTTATAATCTGCTTAGCCATCAAACAGAATCTTAGTCTATAGTAGTCTCCCACAAAATTTTCCAAACAAAACAGAGAAACTCAAAAGAGAAAGAGATAGGAATATTTCAATCTCTTTTGTTTTTTCTCTGTTCGTTAATGCTCTGTTTGGTGCTCTGTTTCATCTCAATACATAAAAACAAACAAGGTAGATATGAGTGGTAAGGCTTCAGTCTCCAAGGATCTCAATGCCAAACATGCAAAGGTACTTTGGTATTTTTGTTTGTTTATATATGTTTTATTGATTATGTATGAGTTGATTGGATTTCTTGATATAATGGATTAATGAGCTTGGGTTTCTTTTATTTTTTATTAAGGATGATCAAGTGATGATTGTTGTTGGGTTTTTAATTACATTGTCAAAAGTTCATATTTTCAATGTTAAATTCATATATAGGAATATGTAATGATCATGTGGTGGTCATTGCATTTGGAGTGGAATTCAATGCCTTTTCGTGAATAATTATTGATTGTTAGTTGCTCGGAAAGTCTCCATTTTATATGTCCCGATGCTTATGAAGAGCCTCCCACCTAAGCGGGAGGGGGGGGGGGGGTGTAAGAGTTCGAAACCTTCTCATTGTGATAACATAGGTTGTTTTTTAATTGACCGGAGAGTGAAACGCAAACAGATAATGAGTGAATTGGTTAAGATTGGAGAAGCTGCAGGAATAGTCATTGTGGTGGAAAAATTATGATATAAGAATAATAGTATTTTATCGGATTACTTATGATATAAGAATAGTAGTATGTGATTGGACTGAGAGAAGTATATTCTTCTCTTTAAGAACCTGTATTGCTTGTTATAAATTTCGCCTGCCGGTTTCACCATAAACCGCAGGCTTAGTTCTGACTTCTGAGTGTCAGTAACATGCTTTTCGTGCTTATTTTTTTGCAGATATTGGAGGGTCTTCTAAGGCTTCCAGAGAATAAGGAGTGTGCAGATTGTCGAAACAAGTACGGTGGTCCTTTCAGTTTGACTTCATTGGTTTTGAATCTCAAATATCCGAACTACTTCAATGTCCTGCTAGAAATGAGTATATAGAAATAGTCGAATGCTGATTGCTGCATGAACATATCTATCTGATTGCTTCTTCATTGTGCATCTATTACCTAGTTCCTAGTGATTTAACTCTGATAATTTTGAACCCAAAATAGAGAAAAAAATCTGAAAGCATTAATTAAGGATGAGACAGAATTTCCATGTTGGTCATGAAGCACTGGCGTATTAGTAGCATGCATTTTCAAGGTTTCTGATATGTGAGCTGGTGCAATTCTTTCAGGGCCCCAAGGTGGGCAAGCATCAACCTCGGGATTTTTATATGCATGCAGTGTTCTGGAATTCATCGCAGTCTCGGTGTACATATTTCAAAGGTATGTATTGCAGGCACTCTCACCATTGTGTCCTAGTGTTATGTGCAATTATATTACAATGAGGGTCTTCCATGACAGTATTTGAACAAGAGTACACATCAGGCCATCTATCAATTTCCTGTAGGTAAATGAATGGCGAATGTTTCACATTCATCCTAGATATTATGAGATCCTTTAAAGGTGGCGTTGCATCCTAAAAATCGTAGTTTTTGTTGTTTGATGGTTTTTAGATCCTTCAATTCCTTTCGCTGATAAAATCTTCTTGACGCCTTGTCAGGTGAGGTCCACAACTCTAGACACATGGCTCCCAGAACAAGTACTCTTCTTGCAATGTTAGTACTTAGTGTATATGTGTTAGCTTCTATTAGATTTGCACTTGATTCATATAAATATATATGTCACCCGCAGGTGACTATTTTCTAAAGTACTTATTTGCATTTCATTTCTCCAGCTACAGGAAACGAAGTAGCTAATAACTACTGGGAGGCAGAATTGCGTCCAAATTACGATAGAGGGGACATAGAAAAGTTTATCAGAGACAAGTAAGCATCGATGGAATTGTATTTTACATGTCTCTCATGGTTTGCGCTGATATGACTTGCCCATTGTGTTAGGTATCAGGAGAGGAAGTGGATTTCCAGGACTGCCAGTCAACCAATTCCAACCCCAGCAGGCACATCAGGAAGTGCCGCGAAATGTGGTATTCCAAAGAAAGCAAGGAAGTATTCTCTTGAAGAAGGGTTATTTCGTGAGCCCTCATCAACAAAAACTGCTCCCGTCACAAGACTGCGTGCGGTAATGTTTTACTTATTTAGCGCAGTTAGCAGATAATTTTTCGACCATACAGTCCTGAATAAAAGTACCACTCTTGTAAAGTAATACTTCGAGCTATCAAGCCTATTCCATTTAATGCCTACACTATTTTTACTCCCTCATTCATGTGCTCAAAAATATGTTAGTGGTACCCCTGCCAAGTATACATAAATTCTTGCTCGTAACGGATCTTCTCAAAGTGACTGTTAGTCTGTTATATCCCCTGAATTAGATAAGTGCGGCAAATGAATGTGTAAAGTGTCTTTATGGGTTGTCAGGGCTCATTAGATATGGAGGATCCTTCTATTGTTACACCACTACCAGATAGTGATCTTGGTGAATCCGAGTCTCCCCAGAAGAATGTTGATGCTGCAACAGATCTCTTCAGCTTGCTCTACGTTTCCGAAGCAAACCAGGATCGCACCATTGTACCTCCTTCTCGCTGGGCAACTTTTGACTGTAAGTGTATATGTATAAGTACTGAACTTATTTCAGACACCAATTGCCAGATAAAATTTGATGAACTTGTATGAAAGAAAAAGTTGCTCAAGTCTGCATGCAAGTATTAAGCTTCTCAGACTGATAATATTACGTCGAAGGATCATCAATACATAATTACCACTACATCAATACATAGTTACCTCTAATTTGAACTTTCCCTAGCAAACAACGAAAAAGGAGAATTGTCCACTGCGGCCTCCCTCTCCTGCGAAGGAGAATTGTCCACCCCTCCCCCATCCATTTATATATCTGCCTTTTTTCTTCTCGCATTGCAATTCCACTCACACGATCTTCCTGCAGGACCCTGAGGTACAGAAGTATTAAGGAAATGTAATAGTGACAAATGTGCACTGAAGTAGGACTAGCATCTAGGAAGCAAGAAAAGGACGTTCATGCTACATTTACAAGGTATAAAATATATATTTCTCCATATTTTCAAAAATATCTGCTCAAAGTTACAGGATAGATGCGATCAAGGGAACTCTTTCCTCCGTCTTTGTATTGTTTGTCACGTTTTCGCACATATTGTTTCTTCTGAAGTAGAACGACTCTTATCCGTGCAGGTGGTGTCGCAGCCGCGGGATCCCCACATTTTCGACTGGAGGGGGCGGAGATGTCAGAAATGCCTTGATAAAAAGAGAAACGTCCTGTGTATTTTTTTTGTTTAGCAGTGATTGAAATCCCATCTAAGATCTCAACGTTCGCTGTTGTATGGCTTCATGTTGTATGATTCTTATGTACTCGTTCCATTCTATACTTTTATCTATTATACGGTTTGAGATGATATGTATATCAGTATATGGTACACGGACAAATGCACCGGTCACTACCAATTCGAACTCTAAAAACTAAATCTTAGATATTTTTTAAAATGTTCAAGAATCGTTTGTGCAATTATCTCAATCAACTAAGCTAGTTACTCAACTTCCATCCAAAACTTACCAAATTCTTATAAGGCTTTATTGACCTCATCGATTATTGCTATCTTTCTAAGTAGTTTATAATATCATTATCTTTTCGAATAACCCATCATGCTACTATTCATCTACTCGTGATTCATGATGGACATTTTGGATACAACGCATAAAATACCATCGTCAACCCGCCCCCATCCCAACTCACCGACTACAACCCCCAACCCCTAGCTCCAATTTGCAAGTCCCTTAGCCACTATCGACAACTCCCTAGCCTTAGTATAAAACTAGCTTCTAAATGCACCTAACCAATCCTGACACGAATTCTGTTAAAATTCTAAAGACTATAAACTTCTTTTATAATTGAGGAAGCAATCAAAATTCTGGTTTTCATTACAAAAGAAGAAAATATCATCGAAGTTATAAACTTAAAGTTTAATCACAATCAACTAAATTTATTTAGTACTAGCATTTATCAAAATTTCAAATTAATTAATCATAAACATAAAACACAAAATTGCCCGCCAATTAAAAAGGCAGTGTAAGAGAAAAGTGTAATATATTGTATGTCTTGTAAATTAGAAGTATAATCAAAAGTGTCACATAATTGTGATAATTATAAGGAATCACAATGGCGCCACGGCCCGGTAGTAAAAAGTCCGCCACTCCAGCGGCGGCGCCACCGCCGAATCCGGAGATGGCAGAGAGACAAAAGCTGAAAAAACTAGCTTACAACAACAACATGATTTCCGATACGAAGGTGGAGTCCTCCGTGATATTGAATCCATCGAAAATTGTGATGAAACATCATGGTAAAGATATTTTAAAGAAATCGCAAAGGAAGAATCGGTTTTTGTTCTCGTTTCCCGGGCTTATGGGGCCCGTTAATGGCGGCAAAATTGGGGAGCTCGTTAATCTCGGGACCAAAAATCCTATTCTCTATCTCGAATTCCCCCAGGTAATAATACGGAGTTATATGTTTGAACATTTTAGTACTACCTGTGTCCCAAAATGATTGTCCAGTTTGTAGTTTGATTGTTGATATGTTATATTGTCAATTTTAATTATGATAGTTGATTTCCTCCCGGTAATAATAGGGGAACTATTTACAACGGTTTAGTATTACGTCTGTCCCAAAATGATTGTCCAGTTCGAGGTTTGACTACTGAATTGTAAAATTTTGACATTTTTTTTATGAATATGTTTAGTTGATTGTGGATTTCCCCCAGGTAATGATACTTCATAAAAACGTTTTTAGTAGCTCTCTGATAATAAATTGTATGTCTTACGCTGTATGTTCGTCATTGTGAATGTGTCTCTTATGTTTGCAAATTAAAAAAAAAAAAAATCAAATATGTGTCATGATATGAAAGGAGTGTAACTAGAGTGTGAAACCAAGTGTAAGGGAGGATGCGGATTCTGAGATTAGAAAGATCGGCTAATTTTGACTTGAATTGTGATGACTTTTTAATTTTTTACTATTTCTATGTATGCTGTTTACCATTTGGAGCCTAATGATAGTGAAGATTAAGAACTTTTGATGTTTTTATTGAGAAATTCTTCCTACTTTTGGCATATAATCGTGATAGTCAGTCTTTTACCATTTGGAGCCTAATGCTGTTTACCTTTTTTTAAAGATTGCTGCAATAATCGTGATAGTCAGTCTTTTATCTGGCACAGGGTCAAATGAAGTTGTTTGGCACAATAGTTTATCCGAAGAATAGATACTTGACTCTGCAATTCTCAAGAGGTGGAAAGAACGTGATGTGTGAGGATTACTTTGACAATATGGTTCTTTGCTTGCCTCTTTATCCAATTTCTTGTATAATTTTCTCCATCACAATCACTTACCGTTTCCTATTTTTATACCCATGATAGCATCAATGTAAAAACAACCTTCCTTGCTTGTCCAGATTGTGTTCTCTGATGCTTGGTGGATTGGTAAGAAAGAGGAAAATCCTGAAGAACTGCAGCTTGAATTCCCAAAAGAGCTGAACATGGTTAGCTTTACTATCTCTACCTTTTTACTTTCTACAATGTCACAGCTTAAGGCCCCAGAAAATTGTTTATATATCAGGGAACAATGGCATTATTTTCAATGATGTTGAAGATTATTTTTTCTCTTGCAGGAAAAACATGCTGAATGTGATTTTAAAGGTGGTGCAGGAGCAGCAAGTAAGGAAAATAATGAGAAATTCAAATCTAGAGTAAAGCTCACTGAACAACAGCCTGCTAAACATGAATCAGACTTAGAAGACGACTCTTGTGATAGTCTTCAATACTCAAACGAAAGGATGGATGTAGATCGAACACCAACACGTCATTCTGCAAGGACTGCAGGAAAAACATTCAGGTAAGTAGTTTTACTTTTGGTGCACATGATGTAGTTTTTCTCACTAGAGCATAAAAATAGTAATATAATATTAATAATACTTTTAATAGTAGTATTAAAAAGTAGTACCAATGTTCAGCAGAGTTCAGAGCAATTGGACCTCCAATACTATGATATTCTTGGGAATGAATATCTAGTTTCATTCAGAACTTAAGGCAATACAAAGAACCTGTGGCTTCTCAAGGATGACTTATGAACCCTAGCTCATGAACTGATGATGCATTTGTTTTCTTTCCTTCTTTGCAGCTGCAAGGAATATATTAATCATGCCTACCGTATTCTGGGTTTCAATATGCATTTTTCATTGTTTACTGCAGAAGTATGAACATGTTTTAACTTCCTTTGCATATCTAATTTGAGTTTCCTGTCATCCAATGTCAAGTGATACTGGGATGCTAATCACTGCAACTGAAAGAACGGTCCCTTTAACACTATATATGACATTGTTCATTTATCCTTTGTCAATTGTTTCCTCTGACTATAATTTTACTTTGTTAATTGATTTTGAAACGGTTTACCTATATTTTTTAGGTTTACTGAAGGTTCATCTGGAGATGATTTTATTGACAATGACGTTGACATGTCTGAAGAAGAGGACGAGAAAGTGGATGTCAAACATCCAATCACAGGTCTGGATTTCACCAATATCTTCTTTTTACTAATAACATAAACTCTTTGGTTTAACTTGCTAACACATATTAGTCCTTTTTAATATATTTAATGGATTTACCAGCTGTCATTGGAGTGTTGTTAAGAAATAAGCTTACTGGACAACTAATGCCCTGCTTTCAACTTTTAAACTTTCCAGTCAGAATTCGCATGTTGTTTATATTATCTTGTGTCTCTTTCCCTTCTCATGGTTGTTTGCTTAATACTTCAAATGGGCAGAACTATCTCGCAAAATAACTGACATCAACCAAGGGGATCAATCGAAACCTGCATTTTCAAATCAAGCTGAAAAGGCCACTAAGTCTATATTGAAAGCTAAGGGTGTATCAAACAGTAATCGTGGTCCTCTAGTACAAGCCACCATATCTACCTTATTTAAGAAAGTGGAGAACAAGGTATATTTCATTGTATCATAGGTTTTTTTGGCAATTCTATTAAAAAACAACTTCCAAACTTCGTGGCTAACTCTATTTAGTATATCTGTATATGAGGTGTATACACAGCTCATTCGTTTATATTGAACATTGTAAAATTAGACCATCGGCTAAATATTCTGTGAACTTAATTTTTCTATATCTGCTAAGCGACTGTTTGGTAGGTTCGTTTTTTGTCAACTTACCTATAGGTGCGGCTCATATTTTAGTTTCTATTCTCCACTCTTCAATTAATAAAGTAACTCGATCGCTCAGTAAATTACTCCCTCCGTCCCTAAAAGATTGTCATATTTTGACTTTTGTGGTCAATTACAACAAAATTTGATCACGAATTCTCACTAAACGAAAAGAAATAATATAGTCTTGTGGGACCTCGTTAGATTCGTCTCAATATATATTTTTGAAATATCAACTTATTATAATTTTTTTGCATTTAGAATAAGAGATATTTGTATTTTAAATCGTGTTTTATTGACCACCAAAAATCAAATGTGACAATCATTTAGGGACGGAGGGAGTATTTTTTAAGATTTGTAGCGCCACTTATTTCTTTGTAAGAGGTTGGGCTTTGGACTTCAGCAAGCTCTACTAATATAGACCTGCCTTGGTCTTGCAGGTAGCAGAGCCCATTGAAAAGGGATCTTCAGCTGAGGGAAAAAGAACTGGTTAGTATTCTCTCTTGATCACAATTGTCTGGGTTGTCATAACTGGATAGCTTTATGGAGGGAGTATGTTTTATGACGGATTTCCTGGTTAATTTTAGAAGTCTCCTCTTTTTCCTCGTTAACTCTTCGTAGTAATTAATTGCCATATAATTTTGGTCCATTCATGACTGAAAGCTGTTTCCTCCATCTGAACTTTGATAAACTGCAACGAAAAGTTGAAATTTAGTTCTTATCCAAATATTGATCTAATTGAAAATTCAGGTTTCCATCTGAAGTGGATAATGGATATTATAACATGATTTGAATCTACAAACTTTATCACGTTTAATTCTGGTTTATTGAATTTTGTCTTGTTTTGGATCATATAGGCAGGAAGCCTACGAGGCAGGAGATAGAGACTGAGGTATCAACTTCATCATAAAATATCATGTTTCCAGTTGGCTCTTTTATCTTGATATACAACAACAATAACAAGAAAACATATATGAAAATTTGTAGTAATAGCTTTTAAAGGCTTGCCTTTCACTTTTGGGAAGTGCAAGGCTGCAAGTATTTGTTTTCTTCTTAGTGACTAAAAAAAAAAATTCCATAATGATCCATCATTTACACTTGCTCTAATCATTTTAAATTCTATGACTATGTAAAGACAAATTAGGAATGACTTCTTAGGGAGGCTGAATTGTCTTAAGATAAGGACTTATGTTTGCTGCCGTCTGCATGTGATCGTTTCTCTGTTATTTATTTGTGAACTCTTGTAAACTCAAGCCAATTGATCATGGAATATGATTACATGTATTGAATTAGTATTGTACTCCTTAAGAGCATATATGTTTTCAGTTTTGCCTCATGAGATACTGGTCTCGGCCTACATTCTGTTACATGCAATGTGTCTGAGCTATAAACTAAAGATGATACTGAGAAAGATTACGAATTTTGCAGATGGAAGATGATATTGAAGAATTTTCCAGCTCTCCGCAGGTATGGATTCTAATGAACTTCTAATATGATTTATATGAGTGTGTATGATTTATCATATGCATAATTTAGACAATGTAAATTCTTAAAAAAGGAAAGAAAATAATCAGATCAGTTTTGCTTCGATTATTCTTAGAATCACTACTATATACTGTATTAGTCTCCATAAGAACAATAATACAAAAAATGCATCGTAGTACTATGATGTTTCAACTCTAGCCAAAAGGTCAGGGTTCGAGTCATCACCTTGTTAAGTGGGGGAACCGAGGAACCACTATACACGTTCTTGATAAAACTAGGACTGTATAAAGAGCACTTTCAAAAGAATTTTATGCATCACTACTGAACATAAAAGGTAAGTTTTTGTATAAAATCAATTATCATGTAATAATTAATCTTCTAAGTATCCTCCTAAATTGGTTTCAAATGATCTATTAGATTTGTGTCTATAGTAAACTCAATAAAATATGTTACAATAATTGTTCTGCTTCTATAACTAATTTCATTAAGTATCAAACCACCCCTTAGTATTTTCCTGCTGCCTTGCTACTTTTTTATGCTCTTTGCCCTGATTACATTATTCAGGACACAGAATCAAGTGACGAAGATTTTGCTGAGTGAGTGGTTGATGCCATCAGAATGCTACTTCAAATGATCGTTTAGTTTCTCCTTCCGGTGGATGGATGTGATTCAGTCCCATTGTCTGCATCTCTAACTGTCACTTAAGGGAAAAGTGACCCTCGGAAGATGTTGGTGATTGCTGGTTAGCTTTGTGGCTCCTCTAAACTAGTGTCGCGGCGAGCCAGTCCACACTACTATTTTTTGTCCATTTAATTACCTTTTTTACCTTAAGCAATAAATTTGTGCAATTCATAATCATAATAATAAAATTTTGCAATTAATGATCATAATAATTACTAACAAGACTCAAATCAACTTCAACTGCAATTCACCGTGGAATCAAACGAAAATTAATAATCTCATGACAACTTTGAACCATTTATATATTGTTAGCTATTTTTTTTTTTTGAATGATAAATGAATATCCCATAATAAAATCGTGAAGGTATCATGAGCTTCTTGTATGCATTCCATTTCATAGAGTGATTGAGATGCTGCTTCCAAAAATCTGTGACACTCTCCGGAAACGTACAAGACTCTCTGGCGGCAAATGCCACAGGATCAGATCCGATGGTATGTCATATTAAATACGGTAACTAACTTAAATATTCAAGATTTCTTATATACACTAACTTAACGTTCAACCTTTCTTATATATGTAATTAAATTGAACAATTAATTGAAAGGTAAGTTACAAATACAAAAAAGGAACTTTTTAATAATTAGTTAACATTAATGAGATTATATTTGCAAGATCTTCAAAATAGAATAAGTATTAATCGAGTACACAAAAGGAAGACTATTAATTGTATGTACTGGAATAATATATTTGTGACATAGAAGTACAGGTATCAAATGCGCAACCTAATCACGAAACACCTTTTTTTTATAGATGGAAAATAAAACTATAAAGGAAGGTAAATATCCTTTCCTTTATATGGTTCCCAAAATACAAAAGAGTCTGGCTCATAAATATAGTGATTTGTAGCACTATTACAAAATTTAGAGAAACTGAAGCATTCCGATGAAAAGTCCTTCAAAATGGTTCTCCAGTGTAGTGCCAAATCGTTGATCCGATTCTGCGCCCAAAAAAGTTTCCATCCCTTCGATTTGGCTAGGAGAGAGCCCTGCCTAGCAAATACCTGTGAGAAAACCAAATAAGTGAAAACATGAAGCGATGTAAGCCTCCTGTTGATACCTAAATAATCCCCGTCATAAAAAATTCCAACAATTCACCTGATGTTAGACGCTCACAACAACTGCGAGCACTCAGTATAGATTCCTCGGCCTCGTGGCGTTTAGATTCCAATTCCGCAATTTCACCATCTTTTATCTCCTTTATGGACTCTGCCTTTGCTATCGTTTCCTGCAATTTCTTTATCCGATTGGTTGCTTCACTAATTTCCTTCTCCTGGTCAGCTTTGTCCAAGTTGCACGAGAATATCTGCTTGTTGATGACATCTACCTCTGCAAGAAGTTTTTTATGTTTTTCTGCAAGTGATTCCAACTCAGTTATTCGATCTCGTAAGACCTGAACTCCAAATCCATGACTCTCCAGATCATTGAGAGTATCCAAAATAGCGACAATCTTTTCCTTCATATCATCAAAGCTCAACCTCGATATTCTTTCTACTACAGTTACAAAGGTGACCATATATGTTATAGCATCGCTCTCGCACACACTTTTTTTATGCTGTTGCAAAGGTCTAAAATGTGGCTTCTGTGGCATCTTACGGAAAGCTTCCATAGATTCAAGTACTGTCCAAAGCGAAGAGCTCTTCTCAAATGGAAGCTCAGGATCACCTGTTGTAGTGATGCTTGCGTTGCCATCCACAAGAACAAGGCTTTCTGCATCTACTTCCTCACTCATGATGGTTGCACTGTTGTTATCCCTTCCAGAAGTAGTAAGTCCAAATAGCTCTTTCCTGGCCAGCCTTAATTCAGCAGATTGCTCCACCATTGTATCACCATCTACAAGAACACTATTTTGTGCATCTACTGCGTCACTCATGACAGCAGTAATTTCATCAACCTTTTCGCAAGCAGTTTGTCCATGTGGTTCTTTCCTAGTTTGCCTTAATTCAGTAGATTGCTCCATAATACTAGCTGCAGAAGCTCCTGGCGAAGAATTTATTTCTATTCAGGAAACTAAGAAGGAGTAAAGTGGAGAAACAGATAAGTTAACGTAAGCTTACTTGAGCTATTCACAGTACCATGAGACTGCATCCTGAGTGTAGGATCTTGAAAGAAGACTTCAGTAGGGTGATCATCAAACATGCCAGGCTTTTGCTGTACAGTTCTGATGCCTATTTTGGTCATGCAAAAAGGTTCTGTTGTCTTAGCAACAGTACCATCTGAAGAATCTATCGAGATGAAGTGGTTGTTACCAGCTAAAGTTCCATCTGAAAATAGATGGTGAAACATAAGTGCTTCTTCATTTGCCACTATAATCCGTATCTATTGACTGACTACATGTGAGTTATCATTTGCAAATACAGATATCTCTTAAATACATGTGATACAAACTGCTGAAAATGAATTATAATTGACCTGAAATTTGAACAATATTCTCTTCACTAGTAGTTCTGCGTTTTGCTTTCTCTGGTATCCGCTCCTCGTGTTCACTGATTAAAGCTTGATCATTATTGTCAGTTGGCAGTCTCAAACAAGATTTTATCGGTGTACTGTCAGTATCATTTCCACGTTCTAGTGTAGCATAAACCGGCGTCATGGAATTACCAATTGGCATCAAAGAATTTTCTGCAGGCAAACAAGCCTCCCATACTCGTCAACATTGAATCAAGAGCGACATGTCAATCACTTCACTTGCGTGATCTTTCATGACATAAGCAATCATTGACAGTATTATTGATTTGTTCAGCACAATAAACTAATATCACGTTTTGAAGCCATTAAAACTCATCTAACAAAATCTTAGACAACTATACCTGTTACTTCAGCATTTTCGCTGGCCTCACACACTTCCCTTGGCCTGCCTCTTTTTCTCTTGTGGCTGCTCTTTCCATCTTCCGACTGATCCTACAAAGAACAATAAGGAAGGTCATCAGACTGCCATGACTATAATATCAACAAAAATATGAAATTCCCGCCATGACAAGCAAAACAACACACCACTGAAGATCACAATAATTGGAAAAGTATAATCCCAAACACCTCCCCAGCTATCATTGAATTCTATAATTAAAAGATATACTCTATAGTTATCCTCGCATTTCAACTGACCCCTTTATCTTGCACTGGCAGATCATTTGGTTGCACCTCAAACTTTGGACACTTTTCATCATTAGTTGGGCAACTCTTTCCTGCCTTCCCACCACTGAATTTACAAGTTTTTAACCCACTGATAAAACTAGTGTCAGCTTTATTTACTCCAGAACTTTTCTCAACAGGGTTAGCTAGTTTTGTAAAGCCATTATCACAGTCTTCACCTGTTGAAATGCACGTCAAGAGTCACACATAATCTCATGACAACAGATGCAAGGAAAACGATACGAAAATAGAGATGTTGTGTCAAGCCGTTTACCAACTTGTCCTGGGTTTCTCCTAGAACAGAGCACGTGATTATCCTTTTCGGCCTTTTTCTTCTGCTTCAAAGAAAGAATTGTTCAATTATTTCATACTGTTCCAGGGATTTTCCTGACTTCGATGGAAGTGCTAACTTTTGATGCAACATAGTGCACTGCAATAGTTTTGTACTAACATAATTGTGGAAAGCATTATGAAGTAAATAGTGATTAAAGTAACATCGCTAAAATGTGGTATAAAAGCTAACAGCTCTAGATTACTAGCAACATCGTCTTGAATAATGCAAAAATCCATCTGATTCTATAGCATCCACCTATGCAACTCATTTTACAGAATGAAGAGTTGTTTGCTAAGATTCCTAGCACAAAACTGATCACACCGTCATGGAAAATAGATGGAAAGGGACGAAGCTTACAGTTCTCAGTTCCCTAGAAGGATTACACGAGGGCTGGTCCCCGCAAGTCTTTCCAAAAGATATTTCATTAAGTTCAATGCCAGCAAGACCTTCATGGTTTTGACATGGTACCTCTTCCTGAATTAGAGAATATGACGTTGAAACCAGGATTTATAATGGTACAGTGAAGGATTTTGTTCAAAATGGTAGTAATATAATAGAGATAACTAGCAGGACTCTATCAACTTAGTACGTATACCCACTATATCTGACTTGTCGTAACTTAATTAAGATTAACTACTAGAAAAAGAAATAAATAATTCCACATCTGATCTTTTCACTGGAACAAAAATATTCGTCCACACCCTTTACCAACTGAGTTAATTTGCAAACATTCATGGAGTTGCTACATAAAATTAACCATAAATAGACGAGTTAAAAATATAGATACAGGTTTAAATTGTAGTAGTAAAGAAACAATAATAATCCCTTATACGCCTCAGCTACAAATAAACTACAGATATACTAAAAATATAAACAAGAGAACTCAACAATCAAAGGGCTTTGAACACATTTTATAATTCCAAAGCTGGGAAGCAAGTCGTATTTCCTAAATATATGAGTTGATTGCCCTACATAAACAATTGGGGATATTAAATCGTTCAAGCAAAGCAATACAGCGAACACTTACAGCTTGAAGACTATAACCAGTGAGTTAGACTTCAAAAATATTGCAAAAAAAAAAAAAAAATACAAATAGCATGGAAATCCATTACGTTAAGCTGCGATTGCATCATAAAAATTACAAATAACGGGTTCTTTCATATACTTAACTAGGGGTTATTACTCATTTGTCTACTTGCTTTTCGACATTGTGAGAGTCGCTGAAATAATATAGAATAACACAGTAAATAATATACATAAATTTAAATCTGCACAAATTCCCCAGGTAAAAACGGTTGGCCAAATACAGAATACTTGTCAATCAATTTGTAACACATAAACGATGTGAGAAATACACCTTAATTAACTTTTAGTGGATGCACACACTGACAAGGATAGAAGAAATCATGCATATTATTCATATCAGATTGTAACTATGAGGAAACTTCCATAATTCATATGAGTTACAGAACAAATACATTTTGCTCCTATCCTGGTGATAGTATATTGGTAGTTTTTTCGAAGCTCAACATAATATGCAGACTTTCATATGTCAGCTGGAGTAGTTTAAAACTGTTTTATAGGTAAAACATGGGCGGGTAGCAATCCAATGGATGGAGCAAGGCACAAGTTCGGCACAACACAGTTTAGAAGATTCCAGCAGATAAAGTCCTTAACATTCTCCAAAAGAGAGTGAGCCTACCTGGGATGACGCACACCACCACTTTCCGTTTCTCCAGTTAAGCTCAAGTCGTATGGCTGTGCGGTCGAACTCCATATTCCTTTCCATAATCTGGAAAGACACAGAATACCTGTTATCCGGATGTGCTTTTGTAATGACGCCACTCCACCAGCCAAACTCATTCAGAGCATCCACCTTTTCGGACAAATGAAATAATACGCTCTTAAGAGGCGGTGGCCTTGGTCGTATATAGCTATGGCCAACAGTCACTATCTGAGACTCGGTTTTCTTTGTGCCCTCCTTCAGTGTCACGTACTCCACCAGGAATGTCATATCAGCATGGTTCTCGACAATAATTGCTGGATACCATACATCTTGTACGTCCTTTATCTTCACTAATACCTCCACGCTTTTCCCCTCGCGAAACATTAGCGCATGTATTTTCTTTTGGCAATTTCAAACAAATAAAAGAACAAAGAAATACAAGTATCAAAATTATTAAAGAACCATCATCATTCCATTGATATATAAGAAAATATCCTATAATCATCACAACTACAGTAATTGACACAACAACTTTTTGCACCAACAACTATAATGAAGTGCATATCAGCAAGTATTAATCCTCGGCTTAACAACATAAAGAAACTTAACACAAATCATATTGTAATAAGCACAAAGCTAGGAGTATAAAATAGTACTTCCATCCCACAAACATTGTCTACCTACAGTCACAGGCGCATCCATAATTTTTCGAGGTAAATCGATGTGAGATATAACTAAAAACATCGTTCACCTACAGTCACAGGCGCATCCAAATGAACGATCCATGACTAACATAGAAATTTTGTGAATTGAAAAGCTACTAAATTTATCTACCTAGCTTCATTGCCCAAATCACTTTGGTGGTCAATAAATGTCTGAACTGTGACTATTTGAGCCTCACATGCTACATTCGTTTAATTACTTTGGATACAGAAACCATAAGCGAAATCTCCTTGCTGCCCCTATGCTTAAAGTACCCCCAATTTGGGGTTAACAAAAATAGAATGAATTTAGCTTAATCATTATTCTACCATCTTTAACTAGGCGAACACAAAATCTTTA
The DNA here is from genome assembly GCA_003412495.2 of Echium plantagineum. NCBI lineage: Eukaryota > Viridiplantae > Streptophyta > Magnoliopsida > Boraginales > Boraginaceae > Echium > Echium plantagineum. Next base: position 23,445,854 of record CM016568.1, on the reverse strand, counting down.
TCCCCCAACACGGTGAATTTAGAAATCGTCAACTAAATTCACCTCGATAAAGTATCACCTTAAGTTGAAAGTACCTAAAAAATACTACATTGGACATTTTTCAAAAAAAAAAATCCAAAAAATCAATAAATTTAAAAACTGAATTTTTTTGGGATGATCATACCTGTTTCCTGGGTCGAACCCATTTGTGGTCGACCCAATCGTAGTGAAGCCTAAGACTCGAAGCCTCGAACAGAATTTCGTCCGGCGGGTCCTGAAAAGTGACCAAAAACGTCGAGTTCTGATGAACCCTGGTAATTACACCCCTCCACCACCCATCATTATAAAAAGCATCGACCACATCGTACAACTCGAACAGCGTGGGATTGTTGTACATTGGTGGCACGGGGCGTACAAACCGAACATGCACACGTTCTCTCAATAACGACGAGAAGCTTTCGTCAACAAAAAGGGTTTTGTACTGAACAAAAACCTTGTTGTTATTTGAAGGAGGAGTAATTATTGTGGCTTCGAACCATGCATCACCAAATCCTTCTTCTTCTGAACGAACCTCAACTGGGGAATTTTTCATTAGGACTTCTCCAAGTTTTTCTTCTTCCATTTTGTGGTAATTGTTTAACATTCAGAAGAATTTTGAGCAAGCCTAATGAATTTTGGGGTTTAAGATTATTGTTCCTTTGATGAATTAGAGGGTTATGATCAGGATTTAGGACTACCTTAAAACCTCCAAAAAAAAAGGGGTTAATTAAAAATTGAAATTAATTTTCATTCTTTTCCCCTTCAAACGATAGAAATTATAAGACAATAAGAAATTAAAATTACATCGTAAATGAAACAAATAAGAGTCTAAACTGCAAATAAACAATTATCTTCTCGGATGACCTCTTTAGAAGAGACTCAGTTCGAGTATCACTAGGCTAATCAAAGTAAGTATTAATTTTCATTAAGACACTTAGAATTATAGTTCATTGCAATACATCAGTTTATACATATTAAAAATAAAAGTAATGATAGACACTCTAACAAGTAAAAGCGATATCCGAGGTTTGGAAGACTCCTCGATGAAAGATGTAAGTTTCCTATAGATCCAAAAACCCTAAACATATATATTAATTCATGTTCAAAGTCATGTTGTTTCTTTGAAAGAGAAGACAAATGGATGTAGTATTGAAATAGTGAGCAGAAGAGAAACTCAAGCTTCTCTTGGTCAATGTCATTAGTGGGAATTTTCTTAATATCGATGATGGATCGACTATTTAAGATATTAAGTAACCAAATGGAAGTAGGAGTTTGACATGAGCATAAGATAAGCTCAAGACTCTCCTGGTCAATGTTAGAGGTCGATATTTTTGCTATGTCGATAACTAATCGACTATATAGTGAATCCTTAACATGAAATCTAAGACGGAGAAAATCCATCCAAATTCTAATTCCTAATTTATACTATTCAGAGACACAAGAGTGATTATGATATGAATTAATATTTGAAACATAATGAGAAAAACTGTAAGGGTTACTGTACTTAGTACGACTACCCAAAATACATTTGCTCTTGGAATTGATTGAATCAGTCACCCAAAACCTCCATTCTTCGCTAGTTTTTTAAAGGGGATAGATGTCTAGTTTGAATTGCGTAATTTCATAGCTTGTCCTTTGTTTCTTGTCATGGTTATCATTGCCATTTTCTCATTTGAACTTAGCACCTAAGGATCCTTCCTTTCCATTAGCTAGTGGTGAATTGTTCGCATTGTGATCACTGAACTTTCTCCTTTTGTTTTGGATTGGATACGTTTTCCTTATCAACTCCTCACATTTTGGATTAGTGGGATATTAAATTGGCTCTACTCAAATTTGGATTTTCCATAGTCCGTTTTCCTTTCATGCCTGACTTGGTTGAGGATTTAATGTTCTCCAAAAATGATTCGAACGGTTTGGTTGTGGTGTGTGAAAGCCCTGAGTCCTTGCTCGTGTGGGTGTTGAATGATCTGGTGGTTTTAACTCTATGCCCTCTAATGAACTATACCGTTTTCTTTTCTCACCTATGATAGATATCTTTTTCATAAAACTAAGTAGAAAATGTCTATCATATTTAATCCGTCTGTTAGGAGTATCCCTAGTTCCATCTTTAGACTTATCTTTCGAATCAACATAATATATCAATCGAGAATCAATATTCATAAGTTTAAATGATGTTCTACATCGATACTTTTATAGGTCTAGGATCTTCAAGTAAAGACTTCATATTTTTTCATGAATATGATCACAAGAAACTTTGATAGACAAGAATTCACCTAATTTTGCAAACAAGAATTCTCGATGTGATTACCTCGTCAACCGTCTTCCTAATTTCTGAGCTTTGGAGTTGTCGATTTATCTGTGCCAATTGAGGGAATTGGTGGTACGATGAAGAACCGGTGTCTTTTGATTGCTTCATAACCTCTTTATTCATACAAAACGAAAAAGGAGTTTGATTTGAGACCGCAAATTTCTGCGACCGACTAAAGCTGGAAGATTTGAAGTTGACGGAGGAGTGGCAAGCTTGGGTAGGGGAAGAAAACGCATGAAAGAAGCCTTTTTCCATCTAAAATCTCAACGTTCCTTGTTGTATGGCTTCATGTTGTATGATTTTTATGTACTCGTTCCATTCTATACTTTTATCTATTCTACGGTTTGAGATGATATGTATATGGTACACGGATTTATTACCGACTCGAACTCTAAAAACTAAATCATCGATATTTTTTTAAGACTATTCAAGAATTGTTTATGCAATTTCTCAATCAACTAAGCTAGTTACTCAACTTACTAAATTCTTTTAAGTTTCGATCTCCTCAATCATTGCTATCTTTCGAAGTAGTCTTTAATATTATTCTTTTCAAATAATGTAACATGTTAGTATTGATTTATTCGTGAAGGGCATTTTCAATATAACACATAAAGTTATCATCGTCAACCCACCTCACCCTAGTCCACCACCACTCTGCCCCCATATGCACCTCACCCAGCCCACCGATTAAACCCCCAGCCCCGATCTTCAATCCTTAGCAAACGTCGACAACCCCCCAGCCTTGATATACAACGAGCTACTAAACGCGCCTAATCAATTCCGACATAAATTTTTTAAAATTGTAAAGACTATATACTTCTTTTATAACTGAGGAAGCAATCAAAATTCATGATTTTTATTATAAAAATAAAAATTACCATCGAAGTATAGTTTAATCACAATCAACTAAATTTATTTAGTACTACTAGCATTTATCAAAATTTCAAATTAATTAATCATAAACACAAAATTGCCCGCCAACGCGTAAGAAAAAGTGTGATATAAAGTCGGAAGTCTCAATTGTATGTCTCCTAAATTACTGTAGAACTTTAGAAGTGTAATTGAAATTGTCACATAATTGTGATAATTATAAGGAATCACAATGGCGCCACGTGGCCGGTAGTAAAAAGTCCGCCACTCCAGCGGCGGCGGCGCAAAATCCGGAGAAGGCGGAGAGACAAAAGCTGAAGAAACTAGCTCAAAACAACAACATGATTTCCGATACGAAGGTGGAGTCCTCCGTGATATTGAATCCATCGAAAATTGTGATGAAACATCATGGTAAAGACATTTTAAGGAAATCGCAAAGGATTAATCAGTTTTTGTTCTCGTTTCCCGGGCTTAATGGCGGCAAAATTGGGGAGCTCGTTAATCTAGGGACCAAAAACCCTATTTTCTATCTCGAATTCCCCAGGTAATTATACGGAGTTATATTTTAAAAGGTTTTAGTACTACCTGTGTCCCAAAATGATTGTCCAGTTTGTAGTTTGATTATTGATATGTTAAATTGTCAATTTTAATTATGATCGTTGATTTCCTCCCGGTAATAATAAGGGGTACTAATTACAATGGTTTAGTATTACCTCTGTCCCAAAATGAGAGTCCAGTTCGAGATTTGACTACTGAATTGTAAAATTTTGATTGTGGATTGCCCCTAGCCTGCATGTGATCGTTCCTCTGTTATTTATTTGTGAACTCCTGTAAACTCAAGCCAATTGATCATGGAACATGATTATATGTATTGAATTAGTATTGTACTCCTTTAGAGCATATATATTTTCAGTTTTGCCTCATGAGATACTAGTCTTGCCTACATTCTGTTACATGCAATGTGTCTGAGCTATAAACTAAAGATGATACTGAGGAAGATTACGAATTTTGCAGATGGAAGATGATACTACCTCCATCCCTAAATGATTGTCACATTTGACTTTTGGTGGTCAATAAAACACGATTTAAAACATAAATATCTTTTATTCTACATGCGAAAAAATTATAATAAGTTGATATTTCAAAAATATATATTGAGACGAATCTAACGATGTCCCACAAGACTATATTATTTTTTATCATTTAATGAGAATTCATGATCAAATTTTATTGTAATTGACCACAAAAGTCAAAATGTGACAATCTTTTAGGGACGGAGGGAGTATTAAAGAATTTTCCAGCTCTCGGCAGGTATAGATTCTAATGAACTTCTAATATGATTTGTACGAGTGTGTATTGATTTATCATATGCATAATTTAGATCATGTAAATTCTTAAAAAAGGAAATAATATAATCAGATCCAGTAATAGTTGAACCAAGGTGGCCTATATTGTTTTTGTAAATTAGAGATGAAAATTATAACTAGCGAATATAAAATTAAAAACAATATGCTTTCAGTAATAGTTGAACCAAGACTTCCTAGAAAAAGCTCGGTAAGATACACAGGATACAAAATCCCAAACACTCCATGATGGAACCGCAAACTCGGAAGGGAAATAGCAGAATACGATCAGCTACAAAGCAAATCATCTCGAATAAGTACTCTTCAATTAGGACGCCTGTGTCTCGATATGCCACAATGATGAGATAGAGAAGGGAGAGTATAACAACGCAACCAATGATGCATATGCTCATTCCAATTGTTGGAGATTTAGCCAACACAACGTATACGCCCGTCATAAAAGTAATCGCCATTGATATCATGGCGATTACAAGGAACAGAAGGGCAGCAGAGTATCGGTTGGAAATCTTTTCCTCGTCGTTTTTGTACAGTGTAGCCGCGAAGTGGAGAAATATAGCAACACAAGAGGACATTAGAGCAATGGTATCCGTCACAACAAATACTTTGAAAGCTGCTTTCCTTAGTAGAACTGCCAAGCCTTTGTCGGGGTCATCACTGTTATATCCACCCGGTAAAGTAAAGCCTGCTGCAAAAGTCACTGTTGCTATAAGTGTAGCGACTAATAAATGTTTCTCTGCAGTTTTTTTCATCTCTTCCACTCTTTTGGGTTTGTTGGTAACTTCTTCTGAGATTCTCTTTGCATGGTCATCAATCATCCATGGAATTTCTTCTATTTTTCTGAATTTATTTTGAAGCTTGTTCATAATATGGACCTATATATAGATCAACAACCAGTCAAAATGTCAAATTATTGGCATATAAATTGCTATTAAGCCATCACTTATGAAATAATATTCCTTTAGCAAGACTGAACTCGAGACATCTTAATAGAAGATCGAGTCAGATACCACCAAACTATTAAGCCATCGCTTATGAAATAAATATTATTGGATTTGAAATTATGATATTTAAAAGTAACTATGGTGGTTAAACATAGAATATATATGTACTAGCTTAAGCTGGATAATTGTTATTAGGTACTTCTTAGTTTTACCCCAGAGACTATTTCGACAATCAACTCTATAGTATTGCATGATGACACTTAAAACCAACAAAACCAAAAGACAAGGTTATATAAGGTGATACCTTCTTCGCAGAGAATTGAATTTCTGCCTTCTCTAACATTTCAAGTGGCGTGGAGTGTTGATGGTTATATGTATCGACGTACACGTTGGGGTCGTGTAGAAGAGGTCTAATTGTTTTGTAGTCTTTAGGCATGGAGGAGAGGAGTAGGTGTGAGGGGGTATTGCCATCGTAGTCCTTCATATTCAGAAGATTTATACCCCAAGATTGCTTCAGAATGTATTTGATGGTTGTAGTATGTTGACCTTTTGCAGCAAGATGCAAAATGTTTTGGCCTTTGCTAGTAATTGCATCCCAACAATCTTCACACCATTGTAAAATTTTTTCAATCACTTCTGTATGTCCTTTACTAGCTGCTATATGAATAGGAGTCATGCTCTCGTGCTTGTCTTCTGCAGCAGCGATGTATGCTGGGCCTGCCCTGTCCCTTTCGCGACTTTGTAATAAGTAGGTAACCGCCGAAGGATTGCCGAAATATGCAGCAAAATGGAGAGGAGTGAATCCTTGCTCATCTTGTGTTTCCATAATGTTTTTAAAATTCGGTAGCCTACTAATAACCCATTCTGAGTAGAGATAAAAAATGATGCAAAATTGTTAGTGACTTCAATAATAAGAAACTGGAATCACTCTTTATGTCTACTGTGACAGTATTGATTATCTTTAACCAGGATTGGTGTTATTCAGACATTTTGAACTGAGTCGAACGTAAGGTTCTTACGTTCAAACCCGTGCAAATCGAACTTAAAAGAAGCTATGTTCGCGTCGGTATAGTTCGTTCTGTATACACCCATATCCTCGGCCACCCCAAGCGGGTGTCGTGTCTAACAAGGGAGATGTCCCAAGTCTTTAATTTATTATACTCCATCCATCCCAAATTGTTTGACACCTTTGACCTTTCACGCTCACCGATACTCTACTTAAATCGTAACTATCTATAATTCCACAAACGTAAAAATTATAAAAAAGTTGATATTTCAAAATATATATTGAAAAGAGCAAATGGCTTCATTGATCACTCATGTTTGTTAAAAAAGACCAGTCGATCACCCTAGTATGACTTTGTATACTTTCGATCACTCAGGTTGGGTATTATGTATACTTTGGGGCACTCACGCGTTTTTTAGGTATAACTAGACATTTTTCAAAAAAACTAACATTTTAGTAAGGGTATTTCAGGTAGCAAATTGACCGATTTATAAAAAAAGTTGAGGGGCAGAATAATTCAAGTCATACCACAATGACCTTGTTAATAACATGAAAACTGATAGAATGACAGGTTGATTTAACAGGGGTTTTGAACGGAATGATTAAATTTTGACGATATGAAAACATGAATGATCGAAGAGGGTCCATTTTCAACTACGGTGATCGGATAGAGAGTTTTAAACAACTTACGTGATGTCGTCTCTTCGCGTCTGACTGCAGCATGTAAAACCGTCTCGCCGTGAGGCCCTTCAATACCAGGCGACTTGCAAACTTCCACGATGGTTTTCAAAATACTATCATACGAGAAGTTATCGAGAGGGGTGCTCTCCAAACATGAATGAAATTTTGATGTAGAATGTACATCCTTTGTTGCACGTTTCTCGAATGCTATATACAGTGGTGTCTTACCCAATTTGTTGGGCAAATGTTGATAATTAGGATCCGCTTTCACCAACAATTCAACCATCTCAACATCCTTATTGTTTATTGCCTCGTGCAAAGGCGTGTCTCCGTTTTTATTCGCGAGTCGAGCCATTCGTGAAACAAGTGACATGACTCCATCGCCAGCCTCAAGGTCAGGTAGTGGTGAGAGCGCCTGTGCACTTGTGATCAGTTGTTGAACAATATGTTTCCGTCGATTCCTTGCAGCTATGTAGAGGGCAGTTTCGCCCTCTGCATTCTGCCAAGTGAGCAAGGATTCCAGCAAACTGGAATCTTGACCCGAGAGGATCTCTCGGATCGCATCGGCTGAATCGTTATGTTGGGCTATAACGTGAAGCACAGTATGTTTGGATGGATATGATATTTGATTTAGTAGTTGGTCCTTGTATCTTATGAGGACCTTAGTGTTGCCTTTGGTTGCGTTTGTATACAACCAAGACTCCATATTATTTAATTTGGCTGAGTAGATGAGTGATATTGTTATTTAATCTGTTCTCCTATTTATAATTCCAGTTCCGTGTATGCTACAGGATAAAAGATGAAAAAAAAACTAACCTATTTACGTTTACTCGCTTCGTCTTCGTCCGCAAAGACTTGAAAAAGCGTTCGGTTTATCTTTTCATCAATAATAATCATAATTAACAAACTTCGATAGCTTAATTGATTAAGATATTTTAGACTTTAATTAAAATTTTAAAGTAATGTCAATATTAGAATAGGGTGAAAATATTATGTTCTGATAGTTCATTCATTTCTTGATACTTTTTGAGTATTCTGACAATTCTTTGTGCAAGAATAAAGCACTCAGTTATGGACCCTAATTTAGTACCTTTCTTGATTCTTTTACCTATTAGGAGGATTCCTTATCTATGAACAAAGCATGCATTCGGGTTACGCTCATATAATTCGTAAGGATGGCCATATTGGTGAGGATAGGCGAGCTTGTGATTGCAAGGTGATGAATTTGATTTCCCTAGTAATAATAACTCTTTAAGTTTAATTGGTTGACGCAGTTTGCAGACTCTTGGTCAATCCGAAGTCTACTCAATGTGCACTCGACAAATAGCGATTGCGAGTTTCACGTGTTACAAAAAGAAATGCCCCTAAATTACTACATTTCGTCGTAGAAAGTCCTTTAGAGAAATGTTAGCTGAACAAATCTTAGTAAAACCGTAACTTTCTATATTTTTATTATAGCAAATATTCATACATATAAATAATACAAAATACATGAGAATTTAAATACAAGTTTATCAGACATTCTAATGATGAGGGGTTATTCTATGGAACTCTAAAAAGAATGTACTTTCGTAACAGAGCGAGACCCAACCTTCTTAGAAATTCCCCCCACATTTTTGTATATGTATTTCAGACAAGCGAAGGAGGTTACAAAACAAAACACAAGGCCATTGTAGTACATAAACGGTACTGCAAGAACAATGCATGCGAAGAAATATTGACCAAAAACAAATTTGAAGCCCATTTCGCGATATACCTTTCTGATGGGATGGAGTAGAAAGAGAACACCCAAACAACCAATGATGCATACAGTAATGGCCATTGCTGGAGATTTTTCCAAAACGACGTATAAGCCCGTCACAAATGTAATTGCCATTGATATCATAGCGATTAAAAGGAACGAAAGAGCAATTTTATAACGCTTTGATATCTTTTCTACATCGCGCTTGTAGAGTGTAGCAGTGAAGTGAAGAAATATAGCCGCAAACGAGGACATCACCGAGATAGTATCTGTGACAACAAATGCTTTAAAAGCTGCCCTTTTTATTAGAACCGCGGTGCCTTTATCAGGGCCATCGTCATGATATCCGCCCGGTAAAGTGAAGCCTGCTGCAAAGGTGACGGTTGCTATGAGTGCAGCTACTATCAATTGTGTCTCTGCAGTTTTTCTCATCTCTTCCAGCCCCTCAGTTTTTTCAATTTCCTTAATTGCGGTTCCATTCATGTCATCATCATCAATCATCCACGGGATCTTTTCTACCCTCCCGAACTTATTTTGAAGCTTGTCTAAAATGCTGATCTACATATATGTAAGGAACTATAACCTATCAGATAATTCGATATGGTATTGCATGCTGATGATTAAACAACATGCTGGAGATCGATGATGATACCTTTTTTGATGTGAACTGCTTTTCCGCCTTGTTGAACAATTCAAGTGGTGTGGAGTGTTGCTTGTTCAAGACATCAACATATACGGTTGTTACGTCTAGAAGAGGTTTAATTTTTTTGTAGTGTTTGGGCATGGAGGAGAGAAGCAGGTGTGCTGGAGTATTGCCATCGTCGTCCTTCATGTTCAGAAGATTGATAGCCCAAGGTTTATTCACAATGAATCTTATAGATGCAGTATGTTGACCTTTTGCAGCAAGATGCAAAATATTTTGACCTTTGCTAGTAATTGCATCAAAACAATCTTCACAACGCTTTAAAATTTCTTCAATCACCTCTGTATATCCTCTGCTAGCTGCTATATGAAGAGGGGTCATGCTCTCGTGCTTGTCTTTATTAGCAACGCTGATGTATGCCATGGATTTGTCAGCTGCTAGTAGCGCTTTAACCCCTTCGAGATTGTTATAACGAGCAGCATTATGGAGTGGATTGAATCCATTTATATCATGTATTGTTGTAATGTCCGAAAAACGCTTGCATATCTCACTAATCCATTCTGTATGTTAGTAAATTACAAGACAAAAACATAAGTAAGACTACAATTCCTGGTATTAGTGACTTAAACAATAGAGACTACAGCAAAAGGGACATTTTTGGGGCATAAATATATGTGATTCCTGCAATAAATAGTTCTTATTTGTACTCTTTATCTATCACAATTAGACAGTTAAATACTTAAATTTAGTTGGATTAGTATTAATGATATTTTACAGAATTGGCTGGAACATAAATAAGCTCACCTGATGTTTCTTTCCGTCTGGTTGCAGCATGTAAAATTGTCTCACCACGAGGTCCGTCAATACCAGGATACTTGCAAACGGTTAAAATAGCTTTTAAGGTAGGATCAGATGAGCTAATGAGATTCACGGAATTTGAGAAATAGGATAAAAGCCTTTTGGAAGGACAATCATCATTATGGCGTTTCTCGAATGCTATGTACAGAGGTGTCTTACCCATATTGTTGGGCAAATGTTGATACTTAGGATCTGCATCCACCAATAATCTTACAATCACCTCATCCTTATTGTTCACTGCCTCGTGCAAAGGCGTGTCACCATTATCATTCGCCAGTCGAGCCATTCGTGATTCAAGTGATACGACTCCATCGCCACCCTCAAGGTCAGGTGATGGAAGAGCTGGAAGAGCTTTTGCACTCTTTATCAGCTGTTCAACAATGTGTTTACGTCGATTCCGTGCAGCAATATAGAGGGCGGTTTCACCTGCTATATTCTTCCTAGTGAGCAAGGATTCCTGCGAACTGGAATCCAGGACAGAGAGGATCTCTTGGATCGCAATGGCCGAATCACTATGTTGGGCTACAACGTGAAGCACGGTGTGTTTTGCGGGAAAGGTTTCCTGTTTTAGTAGTCGCTCCTTATAAGTTTTGAGGACCTCAATGTTGGCTGTTTTTGCGGCTCTATACAAGGCAGAATCCATAATGACTAGTGTGTTTTTGTGTTTGTTTCTGTTTCTGCTATTGATTTGTAGTTGGGATAAATCAAGTAGATGCATCGGACACATATATATAGGGGAGTCGCGGCCGGCCGATTCTTCAACTTCATGCAACTGTATTTTTGAAAAATGGTACTAATAAGACTAACCAATTATCACTCGGGTCTCTACTTCTCTCGAGCTTCCTGCAACTGGTTGTTTTCTTTAATGTGAAAAGACCAACCAATTATAAAGTGCTCAGTCAAACTAATTTCTTATCAACGCAACTAGATTTTTTAAAATGTTAAAAAGGACTACTAACAAATTATCAACTGTTCTGTCAAGGGGATCATTTTTTATTTAGTTGTCTGCTTTTCTATCAATTCGTTTTTCGTTTTTGTTATTAATTCTGCTACAAATTTCTACTTGTCATCGATCAAGTAGAGGAATTGGACTTAGAGATGCTAACCAGATGAGCGAGTCGGTTCGGGTTTCACTATATCCGAAACTAAACCGAGGCGATACGAAACTCAGCTCGGTAAGAATTTGGGTGCGAACTTAGACCCGTAATTGGCGTGAAACAGGGAAAATTGGACGTGCACTCCACTCGGGGACCGACTCAAAACCAAATGCTTGAATCGACTCGAAATGGGCTCGTAGTGGCTCGGAATGACCCAAAATCGACTCGACCTAGCTTGAACTGACTTTGTGTAATATAAATAATTAATTGTATTAGAACTTTAAAAATGAACTGATTTACAGGGCTGGTCCCGGGTAACCGAAACTGTTTCGGGCAGATCTCGAGCCGGGTTTCTTAGGCCAAGTTCCGGTCCGAGTCCCAGGTTAGCCGGCTCGCAAACAACTCTAGTTACACTGCACAGTTTAACTTGTACGAATTATCTTGTTATATATACACTATCGTTTAATTAATGCTCAATAATTATGGACATCGAATTTCACAAATTATAAAATATGTAAGAAACTACTACTATATTGCACGCTATCAAAATATGTAACTGCGTAAATAAATTATTAATTTTAGAGGCTTAAGGAAATTTTCAAAATAGTGTTTAAGCGATTTATTATTATTTGATTTATGGTTAAGGATTTCAGCTATATATGTAATTTCGGTTAAGCAATTTCTGATCATTTTATCAGTGTTTATTTATATTTGAATTTTAATACTCTGAGACTCTATTTCTCTCCAAGTTGTTTGCAACTGGATTTTTTGTTTAGTGTCAAAAAGACCAACCAATTATGAAGTTGTCAGTCAACCTAATTTCTCTACAGTAGTCCAAGTTCTGGGCAACTACATGTTTTAAATTGTTAAAAAATGACTAACAAATTATAAGCTGTTCTGTCAACTGAATCATTTTTTATTTGTCTGTTCATTTTTCAACTCGTTTGACATTTTCAATTTGATGGTAATTGTATGTTCCGCAGCCTCGAGGTCAGGTATGTTAAGATTGATCCAAATAAGTTCAAATTGTCACATGTGAAAGTCCCACATTGGAAATAATGGAGAGAGTTTATGACTTAATAAACAAGGGAGCAACTCCACTTATCACCAATTGGTTTTAGGATGGTGCCTTCTTGGGTTATGAAGTGTGCTCTCTCTCCTCATATGGGTGTGGCCCAGGCCCGATTAATGAAATTCTTACAAGGTAGTGGTGAGAGCGCCTGTGCATTTGTGATGAGTTGTTGAACAAATATGTTTCCGTCGATTCCTTGCAGCAATGTAGAGGGCAGTTTCCCCCTCTGCATTCTGCCAAGTGAGCAAGGATTCCAGTTTCCCGAGAGGATCTCTCGGATCGCATCGGCTGAATCGTTATGTTGGGCTATAACGTGAAGCACAGTATGTTTGGAAGGATATGATATTTGATTAAGTAGTTGGTCCTTGTATCTTATGAGGACCTTAGTGTTGCCTTTGGTTGCGTTTGTATATAACCAAGACTCCATATTACTCCCTCCGTCCCTAAAAGATTGTCACATTTTGACTTTTGTTAGTCAAACATTACAAAATTTGATCATGAATTCCCATTAAACGATAAGAAATAATATAGTCTTGTGGCACCTTGTTAGATTCTTCTCAATATATATTTTTGAAATATTAAGTTTTTGTAATTTTATTCGCATGTAGAATAATAGATATTTATGTTTTAAATCGTGTTTTGTTGACCACCAAAAGTCAAAATGTGACAATCTTTTAGGGATGGAGGGAGTATTTAATTTGGCTGAGTAAATGAGTGATATTGTTGTTTAATATGTTCTCCTATGTATAATTCCAGTTCCTTGTATGCTACAGAATATAAAAGATGAAAAAAAAAAAACTAACCTATTTAGGTTTTACTCGCTTCGTCTTCGTCCGCAAAGACTTGAAAAGGCGTTCGGTTTATTTTTTCATCAATAATAATCATAATTAACAAACTTCGATAGCTTAATTGATTAAGATATTTTAGACTTGAATCAGAATTTTACAGAGTAATGTCAATACCAGAATAGGGTGAAAATATTATGTTCTGATATTTCTTTTTATAAAATATTATACTCCCTCCTCAAATTGTCATATCCTTTGCCTTCTAATAGTTCATTCATTTCTTGATACTTTTTCAGTATTCGGACAATTCTTTGTGCAGGAATAAAGCACTCAGTTATGGACCCTAATTTAGCACCTTGCTTGATTATTTTACCTATTAGAGAGCAAATTGGTGAAATGGTCCTCAGTATGACCGAATTGTTCTTTGGTCCTCAATAGTTAGACGATTGCATGTTAGTCCCCGAAAGTGGCCAAAAAGTTGCACTTTATTCTCACGTCAAGTTTTCCGTTAACATTTCAGGTTTATGCGTTAAAATTCGGATAAAAATATAATTATTTTTAAGACTTAAAGTTGATTTTAACTTTTAACTTTTAATTTTTATGACTAAATTGTATTTCCAACTTTTGTCCTTAAAAATGCGATTTCAGCAAAATTGACGAAAAGTAGACGAGTTGAGTAGTATTGGAACATGTGTGATGTCTTTGGCACGAAAGTGAATGTCAGTGGTAAATAAATCAAACGTTAGTGATATCCGGTGCTATTTGCCCTCCTAATTGACGGTGGAAAGTTAATGTCAATGATCTAAGCTACTTTTGCATTTTAGATATCTGTATCTACTACCTACCAATTTTTTTCAATTATCATTTGTCAAAAAATTTATTAATGTCAATTATATAAGCTTATTGTTGCATTGTAGATAATCTGTACCCATTGTTTAACGAATTTTAGTACACAAACTGAATCGGTGCATAAAATAAGTTTGATATATTTCTTCTTGAATTTTTTTTCCAGCCAACTTAGAATGCCATATTTAAGTAATTTGTAACATTGTTATACTAAAAATAATTATATACATTGATTAATGAGAATTTTTTTTTTTTTTTGATAATTAGCGATGAATTGTGACTACAATGATATTACAAACATGAATACAGAAATTGCTAACTAATAGAAAGTTAGAGTATAATATGAGACAAATATGTCTCCAACAAGGTTCGAACCCATGACCTCTTACATGAAAGGTTGGGCCGGATGCCACTAGGCTATTGAGCCATCGGCTACATTGATTAATGAGAATTAATAAACAATATCATTAATAAACCGTAGTCTTCTCATCATCACATTAGACATTTTGATGATCATGGCTTACGTTATTCCATGGAACGGCATGTACTCTCTTAACAAAACGAGACATATTACTCTTAGAAATTCCCCCACCTTTCTGACTATTGGTTTTAGACAAATGGAGATTCTTATTGCGTCGACATAAAACGACATTATCAATGGAATAGTAAATAGATGGTCCCATGTCACGATATACCTTTCTGATGAGATAAAGGAGAAAGATAATACCCAAACAACCAATGATGCCTACCATCGTGGTAGTTGTTGGAGATTTCTCCAAGACAACGCATAAGCCCGTCACGAATGTAATCGCCATTGATATCATAGCGATTATGAGGAACAGAAGGGCAATTTTATAGCGCTTTACGATCTTTTTTTCATCGCGGTTATAGAGTGTAGCAATGAAGTGAACAAAGATTGATGCAAACGAGGACATAACTGCGATAGTATCTGTCACCACAAATGCTTTAAAAGCTGCCTTCCTTATTAGAACCGCGGTACCTTGATTAGGGCCATCGCCATCATATCCACCCGGTAAAGTGAAGCCTGCTGCAAAGGTCACCGTTGCTATAAGTGAAGCTACTACCAATTGTGTCTCGGCAGTTTTTTTCATGTCTTCCAGCATCTGAGTTTTTTCAACTTCCTTTTTTGAGTTTCCACTCACACCATCATCAATCATCCACGGGATTTTTTCTACTCTCCCGAACTTTTTTTCAAGCTTTTTTGAAATGGTAACCTACACATATATAAAGAACTAACCTATTAGGTAATTCAATATGATACCCGAATAATAAGGTGCATTTAATCAGGATATACGAGTACTTATTCCTTTGATATCGTACTCATAAATAAGCTCTATCTTGGGTATATTTATGCATGTATGTAATGTGCCAGAATGGTGGTAGAGATCGATGATACCTTTCTTGTTATGAATTGATTATCCCCCTTGGTCAACATTTCAAGTGGTGTGGAGTGCTGATTATTGAAGGCATCAGCATTCACGTTTGGTTCTTCGAGAAGATGTTTAATTTTTTTGTAGTTTTCGGGCATGGAGGAGAGAAGCAGGTGTGCGGGAGTATTGCCATCGTCGTCCTTCATATTCAGAAGATTACGAGCCCAGGGTTGTTCAATAATGGATTTTATAGATGCAGTATGTTGTCCTTTAGCAGCAAGATGCAAAATGTTCTGACCTTTGCTAGTAACTGCATACCAACAATCTTGACAATTTTTTGAAATTTCTTCCATCACCTTTGTATGTCCTTTACTCGCTGCTATATGAAGAGGAGTCATGCTCTCGTGCTTGTCTTCTGCAGCAGTGATGTATGCCATGAATTTATCAGCTTCTAGTAAGACTTTGACCACAGAGGGATTGTTATAATGAGCAGCATTATGGAGCGGAGTGAATCCCTCCATATCCTGTTTTGTCCTAATGTCCGGAAAACGCTTGCATATCTGACTAATCCATTCTATAAAATAGAGAGACTTCTATCGATGTTAGTAAAATACAAGACGACATACATAAGTAAACTTTCAATTCGTATAGTATTTGTTGAGATATTGCAATGCTAATTAATACGCCATTTTATTTCAAATTAATCAAGTGATTTCTTACATTTAAGTTATAAATATATACTAGAACAAGCAATATATTCACATGTTGATTTTCATTTCAAAATATGTTGCAGAGTTAAATGAGATTACCAAATGTCCCTTTCCGTCTGGTTGCAGCGTGTAAAATCGTCTCACCATGAGGACCTTCAGTACCAGGTGACTTGCAAACGTCGAACATAGAAACTAAAGTATGATCATATGAGCTGATGGTATTCATGGAATTGCCCAAAGAAGCTAAAAGCCCTCTGTTAGAACCATCATCCTTCTTGCGTTTCTCCAATGCTATGTATAGAGGTGTTTTACCCATATTATTGGGCAAATGTTGATAATCAGGATCCGCATCCACCAACGATTTCACAATATCAACATCCTTATTGTTCACTGCCTCGTGCAAAGGTGTGTCACCATTATCATTGGCTAGTCGAGCCATTCGTGAAACAAGTGATACGAGTCCATGGCCATCCTCAAGGTCAGGTGTTGAAAGAGCCCGTGCACTCGTGATGAGCTGGTCAACAATATCTTTATGCCGATTCCTTGCAGCAATATAGAGCGCGGTTTCACCCTTGCTATTCTTGCTAATGAGCAAGGATTCCAGCGAACCAAAATCCAGGTCCGAGAGGATCTTCTCAATCGCATTGGGGGATTCATTATGCTGCGCTAAAACATGAAGCACGGTTTGTTTTGCAGGAAATGATATTTGATTTAGCAGTTGATCCTTATATCTCTTGAGGACGTCAATGTCAGCTTTGGTTGCGGCTGTATACAAAGTAGAATCCATATATATTCACTACTGTGCGTTTGTTATTATATAGTTCTGGTACAGATTTGTAGTTGTGATGGATCAAGTAGATGCATTGGACTACTATATATAGGGGCGTCTCGGCCGGCCGATTATATATGTTCATGCAACTCGATGTTATTAAATGGTAATAAGACTAACCAATTATCACTCGGATTTCTACTTCTCTCGAGGTTCCTGCAACTGGTTTTTTTCTTTAATGTGAAGAGGCCAACCAATTATAAAGTGCTCGGTCAACCTAATAACCCCAATGCAACTGTATCTTTTAAAGTGTTAAAAAGGACTCACAAATTATCAAGTGTTGTGTCAACGGAATCATTTTTTATTTGTCGGCTTTTCTATCAATTCATTGTAGTTGTATGTGATCGATCAAGTGGCCAAGTGGGTGTCAGCAGGGTGTGATAGGTCTGTGAACGAGTCGAACCAAGCCGAATATCTGAAGGTGTGGTGGCCTTAGACATGCTATCGAGCCGAGCCGGTTTGCTGGTCCAGTTTCACTATACTTGGGGACAACCCAAAACTAAACCAGGCGGACCCGAAACTCAGCTCGGTAAGAACTCAAGTCCGAACTTAGACCTCGACTCGCCTGAAATAGGAAAAATTCGATGTGTATAGTGTACTCGACTAGGGACTTGGCCGAAACCAAGTACTCAATACTAGAATTGAGTTGAAACCGGCTCGAAATGACTCGAAACAGTAAATGACCCACAACCAACTCAAACCAGTTCGAATCAACTTTGTGTATTATAAATGAAATAGTATTAGAAAGAACAAACTAAATTAGCGGTCCGGTGCCCGGTATAACCCATCGATTCCCAGTCCAACTTTATAATCGGAATCGAAACTGTTTCGGGCGGTCATTATCGAGCCGGGTTCACGGACAAGTTTTGTTGTTTCGGTCCAAGTATCGGGTACCCAGTCCGCAAACAACTTTAACTGAACTCGTATATATACTAGTTACTTGTGTACAATCTAACATGTACAAACTATCTTGTTATACACTATTCTCTCCGTTCTTTTTTATTTGTCATCCTAGCTATTTGTATATAAATTAATGAAAGCAAAACGTAGTCAAAAGGTACATTGAAAATGTAAAATGACAATCTTAAAACTATATAATTGGTTGGTTGATAAATTCATAAGAAAAAATAATCAAAAAGTACATTGCAAATGTAAATTTACAATTAATTGAGCTAGAAAGACAAATATTTAGAAACAAAACATTTAGCCTAAGATGACAAATAAAAAAGAACGGAAATAGTATTGTTTAATTAATGTACAAAAGTTACGAACATCATATCTCACAAATTATTAAGCATTTTAAAAAAATACTATATGGATAGATGTATTTGCAGGTTATCAAAAAATGTAAATATTAGAGCGACTGAATTGGGGTATGAGAAGTCGCAACGGTTACGATTCATTAATAGTATTGTTCATTAATGTTCATTCATCAATATATACAATTATTTTTAATTTTAAAGACACTACCTATTACTGAGTTAATCGGGTAGCCTAGTGGAAAAAAGCTCTTGCTAGCGAACAGAAAGTCCTAGGTTCGAAACTCACCATCGCTAATTTACAAAAAATAAAAATAAACATATCAAAATGATATTATACACCGATATAGTTTGTGTACCAAAATCTGTTAAACAAGTTGATATAAATGATTTAAAACGGAAAAATAAACTTTGATGATTGATATTAATGGATTTTTTTTTACATAATGGTTCGTACTACTTATAATGCACCAAATGAAAAATATATATAATTTAAATTTTTATAATATATATATTTTTATAATTAATGAACTATTAATGAACGCAAAATTTAATAAACTATAATCTCCCACGTCTCACCCGGCTGACTCTTTGAGTTCATGCAACTAGACCTTTTAAAATGTTAGAAAGACTAACGATCAATAGTTCAATATTTACTCGATCTATTGCATAGTATCAATTTAGGCGCTTAAGGAAATCATAATTGGTTTAAGCAACTTATGATTGGTTTTTATTTATTGGTGCTATTTATTGAGAAAATTGGTATAGTAGTCCTAGAAAACATGT
The DNA here is from genome assembly GCA_003412495.2 of Echium plantagineum. Classification (NCBI taxonomy): domain Eukaryota; kingdom Viridiplantae; phylum Streptophyta; class Magnoliopsida; order Boraginales; family Boraginaceae; genus Echium; species Echium plantagineum. Next base: position 23,426,649 of record CM016568.1, on the reverse strand, counting down.
GCCAGCAGCACTCCATGTAAATGTAGGATATATACAAATGGAGTTTTTTTTTAAAACTTAATTTAATGGAGTTAGGAAAACCTAACTTTAAATCCGGACCATTAAATATTGGTGATTATTATAATGATTTTGTCGAGTGATTATAGAGATGAGATATTGATGGTTATTGTAGTAATTCTCCATATAGATTAATAAAACCTAACTGTTAAAATATTAGGTTCTAAATACAACTCAAATGAAACCTTTTCAAGCAAAATACGTCAAGTCTTTTCGAATTTTGACGTTTGTTCACAGCCCTAAACAACATAATGAACGTTACCGTTAAATTTAAACCGAAATTCCTTATATAGGTGAAATCCTTAACCATAGCCTTTAAGCGATTTCGGATCATTATTTAATCAGTGTTTATATATATTTGAATTTTTGTTTAGCCAAAACATAATATTTTGAAAATAATGAGTAAATAGGTGAGATTCCACTCTTAAGCACGGTGCTTATAGAAACCGTTAAGCCTAGGAACAGGACTATGAGACTCTATTTCTCTCCAAGTTCCTTGCAACTGGATTTTTTGTTTAGTGTCAAAAAGACCAAGCAATTATGAAGTTGTCAGTCAACCTAATTTCTCTACAGTAGTCCAAGTTCTGGGCAACTACATGTTTTAAATTGTTAAAAAATGACTAACAAATTATCAAGTGTTCTGTCAACGGAATCATTTTTTATTTGTCTGTTCATTTTTCAACTCGTTTGACATTTTCAATTTGGTGGTAATTGTATGTTCCGCAGCCATGTTAATAAAATCACTTGATAGCATCACTTGTATTTTTTTGTTTCCTAACGCGGTACTTTCTGTAAATAACTTTGGTTGGCGACTTGACATCCACAATAGATGTTTTTAACATTGTTACCCTTAATAATATGTTAAAAAAACGAACGAAGTAATGTACAATAACGTATGCTGGAAATATATGCACCCCATGAACTTTCCCTATAATGAGAATGGAAGTAGAAGGCAAAATAGAAGTTAAAGGTGTATAATTTTGAGAGCAAATTGTTGAAATAATCTCTAGAAGTGAGATGGAATTAAAACTGATGTTAAAACTGAGGTAAAAACTGAGGTAAAAATATAATTTTTAAGACTTAAAGTTAATTTTTTGTCCAAATTGGTGCCAAAATAAAACTCCACAACCCCAATTGGGGTGAGGGTGAAAAGGAGTTTTGGCCGGAGGGGTTGGAGAGTTTTATTTTGGTACTAATTGGGACAAAAAGTCAACTTAAATAATAAAAATTATATTTTTACCCCTATTTACGCCTAAACCTGAAATGTTAACAGAAAATTTGACATGGCGACTAAAGTGTAATTTTTTTGTCACTTTCGGGATCTAATGTGCAACCGTGTAACTATTGGGGACTAAGGTGCAATCCGATCTCACTATTGGAGACCATTTCAGCAATTATCTCATTATTTTGAGGATAGCAGCTACACATGAACAACTTGGTCGATTTTGTCTCGCGTTCATGTATGCCTTTTTATCAATCAATCATCATCATTGCATGTAATAATTTAATTAAGACAGCAAAAATAAAACTTCAACGTGTTAGTTATAATACCAAAATAATAATCGGCAATGAAGATTATGAAACAACCAAAAAAAAAGGGTGTCGACAAAATAAATATTCCCTTGATCCCTAAATGATTGTCACATTTTGACTTTTGGTGATCAACAAAACACGAATTAAAATGTAAATATTTATTATTTTACATGTGAAAAAATTATAAAAAATTGATATTTTAAAATTATATATTTAGGCGAATCTAACAAGGTCACATAAGAGTATACAAAGATAACTTTTGACTTCCATACTAGTTATAAATTTAGTATAACAACAAAAACCATTCTACAAGTACTACGTGGTACTTATCAGTATAGTGGTAATAACTATCGACCTTAAATGTTCAATCACTCCAAAGTTGAAACTAGCAGCATATTATAATTTGTGTAGCAATAGATGAGCTCCGTGTTGAGGTTGGAGAGTCACCACAGCATAGGGAGCATGTGAGTAGGAAGGGGAGACCTCAAAAGAAAAGCGTTGAAGGATCATAACAAGTGCCATTTTCGCCTCTAACATGGAGAAGTTTTGTCCAATGCATATCCGAGGCCCCCAACCGAAAGGGAAGAAGGAGAACTGGCCTTTCATTGCCTTAGAGACCCCTTCCCTTAATCTTTCCGGGTTGAAATCCTTGACATCTTCACCCCATATTTCTTTGTCGTGGTGCAATGCAAGTGTTGGCATCATAAGCTGCACTCCTGCAGGAAGAGTTGTTTTTCCTAATTGAGTTTCACAAGTAGTTATCCGTGTGAACATCACTATTGGTGAATAAAGCCTAGGGACTTCGTTCAAAATCATTGTCACCTGTAAAATAAGACGAGAATATGAGTAAGGAGGTCTCATTGTAGCAAATAACTTATTAAATTTGAACTTCTGGCTGATAATTATATATAGCATGTTGTAAAAAGATTTAGTACTAGTAGGCTAAACACATTCTTGTACCAAACGCATTGTGAATCAGTGAGAAATGCTCACAATTTTCATGTGGTTCAATTCTTCATATTCTGGTGTTCTACACCCAAAAGTGCTGAGAACCTCTTCTCTAGCACGCATCTGCCAGTCCGGATGCTTGCTCAGTAAAATCATCGCCCACACGAGCAATACAGAGGTTGTTTCCTGACCAGCAAAGTAGAACAGTTTGCACTCATCTATCACCTCGTCCAAACTCATCCCAACACTCTTTGTACCATGTTGTTGCATCTCATTATAGTTGGATTCCAATAAAATGCCTAATAAATCGTCCTGTTTATCAACTACCGCAGCTTCTATCAATTTCATCCTCTTATTGATTAAATCAAGTATCAAAGATTTCACTTCCCTAGCAATCTCGTTCATCCTCCTGTTTCTTTTAGTCGGCACAAACCTATAAAAGTAAAGCGTAAAAGGATGAGCTCAACGGAACAAGAGATATAATAAAAGTGGAACTATGTTGTTAAGCTGCTAAGTTATTTCACCTCCAGCCAGGGATGTACATTGATCGGTAAATGTGGCCTAAATGCATAATTTGTTCTGTTTGAAGCTCAAAAATCTTTCTGCCTTCTTCATAATTGCTGCCAAATGCAGTACGTGAAATGGCGTCACTCGCCAACATTTGGAGATAAGGGAAGACATCTATCTCACATGATTTTTTTGTTTGGACAAGCTTCTCCCAATTGGCTAACATTTCATGACAACTTAGATGAAATGCTGGCAGCATATTCTATATAGAGAATGAAAACTGAATCAAGAACAAGACATGCAAAATTTAAAGAAAAGGCAGTCTGATACACAAGGACAAATCACAATGCAAATCTAGGGGGACCATGTTTCATGGATGATCAACTCAAATAGAGATTGTGGTGGATAGGACAAGGGGCCAAGGAAGGGGGGGGGGGGGAATTCTTCGGAAGTATCAACTCGTTAGGAATCCTGGTAACATGGGTGATAGGTGCACTACAATTATAATATTACCTTTACTTTCTCTTGATGGAAAGCAGGATTTATTAGTCTTCTATGTTTGGCCCATTTTTCTTTCTCCAATGTAGCCAGTCCTTGAGCCAGTAACTTTGTCAATGGATTTCCTTTGATCTTTTGGTAAACATCATGTTTTGAAAATACTTCCCTCATCAGTTCAGGCTCTGTGATAAGAACCGCTGGACTTGGCCCAAACCACAAGAATGAATTCTTCCCTACAAGATTTTAGCTAGCAGTTAAACACATCTGGAATCAGATAAATATATATATGAAATCGTTTGTAGGGTATCCTGATCCAAATATATATATGTCTTCTTGCCGGAAGTCTAACCATAAGAACTCCAAGATCAAGCATGACGTGGAGCAATTCTATGAAGGTGACCTATTAGGAAGTCCCCCCTAATAATCGCTTCAGTGAAGACAAAAATATGTTGGAAATACCCTTAATGGTTTGTGAGGCATCCACCAAAACTAATAACATACCTACTCCGAGGTTCCGCAGCTGGGTGTTACAAAGTCATTAACATAACTTTGAGTTGATTTCAAAAAGTTCTATCATTACCTACTCAAGACCAAACACGCATGTGCCAAACTTTTGATAAATTTAATTCAGATTCGGCATTATTTTATTTTTAATTGCTTTAGTCAAATAGGTTGAATTGAAAGGAAAGTGATACAATAGAAACATACCATAACTTTGTACGTTTGTGGTGATGAAAGGGATGACTCTGGAAACAATATCATTGGAAAAACTGATAGGTTTCTCTTTAGCTTCCTTGACCATCTTTCTTATATCTTTCAAGTCTCCAAAGAAAACCCTGTAGGGATTCCCACAAAGGCCTTGCTCTCTGAGGTGTTTCTCTAGCTTCTTTGGTTTCAGCCATGCCCAATTCAAGAGTTTCCATGCATATATGAGGAACAAAAGAAAACAAGAAACTGCAACTAACCTCTGTAAGAATTCCATTTAATCAAACCCAACGAGTGATGATGAAGAGGTAGATGATGTCTATTTATAGATGTAGAGCAATGAAACCACGTGGCTGCACCCAAATTGACATTGCTTAGTAGGAGGTTGTCCATCATGTATTTGAACTGAGTTCTCCATGTCCACTGCTAACAAGAACAGAACTTTGTTTTTGCAAAGAATATACCATGGCCGCCAAAAAAATAAAAATATCAGGCTCGTCATATTGTGTTTTCATTAGCTCAATGGTTTCTCCAAGTTTACACGAGAAGGGTTTGACTACACTCAATAAACATATATACACGGTTCAATAAGACTTGATTCGGCATACACCTCGAACAAGAAGGTAAGACTATCTAAATATTTATCAAACCGTGTCCAACATCGACAAGACACGTCCAAAGGGTATTAACAAGTACTATAACCTCCTTAAGTTCCATGATCACCATCGTTAACCCTGTTATATACTTCTGTCTCTGATATGGTAAAGCAACTTAGGCATTAAGGCAAGGAGAAATACAAATACACCAAAGAAAAAGACAAGTCTCTCCAGACACTCAAAGATCACCATCGATGGAAATACGAGAGCCTGAAAGCCACTATGTTGAAGGAAATTGCAGAGTGTACAGGCATGGCAAGATACATCGAAACACAGATACACAACAAAACAATTCAGCGAGATGTTTGTAAAAGCATATTAAGAAATCTACGAGATCTATATAGATCACTTAACAAAGGTATACCAAGTTTCTTAGAAAAAATAACATTCATAGATGGAAATACGAGATGTAGCTTGTGACTAAGATCAACAATGTTGTAAATTGTCATTAATACTAAAAAATTGGATATATTAAATTTTACAAGACAAAACTGAAGAAGATTGGAACTATTCTAGAAGTCCCTAATGGATTACAGTAAAATTTGACTGCTCAACATACATATAATTACATGGTCATTATAAAAACATCACAACACAACAATGACGTTATTAGATAACCACAGAAAATCTTTGCTTTTAATTATTTCTCTGAGCTTTCTGTCAGGTAGTAATATCAGAAGATGGAGAATTACTAGAAGAACAATCACTCTCTATAAGCATTGCTTCTCCTCCATGTGGCCTCAGTGCCTGCTGAGAACTTTTATACCTTGAAAACAGGCAGACAAGAGAGATGTTTCTGGTCTTTGGCTCCTTTTCAGATCCAATATTTGAACTTACAGAAGAATCGGCAGAGCAATTAGCATCTTCTGTCAACGTCTCCTCCGTCCAGCCAATTGCTAAGCTACCACGTATATCTCTTGGAGGATCTTCCTGCAGGACGCTTAGATGCCGCTGAGACCCCTCTTGAAGTTTCCTGAGTGTAGCTTCTACATCATGAAAAAAAAAAATTAGAAAACAATCCATTAATAATTACAAATCTCAAACTTTAATTGGATAAAATCAAATGGTATGTTCTTTCCTTCATTTTCAATCCGAATTTGATTTTTACCTTTTCCTTTAACAAGCTCTTGTTTGTTTTTAGCAGTTTGCAGACATTTTATAACCTTTTCGGCAGATATAACCATGAAGCTACATTACTCCATTCTTAAATTCTTAGGATGAGTTTTCTCGATTTAAAAGGAAATTAATCCAAAACTATATCCACCCATATATAAGATATGTAAATTTTATAATCATAACTATTTAGAACATCTGAGGTAAATGAACATCCCGTTGTATGCTAACTTCTGAGTACAAGTAAGAAGATCTTAAATTAAAAATGATACGGTTGTTGCCTAAGAGGAAATGAATCTTTATATGCTTGGGTTGTTTCCGCGTTTGTCCATAATCGACCACAACGGAGGAAAGAGCACAGCCTACATCAATTCTCAGTGTATTTATAAGAAGTTCTTAACGTAAGTCTTAAACTATGTGAACTACTTATACAGTACAACTCCAATCCTTTATGTACAATGACATTACCGAAACACAAGTAACTGTTTATTCCAGTCAATCATGAATTACACATCAATGACTTACAAAAATGTAACCTAAAATGCTTCCTGTTACAAATACTACCTTCATTTCGATTGTCAAAACTATCGATTACTAGATTACTATCTTTTGACATATTTTCACCAAAGAGCGTTCAAATATACAAAATACTTGAGCTCAAAATTTAAAAAATTCAACCATCAAAATTAAAAGCTACACAATCTTAATTTGATGTAAACTCACATAAACACAATTGAGCTAAAAACAATCTTTTAACTTGATGCAAAGAAATAAACCAAATTCACCCCCAAAATGGTAATATTTTATACATATAAAATTTCCAAAAAACATCATCCAATGAGGTTGTCAACAAATAATTAATTTTGTTACCAAACCCTTGAACTTAAAATTACAAATCTAATCTACAAAACTGACAATTAAATTGGAACAGATAAGTAGTACAAAATTTGCTTGATTAACTCAATTGACCTCATTCCACGTCACACAAAAACTAATAAAAGTATGGAAAAAAAATTAAAAATAAATAAATCAATTAGGTATTAGATTACCGTAAATAGAGAGGGAATCGTGTTTGGTGACTTTAGATGGAAATCGTTCTTCGATTTCGAATTGTTGAAGTGAGCTCATCGATTGTCTTCTTACACTTCCGAACATTTCGATTTGCAGAAAAATTGAACAAGTTTAGAGTTGACCAAAAATGGACTTTCATATAATGGGTTCGAATTGATTTTCACGCGCCAAATGATATACTCGATAGGCGGGAAAGTCCAATGAATTAAGGCGAATGTCGTCAAATATTAGATTATCCACGTCACTTTGCAAAATTTCTTTATAATAAATTCTCAACATTTAATTTCCTTTATCTTTGTGGTCACTTTACATATAATAGGGATTTTTTTATAAAATCTGCTACAAATATGCTTTAAGTCCTCTTATACTTGGCTACAAATTTTACTTGGATAACAAAATATTCATTACAATGTCTAATAGTTACTCATTATTATTATTGTTATTGTTATTGTTATTATTATTATTCTTCTCTTTTTGGTAAAATATCTTTTTATATATATAAATTAGTTATGATAATTACAGCTAATAAATAGGTCCTACAAAAATTGTATAATGTGATATATTTTCGATAGAGTTGAACCAACGTTTAATAACAAAAACTCATATCAAATACACAAGACTGCTAAGTCACCGATAATGATAAAAAATTTAAATCCGAAGAGAACATGCGAGTTCGATCCTTTATTTTGGAAGATGGAGTACTATGTTCACCATCTAAATTAATGGGATTATTCGACATACTAGCACTACCAACTTGACTATGAACAATCGAACGTTTTGGTGCCATTGTAAATTCAAACAATAACAACAAGAAAATAATTATGAATTGAAAGAGTATACCGAATTGAAGTCGAAGCAATGTAATTGAGAACCAAACAAGCCTGAGCTTAGCAATTAAATGCAACGAACTTGGTTGATTGTAGATAGTTGACTTTGAAATTGATTGTAGATAGTTGCTTTGCAATTGAATTGTGTGGAAAGAATGAAGAGAGTGTCCTATTTTATATTCAAGCTTTTCTTTAAATAACTTCATATTTTTTTAGTTAATCTGATAGCCTAGTGGAAAAGGCTCTTGCTAGTGACCGAAAGGTCCTGGGTTCGAAACTCACAACTATCGCTAATTTACAAAAAAAAAAATAAGAAGGGGAAAAGCGGCTCAATTAATCTAGTCGTTCTAAAGTGGATTGAATGTAGTTCGAACGAGGACCGAGTGGTTGAGTTAATCCAATAGCTTAATATAAACAATTTTTTGATAGTGAATAGTGATCGGAAAGTATTACTTCGAAACTCACCTCATCGCTCATTGTCAAACAAAAATGAGGGTCAAGTGATGAACAATTAATCTAGTGGGCCTTGAGGTACAAACTTTATCATATTTATAAATGTTCCCAATATATATCGAGCAAGCCTAATATTTCAAATAATCACATTCTTAGTCTCGTATCCGGCTCGCTAGCAGCACTACTAGTACTGTATTAGCTAAATTTGATCATAAAACAAGCTGAGTAAATAAAAATGACTATTTTACCTCCCATTTGAAAGTGTAGTAAGCGGGGAAGGAAGTTAAGTGGGGCTAAAACTATAATTTAACCCTATTATTTGATCAAATTCTTGATTGTCCTTTGAATGGAAACCACTGAAAGCTTAAGCTAAGCATCCTTAAGCTAGAAGAGAAAAGGAGAGACGCGTTCCAAAAACCCACAAGCACTCAACCCCTTCACTAGTATACCCAATAATCTTAAAAAAAAAAGTGTATATTTAGTTTCTTCAAAATCATATATTGATTGATCAATAAGAAGTATTCATTTTTACTACTTAGCTTAGGAATTATTGAATTATGTGGTGGGAGCTGATTTGTGGGATAGTTCTTTACAAATTTGTCAAGAAATTATTTTTTGGCGAAAACGACGACGTTTTGGAGATACCACCTTCCTCAGATGGTAATGCTCTTTTCTCAGTTGCAAAAAGGTATTATCTTTATTGTATTTGTGAAATTCTATTGAGGTAATTGTAGAATTGGTAATTAGATTGTTGCATATTACTTATTAGTATTGAAATTGTTACAAATGCTGTTGTATGGTGATCGAAACTAACAAATGTTGCACATTCGTGATTATTTTGAACGCTGAAAACAGTGATCATTGTGCAACATTTGTCATTTTCAGCGAGGATTCTGCAACATTTGTGTCAATTTCGAGGATTAATCTGTGCAATAATCTAAATATCAGGACCAAATCGGCAATTAGCTCAATTTTAATTTGTGGGTTTGTTTATATTTAAAGGTTAAATGATTTGTTAAAAAAAGGTTAAATGATTGGTTGAGTGATTTGATTAGGTTGGAGAAGGTGTATGGTGGAGCTAAAGTGTTTGTGGGACTTCAGATTCCGGACCCTGATTCTGGTTCTCGACAGAATATTGATCTTGTTGTAGTTCTTGACGGGTACTGTTTTATTTATTATTGATTTTGTGATGTTTGTATGATTTGGTACTTTTAGTGTTACTTTTGGGGTTTATGGAGGTTTATTTATGTGATAATATGGAAATTGGAAATGCTTAGTACCACTATCCCTAATAGATAGTATAGTTCCAAACCTGAAACTAATTGTTGTGTTAATAGTAAAGTAGATTGGAAGTACTTTAATATTTTTTGTCACAAAAAAAGTATACAGCATAAAAAAAAGGTGAAGGGAACCATTGATGAATCATTTTTGCCAATGTCACCACTTGATCACTTATGTTTGCAGCGAACACAAGTGATTAGATATGTTTGCCGCAAACACAAGAGATTAGATGAGACACTTCGGAACACAAGTGATCACGTGGTAAAGTTATATGATCTGGCTTCATGGGTGTTTTATCACTACCACCTGAAAAGTTGGAAAAATTGAACACAAGTGATCAAATGAGAGACTTCGAAACATCAGTGTTCAAATGGTGACATTCGGCAAACTTAAGTGATCGATGGTGTATTTGACCTTATTAAAAGTATATGGGTTCAGAATTTAAAAGACTAACTATCTAAATTGAAAGCTAGACAACGTTTTTGAGATGGAGGGAGTAATATATAATTGTTTCTGTAATGATTCTTCAGGGAAGCTGTGGTGATTTCAGTGAAGCATGATGTATCAGGATTTGTAGTTGTTGACAAGGATGGCACTTGGGTTTGTAAAGGTTCCCACAAGTACCAGACTCTTCGTATTCCTGATCCCGTGAGCTCACCTTATTTTAGACCGAATAGACTTGTCGCTGACATCATTGAGTAGAAACACTTGCTGTTATATTTGTTGCTACTACTCACCAATTATTCATGTGCATCTTTTGTGAAATCAGATATCTAAAGTTTCATCTCATTACTTAAAGACAATTTTTTGTTGTTATCTAACTTCTTAGTTGAATAATTTGGATATCCAAATAAACATTTTCATTACGTAGGGTATCAATATACTTCATTGTCTCCTTCGTATATCTACTTTTGTGTTTCATATCCCTTTTTGTCGGTTTCTGTATACAGGTTGCTGAGGCTCAACATCAAATTACCATTCTTGAATCTTACCTTCAACAAAGGGGACTTGATCTTCCACCTTCATATATTTCATGCAAAGTCATATGTCCTAACCCAAACTTTCAGTATGTTTGGACCGTCTCTTAATATTTATCAACTACAGACATCATACTAGTTCTAGTCACTTTCCCATATTCTCGGCAATGTAGTCTTATGGATGTTTGGAAACTAGCCAAGAGAATTTAATCAATTGGTATCTTATGCTTGTTTACTTACGCTTTTATGGTTACAGTGTTACAAATATTTCTTCAGGACCATGCAAATAACCTACTTATTCATGTATGCTCCCCTGTGTGCAGCTCAGTAAACCCAGGCTCTTTTCCTTCTGAAGTGGTCACTCATGAACAGTTTACAGAATTAAAGTCAGCAACGAAGAATGTTCTATCTGGTTGGATGAAGAATTTGCGTCGCGGAAAGAAGGACTTGCAGGAATCTCTAAGTGAAAAGCTCAATCTTGTTCTAAGTACAGCTCCTATGTGGGATAGGTCTGTTAACACTCCTTCAAAACTTCGAGATGACAACCTCAATACTTATATCGGTCATGTCATGATATGGTTATTACTGTTCCTCTTGAATCTTGATTGCCTATTTTCCACTGCATAACTTTCAGTCCATTGTGTGTGTCTTATCTTGGAAATGTAGTTGTATAGTTATTTATGAATAATGGGTGCAAGTAAGAGGAAAGAAAACTTCAAACTCAAATTTAAAAAGACGCTCAAGTAGATAGTTAAATAAGAATAGATAAGGCACATATTAGTTTCTAAGACTGTTAGATGAGATGCAGCCGGAGAATAATCACAAATTAGAAAGGAGAAAAGGAAAAGATCAATGAAGGACGATCATACCCTTCCTTAGAGATATACTATATTTTGGGTTGGCAGAACTTCCTTAGAGGAACCACGATTTGTTAATCTTAAAGTCTGAATCTCTAGAGTTTAGAGGAACCACCAAGTTTAGTTATTTCCCATGAAATCAAACAATCAGACAATTTTATCGTTCTTGATCCCAAGATCTGATACGACGGTGTTGATATTTCACAATTACACAATTGTCTCATGTCATACGTCATGAGTATTCTACACCATGTTTGAATTTTGATGTTAAGATTCTTGCAATTGTACTTATAGGGACCTGTTCACTTTGATGATGCAGATTACAGCTTAAAGGCGACAAGTTTATCCTTGGAGAGTTCCTTGAATTCAAAGGAAAGCAAGATGATGTTCAATCATTACGCAACATAAGGAGATCAAAGGTCGGTCGTCTGGTAATCCAGAAGACAAGCATGTTTGGCCTAGGTAATCCTAACCATCTAATTATAATTACGATTCTGGCTGCTTTTACTCTATTCTTGTTAAGATCAAATAAGCTACATGGGAAAAGCTGGTTTCCTGACTTTATGAGACACCTGACTCTTTAATCTTTAGCCACTTGACACGAAATATAAGTACCTGTCTTTTTACAATTCAAAATTCTTGATGGATTCCTTGCTGAGACCATTTCTTATATTGCACCTCCCTCCTTTGTGTGTTCTTGATGAATTCATGTCATCATGTGTTTGAAGTTCAATTGTTGTTTTTGTTACTGTGATTCCCAGCTCCTTCAAAGCTCCAAATTGTGTACACTCCTCAAGATTACCGTGGTGATGGTGCGGCTTCATCTTCTGATTGGAATGAAGTGACAGTTCGATCAAGCACAGAGATCATTTTTCAACCACGACACTCTACTAAAGTGCGCAAATATAAGCTTTCTTCCGTCATCTCCATGACTCTCAGCCCTTAAGAGTCGGTAATCATTCCATCAGCTTGTTATAATCTTTCCGCTTTACTGCCTCTTTCAGAAAAAATGAATTCCTTGCATCTCTATGGAGAGGTTAAACGATGTTGTAATCTGCCATACATCTAATTAAGTTACAAATCCAAATCTCATATAATTTTGCTTTAAATTTTCTTTTTGTATAGCTACTCTATGGAATATAAGTACATCCTAGAATGTACAAATAAGTACCCGAGCATGATAGGATCTATACTTATTACATGCATTCTGTTTTCGACAAAAATACTACCTCTATGAAACCAAGCTTATTCACTCATGTCGGTTAATGAATACGACGTCTTATCCATGTTGGATCATCTTTTCCGCAAGGTCCACATAATATATGTACTTTGATTTAGTGTCTCGTTCTATTTCTATGTCTTCTTTAATTGTCATAGTTTCATATTTTTGAATTAGGTGTTCATTTGAAAAAGAAAATCATATGATCATATCATCTCAAATAATTATTCCCAATTTCTCCTCAGTTATAGAACACATATATGCTCGTTTTTGCACATTGTATTTAATTATCTAAAGTATACGGTGCATAACCGCATGCATAGTAGTCTACCACTAACTTCATTAATTAACTTCACCATATGTCAATTGTCATATATTTTCAAGGCACGGTCCATATCAAAGATATACATATAAATAGAATAGAAGTGTTCAACAAATTTTATGTGCTAATCAGTGCACTTATCGTCCGCTCACTAATACACTGAAACGTATTTTTTGATGTGTACCACCTTCAAAACACTAAAATCGTATTTTGTTGTTGATGAAAATTCAAATATAGTAATTATTTAGGGATGGAGGGAGTATACAAAAAAAGGATGCAATTATTATCACCAACTCCAATAAACATTACAATCCTATACAGTATTTAGCACCCATGCTTGGGAAATGATTATTCACTTTTTGTCTTGACACAAGAAACGATCACTGTCGGTATTGGATTGCTACCTATTCTTAGCTACCTGCCCTTCCGTATTTTATGAACACGATAATGTATGCCGCATATGTTCAATAATGGAAACTTATTGGATGTATATTTCCGTATTATTTTTGCATTAAATATATTAAACGTAAAAATATACATTGATGTTTTCAATTTTAAGCCATGAAAATAGAATGTAGTATATAATAATCTAGTATGAAATGAACGAAACACGAGAATATTTTAATAACGAATAGGACGATGATGTGAATATTTTTTACTATAAAATAATATCACTACTATATTGTTTAAAATTATTCCAGTCTCCATAGTGTTCCATGCATAGAGGTTACTACTACTCCATTATTTATACCTACTCTGTTTTCTTATTTACGGAAAAACATTATCTTTTTCCCTTGTCTAAAAATTCAATCTTCTTAGGTATACAACAAAAATGCACAACTTATTTGCAGTAAGGTCTTCAGCAGCTTCGTTTTTATGGAAGCAAACCCAATGTTTATGCACTGCTTCTTTCTCAACTTCAGTCATTTCAGATTCCCATAAACAGGTAATAATATAGGAATCTAGTTTTTGGACCGTCTAGCCTGTGCATAACAATTATAAATTAGTATATACCATATTTCTACGTAATACTCCCTTCCGTCCTAAATGATTGATACCTTTTAACTTTTGTGGTTAAATTTTAAAAAATTTGATAAAAAATTCTCATTAAACAAGTAAGAAATAATATAGTATTTGGGATCTTGTTTGATTCGTCTCAACATATATTTTTGAAATATCAACTTCTTATAATTTTTTCACATGTAGAATAAGAGATATTTATGTTTTAAATCGTATTTTGTTGACCATGTAAGTCAAAATGTACGAATCATTTCGGGATGGAGGTAGTATCATTTTTTAACTCATCTTAAATAAGTGATACTCCATTCATCCCTAAATGATTTGTACATTTTGACTTTCATGGTAAACAAAAAACAATTTAAAAAGTAGATATTTTTTATTTCATGCAAACAAATTATAAAAGTTGATATTTCAAAAATATATATTGAGACGAACCTAACAAGATCTCATAAGAGTAATATTATTTCTTATCGTTTAATGGGAATTCAAAACCAAATTTTGTGAAGTTTTAACCAATAAAAGTTAAAATATACCAATCATTTGGGAATGGAAGGATATTTAAGAACGTTCAAAATTGATGAAGGCCTATATTGACTCTTCAGTGGCTTTGTCATTAGGCCAAAGCTAGTGATGGATCAGAATATTTAACATGGAGTATTAGTTATAATTACATTTGTAGATTTTTTTTTTTGTTAATTACTCAACTCTATAAGTGTTATTTGTTGCCCTCAACCCGTCTTTTTCAATAAACTATTTAGAATAAAGAAGCAAGTTTATTTGCTTGATAGTATTCGTTAATAGTCTATGAGTTTCACTCTGAAATCAATTGACAATGAAAAATAGTCTCGATATTGTATATTGACTCGGAAGTATAATTTCCGATGTGTGATATGCATCTCAACAATATTGAGCAATAATTGCATAAGAAGGTACTCACAAACAATTATTATGATTATTTGCAGTTTAGAGAAAGAGTAGCACAGTTCGCGCAAGAGAAAATTGCTCCTCATGCATTTGATTTCGACAAGAGCAATTCATTTTCCAAGGTCATCTATATATAATTAGACAACATAATTATTTCTTATCAATATGCTTGGCTGACTGTAATTAATTTGATATGAAACCAGGAACCTAATTTATGGAAACTAATAGGAGACAATAATCTCCATGGGATTACTGCACCCGGTACAACTTTGATCAATATTGTTCCACATAATGGGTTCAGGTTGCTTTTTAGTCATCGATAGTCCAAAAGTTGCAGATTCATATATGGAACTATAACGAAGTTGCAAATTAGTTCAAAAACCGACCAGCGGTTAAATACTAACAGAAAACCGCGAGCATGCGCTTTCCCTTGACATACAAAGGCTCTGTCAAATCTGGGAACTATTTTGCAAGTTTGTGGTAATTTTTTGGTCAATGTGCAACTTTTGAACTATCGAGTACCAGATGGCAACGGACCCCCTAGCTGGCATCAAATTGACAATTATCTGAGAATGCTTCTGTTTGATTAAGATGGCATACTATAAAGTGTATAATGTATATGTACAGTCGAATATGGAGGACTGGGGATTGGTTACACGTACCATTGCATAGCAATGGAAGAAATCAGTCGTGCTTCGGGTGCCGTTGGTCTTTCCTATGGAGTCCACTCAAACGTATGCCTTAATCAGCTGGTAATCAACACTTACAATCCTTGTAACATTTTATTGAGGACTAAACGTCTTAATATATCCTGTAACCACTAGTGGTGGTTTTGTAGGTGAGACATGGAACCCATGAACAGAAACAAAAGTACTTGCCTAAGGTTCAACTTTTATATACTGTCCTCAATACTCGCGATCTTGTTGAGCATTTCGACTGATTGTGTATCCGCTTTGATTGATTGAAGTTAATCAGTGGTGAATCATATGGATCTCTTGCAATGAGCGAACCAAATGGTAATCAACATTTTTTTAGTTTCCTTTACGAACACGATAGATATCGGGAATGCTACATTAAGTTGGTTTTATTGATCTTTATGCGTTTAACTTTGGATTTTTTTTTATGTCAGCTGGATCAGATGTTGTGGGGATGAAATGTAGAGCTGATCGCGTCGATGGAGGTTATGTTCTTAATGGGAATAAAATGTGGATCACTAATGGTACCATTTCAGATACCCTGGTACTAATTACTTCCTATTCTTCATATTGGTCGTGTCTATTAAGTGTTAACCGGTCTAAATAAGATACAATTTCGAAGAACTGATCACGGGTTTTCTTTTTGTGTCTGATGTGTATTTTTCAGCTTATCTATGCAAAAACAAATCCTAATGCTGGATCAAAAGGCATCACATTGTTTATAGTTGAAAGGGGAATGAAAGGGTACGTGCTTTATTGAATCTTGGTATTTACTGGTCCTGCTAACGAACCTGCTACTTCATTCTTCTGGTTAGCTTCCGTAATTATATTCTCTGTACTCTATACAAGGATATTAGAGTCCTTCATAACATGTGTATGCTTAAGTATGCTTAACTATTAATGCTTATTTGGAGTACATCTTGTCGGAATCATAACAGGCGTTCAGTTTTGCTCATGTGTGTAAATGTAACAGATTTAGTACGGCTCAGAAATTGGACAAACTTGGAATGAGGGGGAGTGATACGTATGTTTCCACACTATTGATCATACCAAATTCTTCGGTTATTCTCTTTACTTAATAGTCTAGACCATCATTCTACATTTTAATCAGTATTGAAATGACAGATGTGAACTTGTCTTCGAGGATTGCTTTGTTCCTGAAGAAAATATTGTGGGAGAGGAAGGAAAAGGTATGGTTTGTTTACACAGCTAAATTTGGAGTCCGTGGTCTAAGCACGATATACCTTACAATCGTGTATCTTGTCTGAGTTTTATTTTGTTTGCAGGAGTGTACATCCTGATGTCTGGACTGGATTTGGAGAGATTGGTTTTGGGGTGTGGATCTCTTGGGATAATGCAAGCATGTTTTGATAATGTTCTCGCTTATGCTCGCCAAAGAGAGCAAGTTGGCAGACCAATTGGAGAAATTCAAAAGGTGCTCTGTGCTCTCCTCGTTTAATACTTCTTACCAACACCTACCGAAGGTTTTCTACTTTTTGTTTGTTGGTTTTCTAACTCCCACAGTTACCGATAATTTTTTGCAGGATCAAATTGCAGAAATGTATGTTGCTCTACAATCTTCAAGGTAATATTAATTCAACATTCAAGCACTTTGGTTGTTAGAGCTTGATTTGCTTACAGATTATTTCTCCCTTACACTAATGTGTTGAAATAAAGAATTTCAATTTGATACAGATCTTATATGTACTCGGTTGCTCGTGACTGTGACAACGGACTGGTTGATAGAAAGGTATTTGATATAGAATATGCTTTTAGTTCATCATAATTCTCATATTCTTCAGAAATGATATATCTGGCTTTACTGCATTCCACATCTTCACATGATGCGGTACATTCTAATTTTCAGGATTGTGCCGGGGTTATACTAATGGCAGCAGAGAGTGCCACTCAAGTCGCTCTTCAGGTTTTTATGTTTACTCGGTTACTCTAGCTCAGGGTGGGAGCTAGAAGCGAATATTTTCATTAGTTTTGGGGGCATAATATATATTGGCCCCAACCCCAATCTTATAAGTTTGTCGTCTACATTTTAATCTTGGTCCCGTCACTTCTAGTTCAGTCATCTGGACGACTCTACATGTGGACTCGATTAAAATGTTGTATCGGTTAATGGTTGCAGGCTATGCGGTGTATTGGACAAGATGGGTACATAAACAAGGATCCAACTGAGCGTTACCTTAGAGATGCAAAGTTGTATGAGATAGGTGCTGGCACATCTGAAATCAGAAGAATGCTCATCGGTCGTGAGCTTTTCAAGAACTAATCACCATTTATGTGTTTCAATGGTTATCTTTTGCTCATAAAAGTAATGGTCATTTCAACCAACCATGAGGCATGATAATAAGATGAGAGATCATCTTATTATAGATACTATTAATTGGAATAGTTTACTTCAGAGATTAAATTGTAATTTGGTATGATTCTACGATATCATATATGTTGATATAATTATATTTATGATCTTTATTATTGTCTATAAATAAAAGATTGATATCCGTTGAGAGTGAGTCACACAATTATCAAATTATATTATTCTGTTAAATTTTTTTATGTAAGTAATTCTACTATCCTGATTCCATATTGTCGTCGAGTATGATTAGATAAGAGTCCATCCAGTCAACATTGTGTGATTGTGTCATTGTTGATGCTCCAAATTCGAATAAAAAAACAAGTATTGTGTACGTATTCTTAAAGTTGCATTTTTCATATCTTTTGAAAATACACGTAGACATATATTTAGCGGAAGGATAATTATATTCTTACTATAAATTAACTCGTACGAACCAATAAATGTTGAATATATGGGTTTTTTATGTTAATTCGGTCCTAAGTTTGTAACTCACTACATTTTTATTTGGGGGTAAAAGCGAAGCTTTCAAAATACTAAGGGACCAAAACCATAATTTTCCAACATTTACACCAGAATCACAAATTAAGACATCATGGGCCAAGTCGAGAGCTCCGCCGCTGCTGTCCCGACAACCTCCAGCACTGCCGCCGCCGCCGACGGTGACATGTCACCACCAACCCTCGATTCGTTAATATCTGGTTCTCCTTCTACCTCTCTCTGTGAAATTCATCTCTTTGAGCACTAATAAATTCATAACTATTTGGAGCTTGTTTTACAGAAGCTGCTGCTTATGGTGGCAGTCATGAAAACGAGGTGGGTACAATTTTGGATTTTGATTGTGAACTTATTCTCAATTACGAATTCAATTATTTTTATGCGAGTTCATTTCAATTTAATCGAGAGGTTTTTATTCAACAAAGAGTCAACGTAGTTCTGAAGCTATAATCATTTGTTAAACTTTGTATTATATCAAAAAATAAAAATAAAAATATATAATACAGGCTACAAACTCATGTGTTGTCATGTTTGAAGTTAATAACAAAATATTTAAATAAGATTAATTTACGATCAAAAGTGAATATGCTGTTATAGCTAACTCGAATTTAAGCTTAAATTGAATTGAAATACTATTGTACATGTATAATATTTGGTGAATAATATATCAGAAGATAGTTTTTATTAATTACATTACCCTTACCATGGTAGTTTTGATTCAAATCAAATTTCTTCGTGTCAATTTAGAAATAAAAATTTGTTAATATTGGCATTTGGATATCAAATTTGACAAAAACAAAAAAAGGGATGCAGGGACTATTTGGTGAAAATTTATAAAAAAAATGCTCGTGTTTTAAATATACTTTGCTATTAGCATGATAGTATTGATTAAAAGCGAAGTTATAGGTGTGTTTGGCAGTTGAAAGTCAAATTGGAAGATTGTTTTGGAACGTAGGAAGTATATTCAATATATCTAATTCATCTCACATTTTACAAACTTGCAAGTCCTATATTTAAGTTGGATATGTATAATCGGATATGATCTTAACTGTTTTCAATTCATTAGTCACTAGAAGCGCAAGCAGAGAAGGCGCTTGAATGTCCGTGCATTGCTCACTTGAGGACTGGTCCATGTGGTGTTCAATTCTCAAATGCTTTTGTTTGCTTTCTAAAGAGCACTTCTGAAGAAAAGGTAAAATGTTATTGCTGTTGCATTCTGCTCAATTACATTCTGAAATAATCCATTTAACTATGTATGCTAGTTTTGTTTACACGTCATAATAACAGAGCTGGACGCTTGTTAATGTGATGATGACAATGACTAAGTAACACTTTTTCTTGTTGTGATTGTGCTGAATTTAAGAGCATGTATTATCGATAGGAGCATATGTTCTTAATCTGCGAAAGATTATATATTTGGGGTAGAGAGGCGCGGAGCTAACAACTCGTAAGGGTCTGGTAGCCAACTAGTTTTGGATTGTAGCGCCAAATTTTTTGAGGTCATAGAAGAAAATTGCTTCTTCTTTGAAATTATTTCTTTTGATAGCTGAATCTCATATTACTTTTCATAAACACCTTCCTGTGAGTGTCCTGTTAACCTGTTACCCAATTGGTCTGCAACAATGGAGCTATGAATATTTTGTGGTGTATGAAATAAATATTGCCTGCGTGTTCGTGTGAAAATTGATTTAATTGTGAAATATTGATACTTATTATGAGTAGCAAAAGCTGAAAATACCTTTTGCTTAAAGCTAATAAACATCTCCTCATATCAGGGCTCTGACTGCGTGCATCCATTTGTGGCATTGCAAAGCTGCATTAAAACGAACCCGACAGCATTCTCCAAGGATGTTCTAGAGAACAGTGAAGGTAAGGAGGAGATGGAGACGCCTTCTAAGGGTTACAGAATCATTCCTCCTATTTGGTCTGTTGAATCGAGGAAACCAAAACCTAAACCCAAGCTTTAGCGACAGTTGAATTATTTTCTTCACATCATGCTCATTCATTCACTATGAGTTCCATAGAGATTGTGCAGTTCAATCAAGGTACTCTTTTAGGTGTATGCAACTTGATGGAATTCAAGACGCCGATATACTACTATAGAGAACACCAGATCTTAGATCAAGCACAATATAATTGGTAAATTTTTCTGGATTTGCTTAGTAAGAAATTGTGGCTGACAGAATCAAAAATATTATGAGGCAGTGAGCCTAGTTTTCATGTTCATTATTTGGCGATGGAGCTGCCTACTTTATATGTGTTTCGTTGTGCCTCATGCGCTTCAATTGATCGTACTTCATGTACTGTGATCATTGTGAGTAGTTATAATGTATATATGGTGCATACTTTCTTGTGAAGAACAAGACACGATATGAGGCACACAAAGGAGGTAGATGATTATCGTCGTTAGTTATGTTAATGTTAGATTATAGTAATATTCATGAGTTTAAATAAGCTTAAACTAGGATTTGATACTTGAAACATTACATTTATGCATGAAGTTGATAATCTGATTTTCGAAGTATACTAGAAATTTGTAAAATGTTCAAAACATTCTTGCAACTTATCATGCCAAGACCAACAAAATTAGAGCAATAATTGACAAATTAATGTATCATAATGCTGAAAATGAATTACATTGAAGTCCTAATAATTTGCAAATTAATGTATCATAATTGACAAATTAATATTGAAAATGAATTACTATGTTTTTTTTTATAAATAATAGAAGGTGTTTTTATCCTCACAAATAATAGAAATGTGTTTTATATGGCTTCATGTTACAAATGTGTATGTATACATTATGCAATATTTGCCTATTTTACAAGTGTTTTTAATCTTTAACAAATATGACGTACGCACAATTATAAAAGAAAATATAGAAAAAATATTTAGTGACGGATTTATTTTTTAAAGTGGTTCACTTGATCCACCAAGAATTTTCCTAGATGAGTTTGTAACTATTTATAATTTTAAATGAACATGGCTCAAATTTGTAATCTAATGTCATGAATCCTGATTAAGTTCTCAATTTTCTTTATTTATTTTGCTTACATTCTATGATTGAGTTTTTAAATCTTAAAGCTAAAAGTTAAAAATATTTCATTAAAGTCACTAAAAAGATATTCCGAATCACTAAAATAAATTCACCTCTAAATACATCGAGAAAAAAGGATAGATGATCTGGGTTATGAGCTTAGTTAATCCAGTAGTTTGACTAAGTTTGAATTGCCCACTTTTAGAAAGGTGCCCCACCAACGAATAAATACAACAATTTCAAATTTTCGGTTTCAAAATGATTGTCCATAATTTCTATCTCTCCGCCATTTATCTTCACCTCCACATTCAATTCAATTATTATAAATTTGTTGTATTAGCTTGTGATCTCCTTAAAGCCTTCACAGCTCAAGGAATCATTATTTGCATTTTGTATATTTGTATGTATATGCCCAATGGCCACGTCAGCTTTCAAGTCTTCAACACGGCGGACTTCAATCGGAGGCTACGGTGGTAGTGCAGGTCTGTCTAAGGACGGGGCAGGAGCCCCCCCGGGTTATCTTTCAAAAATATCGTCTCGTTTTGAATTTAGATGATTGAATTTTTAAAATTTGCATGTACTTATATTTGAACTATTTTTTGTCTAGTTTGATAATTAAAATTTAAATTGGACAATATTTTTCGAATAGGTATTTTAGGAGTATCGAATATGTTATCTATACAATTTTCTAATTCCGCTATTGAGTGCAGGTGGGGATGAGTCTTCATACACCGCGTCGAGTAGCACGACCATCAGATCACACCGTCGCGCGAGGAGTCTCAGCCGATTATCACCACGAGTTGCGGAGCCCCAGGCTGAATATACAACTGCGCCGAGAGGAAAGTTCGTGAACACTAAGCGCGGATCAGAGTTTTCTGATATCAGCCTTGATGATCTGGCACTCGAATTTTTCTCTTCTCCACAGGAGAAGATTCAACCCAGAGAAGGAAGCGTGGGTAGGCGAAGTAGGGAGGTAGGGCGTTGGGCTAGTGATACGGCATCGTCGAGGAGACGAGGAAGATCTGTGTCTAGACAGAGGGATAATGCTGGTGGAAGTGTTGAAGGCAGTGAAGGGAGAAGTAAGAATTTAAATAATTCGAGGAGGAGGAGATCTCTTTCTGTTGTTCGCTATCAAGTTACTGATTCTGAGGTGAATATTTTCATGAATTCGTTCCGAAACTAAGGGCTTTGCTTTTTCTGGTTACTCCTTTCAATTCATTTTGATTAACGTTTTCGGTTTTTGACCGAAGATTTGATTATCAATAGTGTGTTATTTTGTGATGAGTTACATGAAGTAATATTATGAAAGTATTTTTGAAAACAAATCCAGTTAGGCAACTGTAACTAAAATGGATCACAGGGAGTATTTGATATTTTGATGTGCATTGATCATTGTAACATAATAAGATGTGTGCTAGATTGACATTAGATGGTATTGTGGTTCAGAGCTCGAGTTTGCGTCACCAACGGGAGGTGTTGCTTAGGCGTTTCTTTCGCCAATGTGTAGTTTAATGTCTTCGCACGATTATTGGATGCTTTTAGTTTTTAAAGGCAGATTGAGTTTGAGTTAAAAAAGGTATACTAGTATAGTAGTGTAGGTATATAAAGTTTATGAAATAAATGTGTAAAACTGAGGTATCGCTGTGTGCATGTAAGGCGTTGCTAGTGGATACCATGTTTAAATGTCATGAATGTGTTCATCCTAAATTCCCTATTGTAAATTATCTACATTTGTACTACTTTGTAAATAGAGCTCTTGTTTCATATTAACAAAGTCAAATCCCATACTGACAGAGCGACGCAGATAATTCTCGAAGTTTCAGAGACCGGGGTAAAGTAAAGAATCTCAATGATACGAGTAACATCACCACATCAATGTCAAATGATACTCCAAATGGACGACAACCAGGAAGGTCCCTCAGTCAAAAACATATTTCTGTGTTATGTGATGGTTCTTCGGTATGCCTTACCCTACCCTGAAAACTGATAATACCCACTAAACTATTAAGATTTCATGATCAATTAATCAGTAAACGTCACACACTTTAAATTTGCCTCATGACTGTATGTCGCTGCTTCTTAATGGGTATATGAAATCCTATGATCTGATAATATCTTGCCCAGGCACTTCGTTTGTTTTAAGATTTATATAATATTATGGATGAACTCTGATGAGAATCAGTGATTTGTTCAGAGTCATTCACCTGCTTCAACTGATGATGATAGAAGGGGTGGTCACATGAGTAAAATTGGCACTGAGAAGACCATTCGAACAGTTTATGCACAAAAGAAGGTTGTTTTTCTTTTTAAGCTATTCTCTTTCTTGATATGACTTCCGTTTTTTATATAATTTCACAATTTATTTAATCGTATGTGCACCAATAAGTAGAGTGAGCACCCGACTGATGAGGGGAGCACTGAACTGTATGAAGCAATGAGAAAAGAACTCCGGCATGCTGTTGAAGAAATCCGGACCGAGTTTCAAGTCAGTGCTACCTCTTAAATTGAAAAATTTATACCCCGCCTATTTTCTTTCTTTTTGTGTTGAATGGAGTTGGGGAAAAACTTATCTCTATACTGTTACACATTGCTACTTCCATTAAAATCATGCAGGCTATGGGGAGGGGAAAAACTGACTTGCAGGAAGATAAAACAGATTATGCTCATGTGCTTTCCAAAATAGAACAGAAGTATTCAACAAAGTTCAAGCAGGTGTATTATCGTTCATTCTCAATCACATAGTTTATTTGTTCACTTAATATACTTAGATTACTATTAAAATTTGATAATTAGACTTTGCAGCTCCTTCCTTTGTGGTTAACATGTTTGGAGTATCACCTATAATCTCAACATAGTTTTTAAATGGTTCGTTGCTTCTGGCTTGCAGAGAAGTAATGACACGCATAGGACCACAATTCAACTGGGTGAGGAAGCAGAGAAATACTTTGAGGATTTTGCTTCTAGTGTGGAAGATACAGATATATCTTCTTTTGATGGGGAAAGGGGTGATGCAAGTTCTGCCAAAGGAGGAACAATCAACGCAAAATATGGCGCGAGAGTGGAAGCTCAAATTTACCAGAGTCCTGCAGGGTCTACTAGTAATTCAGCTGTAGATGGTGTCATTTTGCCTTGGTTGCAGTGGGAAACTAGCAATGACGGTTCTCTTTCAGGGAAAAGCATCAGACAACCTCCCGGAACTCCAAAATCCCACAAGACGGTATTTCTCTCTCTGCACTTTCAACATTCAGCTCTGTGCATTTTCACTACAATGGATTATTGGTCGTCCCTAGGTGTAGTTCATTTAAATGGAACAATGGGATTATATCAGTGTTTAGCTATATCTTTGGTAACCTAGGCCTCTCCTTGAGTCGAGAAGGCTTTCATTACTTTTCTGCTGTAAAATGAGCATACACAATGTGAAATTCAATTTTGGCATCATTATATATTTTGAAAAGTGTAGAAACCACAGTGACTTCAATTCTTTCCAACTCCCTTAACAAGATAAACATTTCACTCAATGCAGGCTGCAGTAATGTTGATGCATGAGCCAAGTAGTAACAATTCCAAGAGCAGTACCGGGAGCTCTAGTCCAGGCATCTCTAATGTTTGTCTGGAGGCTAAGACGGAAGACAACAGCAGAAGCAACTTCAAAGAATATGGAGGATGCAAAAAGCCGGAGTTTGATATGGAGGAGTATCACCGGCTTCAAACAAAGGAGGAGCTTTTGTTTGAGAGATACAAGGAAAGACAGAGAATGGGTCATGGTGGACTTTGGCTTTGTGCTGGTTGCTTAGGGTGGTGATTGCCATGTTCCTGCTTGGTTAGAAACTGATGGAATATAACCAGCACCTGGTGGAGTTGCTCAGACTAAGCTTGAGTTTCTTTTGACTGATGCATGCTGTAAATAAGCAATAATCTTAATAAATACATAATTCATGCATACAAAATTATGCTCGCCTTTGGTTTGTTTACACGAATTTTGTTTATTTCAAGTTGTTCGATTATCTCAAGTTTTAATCTCAATCAATTAAATTTCAACTCAACTAATCAGTTGCGAAAATGACAGAATATAAAGATAGTCTATATTTATAGGCAAATACTAACCATAAGCATGATGGTATGGACTATTCCCCCGCTAACCTACTGAAACTGATGTTCACATATTACAACTATTAAATTGTTACATTACAATTGATCATCTTAATCGACACTTTATTATTTAAATAAAAAGTATTATATTAATACCCCTCTATCCCTAAATGATTGGTACATTTTGACTTTTGTATGGTCAACAAGCCCTTAACTTTATCGATTTGGTTAGTTTCTGCCCAAACTAATTAATTTTAAGATATTTGGATTAAAAAAAAGAAAAAGACTTCAATTTTAAATTTAAGTACAAATAACAAACCCAACTAACATTATCCACTCACACTCTTCATTTCCCAAATGCAATCTCTTCAAACCCCATCCTATTTCACCTTCTTCCCTCCCCCTCCTAAACCCCTCCTTAAACCCTCATCGCTCAAACCCCTCCCCGTCCCTTCCCCCCTTCCCAAACCCCTCACCCTCCCCCCCTCACACGCCTTCTCCTCCGATGAGTACCCGGTGGACGACGACACCGCCTTCCTCGAAGCCTTCGCCCCCAAGGACACGCTCACCGAGGATGAGGCACGTCGCATCAACTGGATAGAGCGTGGGTGGGCCCCGTGGGAGGAGATCCTCACTCCCGAGGGGCGCTTCGCCCGCGCTTCCCTAAACGAAGGGGAAGAAGTTCCCCTTCAAACCCCCGAAGCGCTTGAGGCCTTCAGAATGCTCAGCCCCAACTACCGCAAACAGAAGATCAAAGAAATGGGGTTAACTGAAGACGAATACTACGAGAAACAGTTTGAGATTCCCGGGGAGATTCCGGAGAAGCTGGAGAGTTTGTGGGCCGGGCCGATGGTGGTGCGCCATGTGGCACCCAGGGATTGGCCGCCGAGGGGGTGGGAGGTGGATAGGGAGGAGTTGGAGTTTATTAGGGAGGGGCATAAGATTCATCATGCGACAAGGGTGGATTTTGAGAGGGTGGGGGAGGAGGTGAGGAGGGATACTAGCGACATGTGTTTGGATAGGTATAGGATGTTTGTGAAGCAGTATAATGTGTGGGTTGAGGCTAATAAGGATAGACTTGAAGAGGAATCCTTCAAGGTAGGAGAATTGTGTTTCGGAAAGATTATCGAGTTTGATTTTCAATGTTCACAATTTAGAAAGCTTGCTGTCTTAATTGATATCATACTACTTCTAAATACTAATATTGTTGTCACTCAATATAAGGAATTGTTTAAGGTGTGAGAATGATGTAATGTACCATTGTTCGTTTAGCTATTTGTTATGATGGGTTGCTGCGAATTTCATTCTCAAGTTTGATTTCTTTGATTGACACTTATGTTTCTTGTTGTGTTGGTAAAACACGGAATGAGTATCATCATGGGGTTGTACATATATGAACGATTCACTCTTTTTGTTTGAAATTATGTGAATAATACATGTTACACCTGTTGTTTTTATGAAACATGTTATTGCAAGGTTATGGGGAAACATGAGTTCCTTGAAAAAAATTTGAGTTCGTGAGAGTTTCTACTAATACTAGTTTCATCATAGGATGACCAAGATTATTATCCCGGTAGGAGGAAACGAGGAAAGGATTATCAAGAAGGAATGGTAAGATATATAGAGTAAAGCTTGTTCTTTTATCACTTCAACAAGGTTCTTTTAATGTCTGTTGCCTCATAATTTGATGACTATATGATTTATTTATGTGCTTTGCAGTATGAGCTTCCGTTCTACTACCCTGGGCAAGTGAGTTCTCCGGCAAACATACACTTACATATCAATAATATATGGTTCTATCAGTAAGTTTACCTGAAAACTAGTGTACTTGGCCACTTGGGCCAAATTGAGTTGAAGCATTTATGCAGATTTGTGCAGGTAAAGTGACAGCTGTGCACCTATACCAAGGAGCTTTTGTGGATATTGGAGGTGTGCATGATGGGTAAGTGTGTTTCTCATATGGTGGTTACATACCATGATGGTAAAACTTTATTATCATGTACCCCGTTGATGTAATAGAATACACCGAAACAGGTCATTACACTACCTACGCATCTCGTCTATTGTGAAGTAGTAGATAGTTGGCGCACAACATATTAGTTCATTATTTAGTTATATCTATGTCCTGCAGGTGGGTCCCCATAAAGCGAAATGACTGGTTTTGGATACGCCATCACATTAAAGTTGGCATGGGTGTCATGGTAGAGATTTTGGTAAGTATTGGTTAAAGTAACACCTCAACATGATCACTCATAATCAATAGTGATGAATTTCCTCTTCCAAATGACCTAGCTTATTCTATCTCACAGAGAATGGACCCGTGTAAACTTTAAACCTCTGGGGATACTTAAGCACTGGTTGTCCTGTTAACATTTAATGAAATAGGGAGGGAGGATAGGGTTTCAAAGTAACAAATATCAGTAGTTCGTATTAATGCAATTTTTTGTGCAACTTAGATTTCCATCATTCTGAGACATCTTTCCTTTTGCAGGCAAAGAGAGATCCTTATCGATTCCGGTTTCCAATTGAGATGCGTTTTGTTAATCCTAATATTGATCATTTGATGTATGTACATGAGTAATTCTTCGATCTTGAGCATATTCCTAAATGATGAGATATTGATATGCTCTTATATATTTTGTTATGTTAGCAATCTTTAACAACCAATTTCTAAATGTATTTCTTGCAGCTTCAACAGATTTGACTTTCCCCCAATATTTCACCGTGACGATTCAAATCCAGACGAGTTGAGGGTGAGTTCCGTTTCTTGTTTGAACACTGGCATGACACTCATGTCCTGTATGTGTTTAATGGGCCTGTGTCACATATGTAATTATTTATGAGTGGACCCAGTAGACACTTCATATATATTTTTGGTTCTTTCAAAGTGATTTATGATACTCATTTATTATTCAGTTATGTCTTTTAATCATATTTTACTGTCTCTAGATTAGACTGTATCAGAGGAGCTAAAGGTTCCAATGTGTCAAATCTTGTCTGTGAATGGATGGTTTTGTGTACTATGAGTGTATGACACAAAGATACAGTTATTTAAAATCACTCTAGACTTTTCAAAGATTTGAGATTGTGTTGTAGTGTTGCTGTACACAAGGCTTTGATGCATTTGTTTCTGCTTGCAGCGTGATTGTGGAAGGCCCCCTATTCCTATAAAAGATCCCGGAATTAAAATTGAAGAACAGCCTTTGCTATCAAATCATCCTTACGTTGATAAGGTAGTTCACATTAAGTTTCAATACAAAGAGGAAAGTGTTGTAATCATGTGATGTATATACTTGATTGCTGGTTGAAACTGAGTGCGAGTCTTTTGCTTCTGTAATTATGAAAATTTAATGGTTGTGAATTGTGATGAACCTTGAGCAAATTATTGCTGGGGTCAGATTATTCAGCTATGTGGTTATAACTTAAAAGGACTCGCTAATCAAAATAAATTTCTTAGGCGTAGATATATTTGACAATGTTATTTTGTTAGTAAATTTGACAAGGTTCTATATTATCTTACCTTTGTTTTTAGGTTGGTACATGTTTTGAGGCAATTCCTTTTATGGGTTTAATATAGTCCTCCAAACATTCCTCTGTTCTAGTAAATTAATAGGGCATAACAACTCCACCTAAGATGCCTTCTACTTGTTTGTTGTCATGTAGCTCTGGCAATTACATAATGCTGAACAGATGATATTAGATGATATGGAGGCTAACCCTGATAAGTACAAGGGTAAGAAACTATCAGAGTTGACAGACGATGAGGAGTTTGATGAGAAAAACAGCACAGTAAAGACAAAGGCTTATTACAAGAAAGATTTAGTCACGAAAATGATATATGTAAGTAGTTTCTTTCTTGACTGGATAAGATCAAACATGGTTTTTTTGTTGCTGCATATTATTTATTAGTGGTAATACAGTAAATTTCATTAACTTGTGCCTCTCAATTTGCCAGAAAATTAGTGTGAAAGAACTTGATTTGGAGCCTGCATTTGCTGAGCGTCAGGTTTGTGATTTTTATATAGCATATCCATTCAGTTAACATTTCCTATCTTTTAGTGCAGCCTTTACTTCAAGCAAAACAATGGTTTGTGCATGATTTGCTCAACTCTTTGATAGTTATGAATGAAGAAAATTATTGCACAATGAATGACAATGGTCGCGAAGCCATCTATCATAATTATACTATCCAAACAACGTTACATGATTTATGATGTGCCATGTGTGTTACCTTATTTTTATAGAATTAATTAATAACGTTTAGCCGTGTCTTCATAATTATTACTCTGCTTGCACAAGGAACAATCACTGGGTTGAACCTTGCCCCGTGGTTTCACGAGGATGGTATAGCTCGTAATAAAAACCTCTGGGGCTATCTGAGAACATATTCATGCTTCCAAATACATATTTGCAATTCACTCTTTAGTCAATTCGGGAACAGCCTCCCTGTTCACAGGGACAAGGCTGCATCCTCTTCGACTCCTCTTACCCCGCTTAGGAGGAAGCCTCTTCAGAGGCGTTGGGACATGTTGATGTTGGTGTGAGTTTCAAGGATTGGATTAATATGATTGGTTTTGTTTGCTATAATTTGTTGATAGATATAGGTTAGTCAAGAATTAGAAAATATCTTTGCTCAACAACTTAATGAGTGTCTGTAATCCAGCACCATAACAAATTAAGGGAAGAAGCAATGAAAAAAGGAGAGAAATACACAATTACGCAACTGAGACGGAACATGGAAATGGATGAATATGATCTCCTTCACTGGCGTCGATCATTAGAGGAAAGAGAGGCTCTACTTAGAGACATTAGCTGGTAATTAAATTGTTATTTTTTTGCCCTCTCATCATCATATTAATGATTTAATATTGTGTTTTACCCTCAATTTTACTAATGCACCAAAAAGAGTATGATCTTCAGAAGCCCTTCCGCTGGAAAAACTTTAATCTAACTTGTGGTCTTGCAGCCGCAGAGCCCTTGGCCTCCCACTAGAAGAACCCGGCAGATTTAAGGATGCTAGTTTCTTTGGGAAAGATCAATATGATCCTGACAGTGCCTTGTATCGTTATGACTACTGGGGTGAGCCGAAGAATTCAGAAAAGAGTAAGCAAGAGCGAATGACTGATGCCCACAATAAATCCATCGTTGGAAAGGGTAATGTGTGGTATGAGATGTCATATGAAGATGCTATCAAACTTCAAATGCAAAGGGAAGCCGCAGGATATGTCCCAAGGGAGTATGACGACGAAGATTCAGACGAAGAACAAACTGCTGCTGATGATGATGATAGCGACGATGACTTTGATTATAGCATTCTGGACGACCCCACTGTAAATCTTTCGAGTCAACCTCATGTTAATGGGACTGAATCTCCAAGATTGTCAGATGAAGGCATATTTGAGGATTAGGAAATGTGAGGACTGAGGACATAATTGCGTCGCCTCGTTTTGTTGTTTGTATAGGCACATGTCGAGAAGAATCATGTTGTTAGAGGAGATCCCCTGTTGTTTCTTGTGGAGCAACATTATAATACCAACTTTTGTTCGTGTGAGTTCTTTTCCCGTAACGATTCCGGATTTTCACTTAAAAGTTAAATGGATGTGTATTAGAGTACCAATAAATAAAAATGATGGTTACTAGAAATAATCATCTAACTCGTGCGTACTTAATTGTAAAATTGGGTTTGATTATCCCTTTAAATGTATTCAAACTCGCTTCAAGTGTATATATGCCTATCATCAACTCATGGGTATTTAATTGTAAAATCGGGTTTGATTATCCCTTTAAATGCATCCAAACTCGCTTCAAGTGTATATATGCCTAAATTCCCTATATAGCTCCGAAGAAACAAAATGTTAATTATTCGCTTCAAACAAAATGTTTTAATCGAGTAACCCGATAAACGCTCGAAATAAGCAACAGTCATGAGCACTTAAAGCAGCACTCACACAGTCACTATCAAAACAATGATAACGATATCACCACGAGCAATGGCTACAGCTTTGAACTCCGTGGTATCTCCGGCGGCCAGACTCTCCAAATCCACCTTCACGATCACTCGCAAATTATCTAATCTCCGGTTCACCACCACATCTCCTCCGAGACCTCCTTCGCATTTCCGCCCTTGCTCCTCCTCTTGTGCTTCCTCAGGTACGAAGAAGCTGTTTATATTACGTTTTACTTTTTATTTTTTACATTATTTCGCTAAAGTAATTAGTAATGTAATTATCATAGAACAATGTCACGTTTATTGGAAAATATGACCCAATGCCATATTTTAATTAATCCATACCATATATATCAACGTCATCGTGCCCCAATGTCTCCCAGGAGGCTCCGCACGAAGCAGGGTAG
Source organism: Echium plantagineum (assembly GCA_003412495.2). Lineage (NCBI taxonomy): Eukaryota > Viridiplantae > Streptophyta > Magnoliopsida > Boraginales > Boraginaceae > Echium > Echium plantagineum. Next base: position 23,394,643 of record CM016568.1, on the reverse strand, counting down.
GGGATAGTATGCAGCCTAGACTTACTCCTATTACGTTGTTTTCGAATTGGCTTAAGAATTAATGTCATATAGTTAAAGAGGAATACGAAAACACACGAAATAAGAAATAAATGTTGATAAAATGAAAAGTAGATTTATTTACTTTTAAGTTAAGGGCTAACTGGCACCCTTGAGGAGTTCATCAACTGAATCTAATGTAATGGAAAATGATTAGGAGTCAGAGCTATCAGTGTGGCGGCTGAAGTAGGCGGAGGAGTGGAAGCTCCTATTGTTGTCGTTACTGGAGCTTCTAGAGGAATTGGTAGAGCTATTGCTGTCACTCTCGGGAAAGCTGGATGTAAGGTTGGCAACTTGGCATATTGTAGTGATTTCAAATTTTTTGTTAGGCATTACTTAGATTATTGCATATCATCAATGTTATTAGTAGTGGAATATTTATAGATTACTGTTGAACTTGACACTTTACAATGTCACATTGTTCCCTCTTGAAAATATCGTGAATATGAACTTCTATTTGGCCGAGTATGGTTTCTGAATAGGACATTGTTTTGGCTTAAATAGGTTGATGTGATAGATGTTATCCGAGTCTCCTAGAATGGTCCTCTTAGCACTTATGATGGCCTCGGGCTTCATGTCTCAGGACACTTTCACAAGAGAATAATGCATTATTCGCGTGGTGTTATATGTGATACTCAACCAGCCAAAAAGTTAGAGGCTATTAACTTTGGTTATTATGTCTGTAGTACTAATCGATGGAGTTATGTATGTTCCGACGGGTTGTTCTGTCTATTGTTAGGTCTTGGTGAACTATGCAAGATCGTCTAAAGAGGCTGAAGAAGTTTGTAAAGAGGTGGGATTTTGTCCAGTTAATTCATTGCTTGATTACAGATCATATTTCCACATCATTTATTTTATAGTAATGCTAAAGATTGTGAGTGAATTTAAGATTGAAGTGGAAGATATTACCTGTAATTCCATTGAAAATTACTTTCTTGATATAAGAGGTAATCTGGGTTAATGTGTTTGATCTCTCTCTCTCTCTCTCTCTCTATTATCAGTCTTAAGTCCTTTTGTTTGTCTGTAGACAGCTATTGAATCCTTGCACCAGTTTTTGTCTTGCAACGCCAAATTTCTTACTATATCGGATATTGAAGACTAACAAGTTAATGAAATTTTGATAGCATGGCATCTATATAGGGTTCGTGTTATCTGATATACTAATCTTGACATTCCAGTCATACTGGATTCCAATCGCTTGCATTTAAGTGTTGATCCTTTTCGATGCCCAATCTTATCGTGCACCCTTTTTAGTGTAGGCAAAAAGGGCAACTTGCTTTTAAATGTGCTTCAATTATCGAATTATATATTGTAGATTGAAGCTATTGGCGGAGAAGCTCTCGCTTTTGGGGCTGATGTTTCAAAAGAAGAAGATGTCGACTCAATGATTAAAACAGTAATACCGGGATCATATCATTATTCACTTGGGTTCTAATAAAAATTTGTCTGTATCATGGTGTTATTCGACTTTTATGCCTACAGGTCGTTGATCGGTGGGGAACACTTGATATTTTAATTAATAATGCAGGTCAGTGGGGTCAGGAGCTATTAAACCTTCCAAATTATTCAACGTGCAGTCTTTAATTTTTAAATGGATTTTCAAGGAATTACACGAGATGGTTTGTTGATGAGGATGAAGAAAGCTCAGTGGCAAGATGTCATTGATTTGAATCTTACAGGGGTGTTTCTTTGCACACAGGTTCATATGATCATTTCTATTTATCTTTATGTCACTATATGATCCTAATCCCTACTCATTTGCTCCTTCGATTGTGCTGTCAAATCGTTCTTATATGGCAAGACCCCACTGGCAATTTTTGTATTTTTTTTCTTTTGAACGAAGACGAGAGAAGTGTTCGCTTGTAAGAAAATCTTCTTATTCCTATTCTATTTTCCCTTATTGCAGGCTGCAACAAAGATTATGATGAAAAAGAAGAAGGTGAATGTTATTTGGCATTTTCTATTACTCTATCTTAGTTGTATGGAGTGGATTAGATCTGTTGATGCTTGCCAGAACTTCACTATTTTATACATCTTTTCTATTACTCTGTTTTAGTTGTATGATCTGAAACTAATTAACCAATTCATACCTTTTCCTCATGCAAATGCTTGTATCTTACACAATCTTAGAAGTTGTAAGCATGGAGACTTGTGCTGCTAAAAATTAGAAACCATTTTGCAGAACGGTGCTATCTTGCATGTTTGCTCAAGTAGGAACTGAACCTGCTGGTCTGAATACACACACACATATACATCTCTATATCCAAACTTTGGCTGATAGTTTGGCCTCAAGTATGCAGCAAACTTCCTTAAAGAAGTAGAACATGGTCGAGTCATTTGCAGAGGGTCGGGAAGATACATGTAGATAATTTCAAGATAGATAGTTTATGCCCTTGGTTCTTTCAGTGTTATGGAGTTCAAGGTTCCCTATAGCTACTCATAAGTTAGAATTTCCAATTTGGGTTCCCTTTTCTTCTAACTTCTTGGTCTAGACTTCATTCATCACACTCGTGTGTATCATCATGATCAACAAGAACAACTCCAGCTGTTTTTATTGTATGCTTTATCAGGATCTCTAAGTATAATAATCACTTGGATAATGAAGTATGATGCCCATCCAGTGATCACACACTCAGTATCTACATATCAGTTCTAACTTCTTCGTGAATTTACAGGGGAGAATTGTCAACGTAGCATCTGTTGTTGGATTGACTGGTAACGCTGGGCAGGCTAATTATAGTGCTGCCAAAGCTGGAGTAATAGGTTTCACCAAGTCTGTTGCAAGAGAATATGCAAGTAGAAACATCAATGTCTGTAACTTCTCATTTTGTAACATTAGTGGGACAAGATGGTTTAGAGTTATATCGCATTTATATATTGTCATAGGCCATACTAAAAGGGTTTTATTTCGTTTCCTCTTTCAGGTGAATGCTGTAGCTCCTGGCTTTATTGCATCTGACATGACTGCCAAACTAGGGGATGAAATTGAGAGTAAAATTTTGCAGAGCATTCCTCTAGGTAATGAATGCTTAGCTTGTGTGGATGCATTAGTTCCAACTTTCAATCTCAATGTGATTCTTATTTTAACTTCACAAACCCAACAAGTCAGTTTTAATGTTCGTAGTGGATGCCAAATTGTTGTTGCTAATGAATGTGTGGTACTAGTATCTTCCCCAGTATTGTATCCTCTTCTTTGCTTATGAGTGTGTGTGTAGTTACGCTGCTCACCCTTGATGGCTGACATGACTTCCTGGAAATACCAGAATTGTTTTACAATTCCATATTGTTATTAAATGAGTATGAATCTCAAAGCATATGTTTATATTATTCCTGAAGAATCTCCCCATGCTTCTGTAAAAGGTTCAAACTTGAACTATTATTTATCGGATGTACTTGGTTCGCCACTTCTGATTATTTTTATATTTTTCATGATCATTTTTATTAAGTCTTACCATGTTGGTTTACACTAGATTTGGGCTCAATGCTTTAGTACTCCTCAAAGAGTAACCGTTTTTACTATGAATATGATTATAAGCTCATTGTATAAATAAAATGCTTATAGGAAGATATGGCCAACCAGAAGAAGTTGCCGGCCTGGTAGAGTTTTTGGCCCTTAATCCAGCTGCTGGTTACATAACTGGACAGGTAAGAAGAAAATTTCTTCATGTCTGATATCTCTAGAAGGGATGTCCTGTTTGATCTCTGGAGCATGACTTCTCCAGTGTGTAACGTTCATCACTCAAGACAAGCTGTCTTTGGTTGCAGGTTTTAACCATTGATGGAGGGATGGTCATGTAAAGAGTTGTTGGGGTCTGTACCAATATCGATACACACAACCTGCCTTGAATGTACTTTTGCCAGGCTGCAGAGTTTAACAATATAGTAATGTCGAAACATCATATCTTCTTGCTTCCCGGATTGAAAAACCTTATAAGCTGAGATACCAGGAATCTTTGCTGCTCTGCCTTTAATTATAGTTGCGACGGTGAGGGGTTATGTATGCTGTTCTTGTATACACCTTTCTAGCGTCTGATTTTGTGTGTTCATGTGATTTCACTCAACAATTATTCCTAGCATTATTTGAATGTATCTATTTGTGTCGAGTATTCTTCTTGTTTTGAACTTGATTATTTTCTAATATGTATTATTTCGAATGGAAGCTCATATTCTTTTATTACAAGTATAATTGACCCCTAATGTGCTTCCAAGATGGACTATTCTCATTTATAGAGTACCTTCTAGCTAAAAGATAGATCAGTAAAGTTCCATATGAGGCTCTTGCTTCTGAAGTTGCATCTTCGTTGTAAACCAAACCAAAACAAAACAAACTAAGACTGCAAGACTTGTCCTCCACTAAAGAGGCTAGTTATATTATTACGACGTTTATTAATCGGATTTATGATGGATTGCAAGTAGGGTTGTAAATAGATCGAACTATACTAAACGTAGTTGTGTTTGACTTCGGTCCGTACGAATTTGCACCTTAGGTTCGAGTTCGCAAAGTCGGCTTGAGTACACTATTTGCAATAGTTCGGTCCACTTTGCAAGTTTGGCTTGAGTTCCTTTGCAAAAGGTTCAGTCCAGTTCGCAATTTCGGCTCCAATTCGGTCTGATTTTTAGTACGGTTCGCAAAAAGCGCGATTTGATTGGCCATTTGGGTAGATGAGTGATTAGTAAAAGATGAAAAGATATGAGTTGAAGTGATTTTTAAGATTTAAGTTAGGCAAATACTTTCAAGTATGGATGTATAAATGGGTCACACCCGTGTATTAATATGTTAGCCGAACTAAATTGTATTGTCAAACTTTTTGGAGTCGTATAATGCGAGCCTTTCATTCGCAACCACAGTTGCAAGTCGGACATTTAACTATTTGAGGTTAAGCAAGTACCGAATTATTTGATCGATAGACACTTCACGAATCGAACAATTATCGGCTTGTTCCGAGATTAACTCGACCAAAGTGCTCTAGAACCTCCTCTAAAAAATTCCATTAATCCCCAAAATCCACAACTTTTGCAGCTAAATTTGTGAAATTATGATGGCAGAAAGTTGGAGAAACCTTCCCGAAGAATTGTGGGAGATGATCTTGCATAAGCTTCCACATCACAGCCATTTGGAGCCTGTTTCTTTAGTAAGCAAACAATTTCTCAAGTTTTCAAATCAATCACGTCTCATATTAGTTGCTACTGATGCACTGAGACGAACCGGTAAGGATATCCCCTCGCTCATCAATAAACGTTGCCCCAATATTATTACACTTGATTTGGATGATTATCCTTTCTATCTTGAAGATTTGCTTTTGGGTATGGCTAATTATTGTAAACTCGAGAAATTGCGTGAAATTATCTTGCCTAATGTTTATGATATACACAATAGAAATTTGATTGAATTGGGTTCGAAGATAAGGGGGATTAGGGTGTTGAAGTTTAAGCGTATTCAGGCTTTATGCGATCAAGAATTGGTTGATATTGGGAATACGTTTCCTAGGTTGGAAGAATTGGATATTAGTTATCCTATGACTGATTTTAGTGATTTGGGTCCTCGAGGTGTTATTTTAACAGTTACTGATATTGGGATTCGGGGGTTGTCGATGATTGTGAAGAATTTGCGGAGGATTAGTCTTTCAGGGAATGATTTTATTACTGATAGGGCGTTGGTTTATTTGTCTGAAAATTGTGAGTTTTTGGAAGGGGTGGATGTTGTTGATTGTACGTTGGTCACAGCAAATGGGGTTTTGTCTTTGTTGCGGAATTCTGTTAATTTGAAGTCGATTTCTGCTTCGGGAATAGATACTGGAAATGGAAGTATAGGGTCTGAAGATATGAGTTTTAGCGGGCGAAGGCTATGCAATCTTGATCTACGTAATTCGTTTATTTCAGAAGAGTTTATGGACGCATTGATCGAGGCATGTGTTGATTTAAGAAAGCTCTCGCTTTTGAAGTGTACAGGTCTCGAAGTTTCTTCACTTGCATTACTTCTGCGCAAATGCCATTTACTTCAACATTTAGCTCTTGATAGAGTTGACTGCGTTACCGATGAATTCATTTTTGAACTTTTCCCATACCTACATGATCTTCTTTCCTTGGAGCTGAGTAACTCTTCTATTAGCTTCGCTGTCAGCACATTACATACAGTGGTTGAACGTTGTGCTTCACTAAAATCTGTTCAGATGAAGTGTGTTGGTAGGAGGATCATGTGCTTACGTTCGCGATGTGTGAAGTATCTTAATATCAAATCTTTGAATTTGTCGGGTAGTGTTGACCTTGATAATAATTGTCTCATTGAAATGGCATTTGCTTGTCCTAACTTAGAAACACTCGATATATCCAATTGCAGTATAACTGAAAATTGTCTGGCTGAGATTCTTGATACATGCCATGAGATCAATTTTTTAAGAATCAAAAGTTGTAAGATCAACTCTATAGGGAAAGGATCAGTACTACCGAAACTTGTGACAATCATTGCAACTGAATCTGCTATAAATGACGAAGGATTAGCACAAATTGCGATTAGATGTCCCAGACTTGAGAGGTTGGGGTTAGCAGCATGTTCTGAAGTAACAGATAAAGGATTGAAGCAACTAGTGGGAACATGCCATAGATTGAAGGAGATAAATTTGTTCTATTGCTTGAAGGTTCATTGTGTAAACATGATTCGTTGGATGATTGCAACAAGGCCATCGTTGGTGAAAATAGAACCACCATATGCCATTTCGTCTAGCGACATTGAGAGGATATTTGGTGCGCAAAATGAATGTCGGATTGGGCTCAGTATGTTTAGTCTTTAGTTTTTTAATCACATCACCTCATTTACAAGTGAAGTCTAATATATTCATATATGTTGATCTCTCTCTATCTAGTCCTCGGTAACTCCATCATACATCTATGCAACCAGGAACGGAGCACCTTTTTGATGTTTGCTTGCCAACTCCAGCTGCACGGCTTTTGTGAAACTTAGTTTGGCAGCCACACTTTTGGATTTGCAAAAAGAATATCATCCTATAAAGCAAATTTTGTAATCCCTCGGGATGTTGTGCAGTTCTTATAGATGTATATTCTCCGAAGTAATAGTTTGTTTGTTAGGAGTTTGTAAATCTTCTCTTTATATAGCATTTGCGTTATGATATATATGTGAATTATCTAAAAAGAAAAAGTATGTTTAGTCTTTTGTTGTACTAAGTACTATATATCTTCACATGTTTGTAGTCTGCAAAACGGTTGCCATTTTATAGTGGACATGTTTATAGTAGACATGCTCTGTATTTGAGCATTCAAGAATCCCATGAATGCATATAACCATAATATATGCTACTAGACACAAGGAGATCAACATTTATAGTAGTGGTGCAATCGCTTCTGAATCATTTAGGATTATTGGCATGATTGGTAGTTGGAATATTTAAAGACTTAAATTTTTCCTGCCCTTGAACTTTGACGAATTAGTAAGTCCTAAAAATTTTAAAACCGGTCAGTTTGTCCCTTGAACTATCTAAATAAGTCATTTTGGGGATTCCATCCACTTTTGATACTAAAATCGATAGATTGTTTTAATGAAGGGCAAAACTATAACTCAATGTATATGTCTTTTGGGGCCAATTTCAGTATAAACAAATATGTTGATGGCCCTTTTAAATATCATCAATCTCCCTCTTAAGAGAAGAAAATTACTTACAATTAATATTTGTTGCATCCTTTGGACAATCTGGCTTACAAGAAATGACCTCATCTTTAGCTGGTACTATTAAGAAAATACTACTACCTCTAAAAAAAAAAACCTAGCCCTCTCTGACAACAGCCGCAACTCTCTTTTCTCTTCTTCTTCGCTTCTTTCCGTTTACTTCCGGCCTTCCTGCTGGATTTTCTCCTCTTTTCTGTTAATTTCTTCAACCATATCACCTTTTCACATTGTTTCTTCAACCAATATTCAAGAAATCATTTGGGTCGCTTGGGTTTAGGAAAAGAAAAAAGATAATCAAGAAAGTGGACATCTTAATTTCGTCCGGTATTTCACTCTTCTACTTTTTTTCTGTTTTGGTTCTTAAATTATTATTGCAATTATCATTATATCTTTCCTTGACGGAGAGTGAATTACAGTAGATCTATCATTTGTAATTTTCATTCAAAAGTCAAAGTTAGGATTCAGTTTAGCTAAAAGTCAACTGAAAATATAATTTAACATCTTCGGGAATAATTATTATTCTATTCTAGTGAATCATGTTTGATTATGATGGTGTGGATGCCCACAATTTTTATAATCCTTCATCTCCTTCCTCGTGTGATGAATCGTTTTGTTATTCGAGATCTCCAAGTAATAATAGACTGAAGAGTAGGTGTCTCTTCCCTTTGGTAACTAATTATGCTGACAACAACCTCCCCTCCATTCTTGGCCCTAGTCCTTCTATTCTTGGTCCCCGTCCTTCTATCCTTGGCCCCCGTCCCTCCCTCCTCGTCCCCTATCAACCTAGTCATCGTCCTAAAATATTTATTCTATATCGGCGACCTTATTATCTCCATTCTGTTTTGCCTAATGATAAGTTGTTGAGCATAATCGGTAACCCGTCTATTAGGGGAGTTAAAAGAACTAGGGATGAAGGGGTTTTTATTTTTTCCAATATCATCAATCTCCCTCTTAAGAGAAGAAAATTACTTACAATTAATTGTAAGCCCCCAGTAGAAGAAGTTCAAGATGAGGTATTAGATATGCAAAAGAGTAAGATGAGTATGTATAGGATTTCTGTCTCTAAACAAAAAAAACTCAAAAGAGCTCGGAATCTTGGTTCCCCTTTGGACTATGAGGACATGAATGACCGTGAAAGAAAACGGATACGCCGGGACATTTCAACTCAAGAAATCCAAGATATGAAGAAACTTGCCCCCCATCTAAGTAGTGTTATATCAGGGTACAAAAAGCATAAACCTTCAGCCAAAGGGACTCCTGATTTAAAAGTTACATCATTCCAGTTACATGACATTAGGAACTTTGCCTTGATTCTTCATAAAATTGTGGTTGTCGAGGCTGAGAGTAACTTGAATCAGGAGACCAACAGTAGAATTGGACTGAATATTGAGGAGACTAAACTACATGATGGAATTGGGTCTATGAATGGAAATTTGAATCAGATGACTTGCAACTCTCTCAACATTTCTAATGTCGAAGTAGAGAGTAACTTAAATCAGAAGCTCAACAGTAATAATGTTATAGACACTGAGAAGATCGAGTTAAGGGATGGAATTGGTATTATGAGAGAACATATTGATGAAGAAGAGCTAGAAGTGGTTGATGAGAATGAAGATCCTACTTATAAACTTACATATGGAAAAGTAAACGACAAAGAATGCAACGAAGGATCGGATGGTGATTCTCATGAAGACTATCAGGACTCTTATAGTCATGTGGATGTAGATGGTGTTGAGGATGACCCTGGGGTTGATGAGAGAGAAGAAGAAGTAGGGGGTCATGGTTCAGACTTGGTATCTGATGATGAAAAAGAGGATTTGGATTTTGGCGAAGCTTTTGAAGACTTGGATGACTCGGACGAGGACTACCATGATGAAAATAGCTGCCCCATTAGCGAGGAGGTGTCTCATGTCTATAGCTGTCCAGCAGGCCCTTCCAACTGGGCGGATGCGGGACCGATGGATCTGGATTTTGAGGATTGTTCGGAAGAGCTGGAGGATGGCACTGAAGTGTTAGATCATGTAGCTGATACTACCCCTCAGATCCATTCGGATATTAGTAAGTCTTCTACCCTCTTCTTTATTCCTACAAATAGTAATAATCTTTGTACTTCTATTATTAAAAATATTTACTCTCATTTGACAAGACAAAACGGACGGATTTGGGTGGTTGTTCCTAAACAACCCCAAATGACGTCATGAAAATCCTAAGTTGGAACTGTAGAGGTCTGGGCAAGAAATCTACAGTTCGACTACTTTTAACGTTAGTTAAAAGATTTAAACCCGATATATGTTTTCTATGTGAAACCTTTTGTTCAGTAGATAAAGCTAATTTACTGTTATCTAGTCTGCTTTTCCCATCTAGCTTCGGATTTAATGCCTCGGGACATAGTGGGGGTCTTTGGGTAGGTTTTTCATCAAATATCGACGTTTCGCCTTTATTTTTAACTAAACACTTGCTTTTTTTCTCCATTAAAACGGAATCCCTCGTCCCCTGGAACCTCGGTTGTCTTTATGGTAACCCCAATCTCAACCTTCGACAAGAGACTTGGAATCTTCTTTCTGATCTCATTCAACCTTATTCATCCTCCCCTATCCTTATCTGTGGCGATTATAATCAAATCCTCTCCAGATCGGATAAATTTCCCCAACCCAATTCCACTATTCCTGGTTCCATCCCCTTCCTTAATTTTATCCAACACATTGGGCTTGAAGATCTTCCTTATCTTGGCTGCCACTATACTTGGGAAGGAATCAGAAACCAGCGCACTATTTACGAAAAACTTGACCGGGCTATGAGTAACTTTGAATGGGGAAATATTTTTCAACACGCCACGTGTACTATTCTTCCCATTCAAAGATCGGATCACAGTCCTCTCATTATTAATACCAAACCCTCCTCTTCCTTCTCGGCAAGACCATTCAAATTGGAAAACTTTCTTTTTTTGCTCCCAGAATTTCCTTCAATTCTCCACGATGCTTGGCACTCCCTACCTCCTAATACCCATTCTTCGTCTGCCTTTAATTTCTCCTCTAAACTTAAACACACCAAAAATATTATTAAAAACTGGAACAAAAATAGAGTTGGCAATATTTTTGAAAATATCAAAGACCTTCAATCTTCACTCTCTCATATTCAAAAAAACCCTCATTTGATCGGCAATCATGCTATTGACAAAAATCTTAGATCCCAACTAGATATATTACTAGCCCAAGAAGAATCCTTCTGGAAGCAAAGAGCTAAAATTAAAATCATTTTAGAAGGTGACAGTAACACAAAATTCTTTCATGCCCATGTCAAATCTAGAACAAAAACAAACAACATTCTTGAGCTCTTCAACGACAACAACGAGCTAGTCCACACTGAATCCGAACTTCAAAATCTTTGCCGCGATTTCTTCTCTAAACTCTACAATCCAGACATACCAAATCAATCCAATTCTACTTTCTATAAAACACTTGACAATATCACTTCTAAACTCTCCCCAGATCAATATTCTCTTCTTGACCAACCCTTCACCCCCGAAGAAATTAAATCCGCTCTTTTCCAAATGCTCCATCACAAATCCCCAGGTCCAGATGGTTTCCCAGCTGAATTCTATCAAAAGAACTGGGACATTATTGGTCAGGATCTCACTAACTCAATTCTTGACTTCCTCAATGATGGTCACATTCTCAAAGAGCTAAACAGTACCTTCATCACCCTTATTCCCAAAAAACCCAATCCGAACAACCTTAAAGATTTCCGTCCTATTAGCCTTTGTAACGCATCTTATAAGATCGCTTCCAAGGTTCTCGCCAATAGACTTAAACCTCTTCTCTCCAGCCTTCTTTCTCCTTTTCAAAATGGGTTTATCAATGGAAGAGGAGCTCAAGACAATATCCTCCTGGCACAAGAAATTACCCATTCTATTTCTCACTCAAAAAGTAGACGTTATGGACTTGCTGGCATTAAAATTGACATGAACAAAGCTTTTGATCGCATCAACTGGAATTTTTTAATCGCCGTTCTTCACAAACTTAACTTCCCGCCCCATTGGATCCAGCTCATCAAAGAGTGCATCTCCACTGTCCAATTCTCGGTCTTAGTTAATGGTTGCTCTACAACACCATTCAAGCCAAAATGCGGACTTAGACAAGGAGATCCTCTCTCCCCTCTCCTCTTTGCTATTTGCACGGAAGCTCTTTCAGCCACCTTCCAAAAACATCAAAATAATAACAATTTAAAAGGAATCTCAATCACTAAAAAGGGTCCAAAAATCAGCCATTTGCTTTTTGCCGATGATAGTTATTTCTTTCTTCACTTGGATGATTTGAGCATCTCTTCGTTTAAACAGATTATTGATGACTATACTTCGGACTCCGGCCAGATTATAAACTTCAATAAATCATCTATCACTTTCAGCCCTAAAACCCCCCCAAATATCAAAAACAATATATCATCTTCACTTCAAATTCAGGAATCTGAACACTTCGGTGATTACCTGGGGGTCACTATAAACCCTCATAGATCCCATCGAAAAATCTTTTTCGCTGAAATTGTTGATAAAATTAAAAAAAGAATTCTCAGTTGGAAAGCTAAGTTCCTGAATTTTGCTGGTCGTGCAACCCTAATCAAATCCGTACTTACCTCCATCCTTGTTTATCCTATGGGAATTTTCAAATTTCCTCTCGCAACTCTTAACGAAATTGACAAAATTTTTGCTAATTTCTTATGGGGTGGTTGTCAAGGTACCTCTACCCACTGGATTAACTGGGATTTTCTATGTTTGAATAAAGAAGAGGGAGGACTTGGTTTCAAACATCTCCATCACTTTAATCTCGCTCTTCTTGCAAAAAATAGCTGGAGACTAATTAACAATGGGAACACTCCCCTTGGCAATGTTTTCAAATCCAAATATTACCCTTCTGTTTCTCCTGATATCATTGCCAATGAACCCTTGACTAAAAATAATCCTTCTTGGGCTTGGAGAGGACTCCATGCGGGTCTTATTCAACTCAACAAAAATAAACTTTGGACTGTTGGTAACGGTCGAAAAATCAGTATCTGGAAGGACTCTTGGATCCCTAACCAGCCTCTTTCTTTCAACATCAACAAATTGTATAAATCCTGTCCGATCCCAAATCTTAAAACTGTTAGTGACCTTTTGATCAAGAACAGACAGTGGAACACGCCTCTTTTGAAAAACATCTTCCCAAATTTTATTACCTCAAAAATTCTTGAAATCAGACCTACTAACTCTGAAGATTCTTGGACCTGGAATCTCAACTCCATCACTACCAAAAAAATTTACAACAATATCTCTATGCATGATGAGAAATTTATCAACTTACCGTCAAATTCCCAGAAAATTAAGCATAAAAATTGGAACATGTTATGGTCCTCTCCCCTCCCTCACAAAATTAAAATCTTTATTTGGAGACTTCTTCTCAACAGACTCCCTGTAAAAAATTTACTATCCAATAAAACAAAAAACACCATAGATGCTAAATGCCCCTTCTGCACCAGCCCAATCGAAACAGCTAGTCATCTCTTCTTACAATGCCCTCATGCGATCTACCACTGGAAGCAAGTTAATATACACCACACCCAACATTTTCATGATTGTTGTGACTTCATCAATCATATCATGAATCATTCTCAGGAGATAACCAATTTCATTTACATTTGTTGCATCCTTTGGACAATCTGGCTTACAAGAAATGACCTCATCTTTAGCTCCAAAGCCCCTGATCCCGCCCAATTCAACCTTAAAGCTCAAGACTTTTTCGTATCATGGACAAAAAACCTGAAAACGAGAGATCCATCTCTCTTTAACTATCCTTTCAGAGAACCAAAAAGGAATTCTATCTCAACAGGCATCTTCTACTCTAGACACCTCATTTACACCTCTTCTACCAATCATTGCTGCAATAAAAGGGACTTCAAGATTTATTTTGGATTATCCAATAATGATCCACTGACTTGGATGATTGGCCTCACCTTTAGAGGAATTCACACAATCATCAAAGGGGATACCATCTATCTTGACGAAACACAAGATATTAATACTGCAAACACTATATGTGCCATTATCACGGGACTTCTTCTCACAAAAGGAGCTAACTACCACTCGATTTATTTTATTACTGATGCTTTCTTTTCTCAGGTTTGGAGTAAGTACTTCACCACTCTAAAGCAAAGCAAAGATTGGGACTTGATTTCTAAAAGTGCATTAGATAATTGCTGCCGAGCGTTTTGGTACCCGACGAAGATTGCTTGTTTTTTGAACCTCAAGGATGTGATCATCGATAAATTTAATGAGGATTGTAATCATTTAAAGTTTCCCGTTTCTAGTTGTTCGAATTTCAACACTACTTTTGTATCAACTGTTGTTTGATTTTAATCTAATGCATGATTTATCAAAAAAAAGAAAGAGGAAATCCCCCCCCCCCTTCCCAACTAGTCTACTTTCTTGAACAAAATACACAAAAATTGCTTTGATCTTTTTGTGTCATTCTTGAACTTTTTTAATCTAAAAATGGCTATATCTGGTGAACCTTAATCTAAGTTTGAATCTTGGGTTCAATAATCTCTCTTTATCATAAGTCATCACCTACTCCATTGCATTCGGTCTTCATTGCCGACCATTGGAATCCATTTTCCTTACTAAAGGAGGCTTTAAAGTTTGAACTTTTCCTCACTTTTTGTTGTCAAGAAGCTTATTATAATCTAAATTCTGTTCATCAATAATTGTAGTGATTTTGACCAAAGTTGGAATAATAATGAATTTGGTGGTGGGGGTTATTTTTTAATGTTTTTCGTAATAATAATTATAATTATTTCAAAAGAGATCTCAATATAATTTTTTATTAAAATTGATCATAGAAGCCTCTTATACATTGGATTTCTATTTTAATTTTCCCTTCATTAAAACTTAAAATCTATCAAATTTAACATTAAAAGTGAACAAAATCACCAAAATTACATGTTCAGACAATTCAGGAGCCAAACCGCTCGCTTCTGAAACTTCAGGGGGACAAACAAACTAGTTCGTTGAAGTTCAGGGACAAAAAAAATTTAAGCCTATTTAAAATACATTCAACAGTACATTACACAATCTTCATGCAGAAAATCATTTTTTGTAGAATTGGTGGGGGTAAACATTTGGTGGCCCCGAAGGTCCTTCAGTAAGCAAATGATAGCTTCTTTCATCGTTCTTACCGCTCCTCCCGGTTTAATTTCATTTTCTCTGGATGTAGTATCTCACCCCAGATATTGCAAGTAGTCACTAGTGCAAAAAAGTGTTTAAAGGGTGCTCAAAAAAGACTTTAGACGATACCGAAAAATGCGGTTACGCAGAGTATTGTCTAAGTGAAAAGGTCTTAAACGACGTTCATGCTATCTAAAATAAGACTTAAACGGCGCCACGGCGTCTCATTGAGCGCCGTCTAAGTAAAAAACAATTAGTTGAGTTCAACCAAGTATGGAGTTATTTGATCGGACAAGCACTCGAATTATTATGTGGTTGTTTTGGACATCAATTAAGAAATTGTACTCGAGTCAGTTTTTGTTAAAAGTTACTATATATTAACTTAATAAGCATGGCATATCCACTCAATACAACAAAAGCAAAATGAATATAGTATTTAGTTACCATACAAATCTTACTACGACATCTGTTAAAAGTGTGAGACCATCACACTAACTGATAACGACCCTTCACACCCCTTGCATCCACGAAAGAAGTAAATTAAGGGGCATGCCTCACCTAAATATAAGGTTCACTCCTAGAGTCGAATCAGGATATGTGGGAAAAAAACGAGACTGTTTATCTTTAACACTTTAGTTCTTTGCCGGATGTGCTATACCAAGGCTTACTAAGCACTACATCTCTTTAGCATGGAGTATTACCATCTCCAGTATGAGATAATTGATCTCCCAAATATTTGATTCCACCTCATCTTATTCTTTCTCCGCATTATCAAATATCTCCACATTATACAATAAAAGATATTTCCAAAGTTATTACATTTTCTCTTACTACACATCATTTTCTCTTCCTTCCACATCATTTATATGTATCTCGCCATATATTCATTCTATCTTCTATTTTAAATTTATTATTCTAGTTTTATAATTGTTATTATTAATCTTACTTTTTATATACAAAATTAAGAAATTGAATAATTTAATAATATTGATTTTGCCATCAAAAAGTTGGGAAAAAGTAGCAAAAAAGTTAGATCAAATAGAAATAAAGATAGTCATTTAAAATTATACTCCCCCATCCCTAAAAGATTGTCATATTTTGACTTTTGTTAGTCAAACATTACAAAATTTGATCAACAATTCTCATCAAACGATCAGAAATAATATAGTCTTGTGGGACCTTGTTAGATTCGTCTCAATATATATTTTTGAAATATTAACTTTTTATAATTTTTTCGCATATAGAATAATAGATATTTATGTTTTAAATTGTGTTTTGTTGACCACCAAAAGTCAAAATGTGACAATCTTTTAGGGACGAAGGGAGTAGTAAATCACTATTTGGGTTTGTATAGTAAATCCCCACATCTCACATGCTAGACTCCACTACCTTTCTTTTATGAGAATAATTAGAGAGTTATTGAATAACTCTCAAATAATGGTCAAAAACTTACTCCTCTTCAATTATCTCTCATTGGAAGAGAATATTATCTCAAATACTCCCAATTGGAGATGGTAATGACTAATGTGTATGCAAAATGATCATGAAGACTTTGTGACCCCACCTACCAGTCTACCGCAAATATATAAATTTACACCTCCTCAACAATCTCACATCAATTATCAAATTTCCTCAATTTTTTTATCAATCCCCAATTTCCAAACCCTAAACCCCAGCAAGTTCTCAATTTTCCTCAATTTTTGCAGCTAAATTTGTGAAATTGTGATGGCAGAAAGTTGTAAAAACCTACCGGATGATTTGTGGGAGTTGATCTTGAATAAGCTTCCACATCACAGCAATTTTGAGCCTCTTTCTCTAGTAAGCAAACAATTTCTCAACCTTACAAATCGATTACGTCCCAAATTAGTTGTTACTGATGCCCTAAGACGTACCAATAACGATATCCCGTCGCTCATTAATAAACGTTGCCCCAATATTGTTTCAATCGATTTGAGTAATACTAATAATATTGAGGATTTGCTTTTGGGTATGGCTATTAATTGTAAACTCGAGAAATTGAGTGAAATTATTTTGTGTAATGTGGTTAAAATACCCATTAGTTGTTTGATTGAATTCGGTTCAAAGATGAGGAAGATTAGGGTGTTGAAGTGTAGGAAAATTCGGACTTTGTGCGATCAGGATTTGGTTGGTATTGCGAATGCGTTGCCTTTGTTGGAAGAATTGGATATTAGTTATCCTATGAATGATTTTGATATTGTTAGTTGGAATTCTGGAGTTGCCAGTGATATGACAGTTACTGATATGGGGATTTGGGTTTTGTCGATGAGTATGAAGAATTTGCGGAGGATTAATGTTTCGGGGAATGATTTTGTTACAGATAGGTCGTTGGTTTGTTTGTCTGAAAATTGCGAGTTTTTGGAAGGGGTGGATGTTGTTGATTGTACGTTGGTCACAGCAAAGGGGGTTTTGTCTTTGTTGCGGAATTCGGTTAATTTGAATTCGATTTCTGCTTCGGGAATAGATACTGGAATTGGAAGTATAAGGTCTGAGAATATGAGTTTTAGCGCACGACGGCTATGCAGTCTTGATCTACGTAATTCATTTATTTCAGAAGAGTTTATGCAGGCGTTGATCGAGGCATGTGTTGATTTAAGAAAGCTCTCACTTTTGAAATGTACAGGTTTCGAAGTTTCTTCACTTGCATTACTTCTGCGCAACTGCCATACACTTCAACACTTGGTTCTTCGTAGAGTTGATTGCGTTACTGATACATTCATCTTTCAACTCCCATATCTAGATAATCTTGTTTCCTTGCAGCTGAGTAGCTCTTCTTATAGCTTCACTGTCATCACATTTCATGCAGTGGTCGAACGCTGTCCTTCGCTGGAGTATGTTCGGATGAAGTGCCTTGGTAGGGGGATCATGGGCTTACGTTCACAATGTGTGAAGTACCTTAATATCAAATCTCTGAATTTGTCGGGTAGTGCTTACCTTTATAATAATTGTCTCATTGGAATTGCGTTGGCTTGTTTCAACCTACAAACGATTGATTTATCCTATTGCAATATATCTGAAAAATGTTTGTCTGAGATTCTTGATATATGCCGAGAGATCAGGATTTTAAGCATCAATGGTTGTAAGATCAACTCTATAGGGAAAGGATCAGTACTACCAAAACTTATGGTACTTAATGCAGCTGATTCCGCTATAAATGATGAAGGATTAGCACAAATTGCGATTAGATGTCCGAGAGTGAAGAAGTTGGGATTAGCAGGATGTTCTCGAATAACAACTAAAGGGGTGAAGCAAGTAGTCGAAACTTGCCAAATATTGAAGGAGTTAAATTTGTATCGTTGTTCGAAGGTTTGTTATGTAAACATGGGTCATTGGATGATTTTGACAAGGCCATCGTTGGTGAAAATAGTACCACCATCTCCCGTCTCACTCAGCGATAGCGAGAACAAATTTTTTTTGCAACATGGATGTCAGATTGGGTAGCGTTTGTTCAAGTATTTTGTTGTACTGAGTACTATAATCTAGCGTTTGTTCCAAGTATTTTGTTGTACTGAATGTTGGTGCGTAGGTGAGTATTCAAGGAAACACAAAGGTCATGTAAAATTATTGGCATAATTCGTAGTTCGAATATTGAAAGTACATTCAACAGTACATTACAAACTTCATGCAGAAAATAATTTCTGTAGGAGAAATTGGAGGGGATGAAGTTATCACTCCATCAGCAAAACATTTTAGAACCTGGAAGGTCCTTCAGGATGATGAATGCCAATATAATTATAAGCATCCGAACTCAGAAAATCATTCAGTATAATTAATTCCTATGTTTTACAAAAACATTATGCATTTTTCACAATTTAGCTGAACCAGAAACTGCGTGGTTAACAAGTTCTCTTCTTAAGATTTTCCCTGCAGGAGATTTTGGAATTGCACTGATGAAAGCAACCCGTCGTATCTTCTTGTACGGAGCAACCTACAACACACAATTCACATAATAGAAAGAATGACTTGCCGTTGAAGAGGAAATGAAATAGTTTCAGCATGGCATAGCTAATGTTTTATTATAATATAGCCAAATCAATAATTTATCCTTTCACAATCAAGTTTTCGTCATACTTCACAAGTCCTCATATTAAGAGGTAGAGATGTACCTTCTTGGCAACGGAATTCATGACGTCAGCCTCAGTAATTGTACTTCCAGGCTTTCGGACAATATAGGCCATAGGAATCTCTCCTGCTGCCTCGTCAGGATATCTACACACGAATAAATAAGTCAATCATCAACATAATGCGAGTGAATAATAGATCTTGCAACAGCAAATAACTAACAGACTGCTCGAGTTAAATTCTTAAGAGAAGATATAGACAGTGGATGACAAGAACATACGGGATTACTGCAGCATCAGCAATATCAGGGACTGATTGAAGTATATGCTCTAGTTCGGCTGGTGGAACCTGCAATTTTTTATAGAAAAATCCCATCAGCAGTCTAAATTTACTTGCTAATGGATCAGAGAATTAATAGATTCTAGACCGAGTCTATACCTGGTATGCCTTGTATTTAATTAGTTCCTTTAGCCTGTCAACAATGTACAAGAATCCATCGGAATCAAAATAGCATAAGTCGCCAGTACTGAGCCAACCTTCCGAATCCAATGTTGCAGCAGTGGCTTTGTCATCTCCAACATAGCCTGCACCAATCAAAGGTTTCATACGGGCAACTTGTATGGGGGGAATTTAGATCACTCACTAAGTCCATTAAAGTAATAAAATGATTATTGATGGACCTGAAGATGTATTTAACAGTTCGCATATTCGTTTTCCAATACCTCGTTCAAATTATGAAGAGGGGGTGGTATTTAACTGAAATTGGGAGAAACATTAACCGAGAGAGGCCTTTTACTTCTCGCAAGACAACAATATATTGTACGAAGCATCTCGTAAGCTTCATAGACTAAAGGTGCATAAATAACAAAGGGTGCTGCAACCATTGAATTACATATTACACATGTTCTGACAAGGCTTCGAAAGTATATATCGTCTCAACTAATCACGTTGGGAAGACACACGTCTACCTTTCATGATGTTTGGTCCTCGTAACCAAAGCTCTCCACGTTGTCCTGGAGGTAAAGCCTCCCCACTGGCAGGATCAACTATCTTGGCCTCCATGTTCTCAGACAGGCGGCCGACAGAGCCATAACGGCTAGTCTCTTCAGGGCCTATCATCCGTGTTGCTCCTCCCCCAGTCTCCGTCATACCATATCCCTAGAAAAGATAAATTGAAGAGATATGTTACTACGACAACATCAATATCTAAATGGACACACATCCTTCAAGCATAAAAGAAAGTATCACGAAGTTCTCTTCATTTTTTTACGTCTATCATATCAAGACAAATTCCATTTCCTTGCTAAACATACTGTTCATATTTCCATGAAGTCCAGTTATCTTTTCCTGATGAAACATTCAGTCTTTACCTGATGTCCCGACCTGTTGGCACATAAGATCTGAACCTTATTGCAATCAAGCAGCATTTCCAGTAATAAGACAAAAGAGAAAGCACGAGCTCAGAAATATTGGAAAGTGACAATGCACCCAATTTTGTAAAATATTAATCCAGCGTTTAACAGTTCTTGGAAGTCAAACTTGGACGAGAACTAAAAACGATGAGGCATCATAAACAAACTAGACTATAAAGAAGTCAGAACATGCCACATGGGAGCTTTGAGATTCTGAATTTTAGACGATCTATGGCAAAAAAAAAGCACAAGAGGGACATCTTCGACCAAGTTGAGAACAATACAGATCTTATAGGGTCCGTATTCTCTCTCTTTATGCCAGCTCATTAATGTATTTAAGTATTAACACTCATCAAGCTCAAATATTGAACAGTTTTATGAAAACCCTCCTCAAATTGATCCAGTTATGTTTATCATTGGTTGTTATTTTTTCAATGCTTAATGCACAAAGCAGCAATAAAGCAGACAGAGCAAGGAACAAATCACCATGTTGAATGTTCATTACATGTTATAATTACTATATCTGGGTTACTATCAGTATATTTCTTGTATAAGTTGTTATACCTAGTAAACTGAAAACTCTCTGGAAAGAATTATGATTGTGACTGAATATGCATACTAGTCAGAACATCTAAAAATTGCAGTCAATTAAGACTTTTCCACAACCTCAACCTTTTGATTGTCAACATCATATCAATTATGATTAGCTAAAACCTCATGCTATTCGACCACCACTCTCTTTTAAATAATAAATAACTAGATAAACATGTACAAATAAGTCTTTACATAAATATTAATATATGAAGTTTCTTAAATGTAGGTAGGCCATTCTTGCATTCATTGAGAGAAAAAAATAATATCTTTGATAAATAATAACATTAGCTCACCATGTAGACCATATTACTCTTTCCACAAAT
Source organism: Echium plantagineum (assembly GCA_003412495.2). Lineage (NCBI taxonomy): Eukaryota > Viridiplantae > Streptophyta > Magnoliopsida > Boraginales > Boraginaceae > Echium > Echium plantagineum. The sequence goes on along the minus strand of CM016568.1, from coordinate 23,373,307 downwards.
GTTAATATAATATTCATTCTTGCATTCATAATTGAGAGAGCAAAAAATCATATCTATGAAGACTACGATGCATCATTATACCTATCCAAGAGCTTATAATCGATATCCAACATAATTAATTATTCCTCTTTAAACATTTAAGTTTGTGTTATTATGCAAAAAAAAAATCCATAAACTAATTTATTACTACCACTTCCATGCTTCCAGCTTCTCAAAAAAGTATATACATTGTCATTTTTCAGTAAAAGATGATAATGAAAACAAATTTTAGTCAGGAGGGAGTATACCTGAACAATTTCTACATGTGGGAACTTAGCTTTGAACCCCTTGCTAACCTCACTCCCTAGCGGCGCCCCACCACAACCCAACAGCTGAAGTGAGCTAAGATCATACTTATTAACCAATGGAGACTTCAACATAGCCACCACAAGCGGCGGTGAAACAGGAATATACTTAATCTTGTACTTCTCCACGGCCATCAACATCATCTCGAAATCAAACCTCCCCATCAACACTAACGTCTCCCCTAGTGCCAAAGACCTTATCAACATAAAAAACCCAAACACATGAAACAAAGGCAATGTGAATAGTGACACAGGCACACCATCTTCTCCCTCCAAATTTTCAACACTATATTTTGCTTCATACAAACCTCCAATCACAGCTATCAAATTTCTATGACTCAATTCAACCCCTTTTACCCTACCAGTTGTCCCAGATGAATACAATATTGCAGCAGAATCAAGCTGATTAATCCTACCATTTCCTTGAAATTCAACATTACCCTTTTCTTGAATTCCAGGATTACCCTTTTGAGATACCATCTTAACAAATTCATTTGAATCAATATCAACAATATTAAGAGAAGATGGAAGCTTTTTGGAAATTTGAGAAATTGAAAAAACAACTGAAGGCTTACAAAGCTTCATCATGTGATCCAATTCCTCACTAGAAGACAATGGATTTGCAGGAGATACAACAATCCCAAGTGACATAAGTGAAAAATAAATAATGGGCACATAAAGAGAAGGTGGACAAATGATAAAGGCGACATCTTTTTGGGACAATGAAGGGAATTTGGACTTTAAATAGTAGGATAAATTGTTAGTTTGGTTGAAGAATTCAGTGTAGGAAATGCGGTGGTTGGTGGCGGCGTCGATGAGGAAGGGGGTGGTGGAGAGGTCGGCGGCGGTGGTGTGGCGGTGGAGGAGGGAGCTGGTAAACTGGGTAATGGAGAGGGGGTGGGAGAGGGGGGGTAAGGTGATGTTTGGTCTCAAACTGTGGTATGTTTTTGTTGCAGAACAGTAACCATTTTTGGGGTCTATAGTTTGAACCATTTTCAATGATTCTTCAGCTCAAATTCACACAAAAAAATGGATGATTTGGTTTCTTGGGAATAATTTGTACAGATAAAAATGGATTCTTGATCTCAAATTCACAGAAAAAATTTGATTTTTTTGGTGATTTAATGTGATTTGTTGTTACTGATTTGCATGGATCAGTACACAGACAAAAAAAGGAAATTCTTTTTTTTTGTTTTGTTTTTTTGTGAATAATTTGTGTAGTTTTTTGGGTATGTACATAGGGATATATATGGTGGTTGTTGGAGTACTTGTGCTAATGGAGTACATACAATTGAGTTGTTTAATCACATTAAATTCTAACTATTTTAGTCTTTTATCATTTATGAATATTTGTGACGAATATGGATCATATGTAATATTTTATATGATATTTTATTATGTTTTGTCTTATTATAGTTGTGTTATATATCTTTCTATAAGAATTCCTTTAAAAAGCAAATAAGATAAATGTTGTAATCTTAACAAAATAAATATCAAAAAGTAACACACGATCTGATCTCATATTCCTTATTGTAAAATTGATTTTTGGTTGAAGAGGTGAGTACGTCTCTCTATCTTTAACACTTAAAACCTTATGCACGAAAATGACAAGCTTTAAATGACAAACGTCAACGTAAGAGAAATTGATTTTTGTAGCACATAATTGATTATTGTTTCAACTAAGATAGATATTATTACAAGGTACAATGATTATATATAATTAATGAAATTTTCTTTTCGATATCATGTTAATTATATGTGATACTATTTTTTAAATATAGTGAGAAAGTTTATAAAAATTCATCAGTTGCACATGTATGTGTTTTAGTCATCACCTACCATGAATTATCGATCATTATAGTATAAAAGATCCCAACATTATTACTAAAGATGTAGGCTCAAGATATAGTATAAAAAACACATTCACGTGTGTTTATTGCCTGTGTCTAGTGCTGTTAACGGACCGGGTTCGAGCGGGTAACGGGTTACCCGGACGGGTTTTTATTTTACCGAGCCGGGTAATTACCCGGTTATAACGAGTCGGGTAGCAAATGTATTACCCTCGTATCGCTCGATAAGGACACGAGCGGGTACCGAGTCGGGTTTTTTTAGCCGGGCGACGAGCGGGTTCCGGGTTACCCCCAAATTTCTATTTAAATTTTTTATTTTTGGGGTTCTCTTCAAAGATATTTAATTGTTTTATGCAAATCTGAGAATTCTTTTCAATACTAATTTGATATTGGTCATTTGAAGTTCAATATGATTAAAGTATAACATATATTACATATAAATATACAATATAAAAAATAAACGAGCGAGTAATCGAGCGGACCCGGGTTTTTCGATTCGGGTATCGAGTAAAGAAAATTACTCGAGTATCGCTCGATAAGGATACGAGCGGGTAACGGACCCGAGTTTTACGAGTCGAGTAACGAACGGGTTACGAATTACCCGGTCCTTTAACAGCACTACCTGTGCTGTGTCTACTTAGTCCAAAAAATAAAGATGTAGGCTCAAAATAAAAACAAATAAAACTAAAAAAGAGCAAGACTAACTCACCAGGAACACCTGAAAATAAATCACTATCACCAAGGACCATTTATGGCTAGAATAAGCTATAATTCAATATTGAACACTACTATATACTGCTTGTTTATTTGCTAATTTGCATAATTCAATATTGAAAACAAAAAAGCACCCATTATTTACGAATGATGTCGAAATGACGATTGAAATAGATTTGTTATGCTTTTGTTGATGTGTCAGGAATTGTATTAGAACATGAGTACAAATATAAGCACGTTATATCAAGGTTGTCAACATATTGAGCACGAATTAGTATTATGAAACTCGGTCGAATAGACATCGTATTGGATCGGATAATTATCTTGTTAAATGTGGTATCGAGTAATAAACCGAATTCAATTTTAATGCAATTAATCTTATAGTTAGTTTCAAGTGGACCGTTTTCGCTCATTTTCCGAGGGATATCAAGTTAATCCATACGTTCACAATAACAGGATATCATATTAAGTAAACATTATTTATTACCTAGTCGAGGAGTTCGGGCATACTCGACGTTGAGCGGATGCGAATCCACTCACCAAGCCATCGAACCGGTCTCGAGTCGGGTATTTTGGAGTCCTTCACTAGACTAACACACTCCCAATCGAGCCATTCTATTGTAAGCAGACATCAAGACTTCAAAACATTCATCACTCATCCATGGCAAATTCAGTAGCAACCGATCTTGTTGACTTCCTCAACGCTTCCCCTACAGCTTTTCACGCAGTTGGTAAATTACCAATTTATGTTTTATGTAAATAGCTGTTTTATTTTAATACTTCTGAATAAAGACATAAATTAAATATTTAGGTAAAGTTTCAATTTTTATGCATCTTATCATTTGATTTTATAGTTTGCGATTAATGGGTTGTGATCATTTAATTAGAGAAGAAGCAAACAAGAGACTAAAAAGTCAAGGGTATGAGTATAAATATGAAAGAAATGATTGAAAATTATTAACCTATGTATATGTATTTATCTATTTTCAACTTTTATGCATTCTTTTGATTTGATTTTTTTGTGTTGGATCGATTTTGAAGCACCCTCGTTGCTATCACATGGGTAAGGTCGCGTAATGTTGTGATTTTGTTTTCAGAGGAAGCAAAAAGGAGACTGAAGAGTGCAGGGTATGAGCATATATCTGAAAGAGATGATTGGCAATTGAAGGCTGGCAAGAAATATTATTTTACAAGGAATCACTCAACCATTTTAGCTTTTGCAATTGGTGAAAAGTAAGCTATAGTGTTTGTTTAGTTTATGTGACGCTTGCGTGTTTAGGAAACTAGCTTCTTATCTTCTTGCTAGGTCACTAGTGAAATTATCTTGACACTGGACATCTATGCCAGCTAAAAAGATTTGTCTTTTGGTAAAATGTTGCGCTTAAGAGGCTAATATTTGAAGTTCTGTCTTATTGCCACAAATGATCCTTTTTTACGTTACAATTAGATCGTGGGTATGCTTTAGCTTAACTATGAAAATGGATATTGTAATTACCATAGTGTGGTGACCACAATTGAAGACTTTATGTGTTCTATATTTGTATTTCTGAGTTACTGCTATATCGTTTCAGTAATTTATATTCTAAGGTTGTACTTAGTGATAATCCTCTAGTAGTTCTGTCAGATTTTAGAAGTAAAAATGATTTCAAGAAGATCTAGTGCTGGAGTATACCAAGTTGATATTTGACACTTCAAAGCCAGACCATTACTTTGTCAATTAGCTGCATAGTTAATTCAAATGATTTAAGAAGAGGCTTGAAGCACTAAATTTTTTAGAATGTTTTCTTGTCACTGTCATATTTCAAATAATAATTCAACGTGAAATTAAACTATTACACTCTCTTTCCCTCTACTGTTTTTGAACTATGACATCAATCCAAGTATGATTCTCGGAAAACAATATTTTAAAATGCCAAGTATCTGGTCAGGGAATTCCTATCTTTATTTGGTATTGTTATTACTTGTTCATCATGTGAAGCAATTTCCACAGTAATATTTTTTTTAGCAGCTAGCCAGCTACTTACTTATAAGTTACATATATAGCATTGTTTGGAGTTTTAAGAGTCAAAGAATACTATTTTTATGGGGCTTCTGCTGTTCGCTGATTTAGCCTTCTATTTTGTAGATACACTCCTGGAAATGGATTCTATATAGTTGGTGCACATACTGACAGTCCTTGTTTGAAACTAAAACCTGTTTCAAAGGTACTCTTGTGAATTGTATAATTACCCCGTGATCACATATCATTACAGAAGGGAGTATATGCAATTCATCATGCTGAAATCTTGAACTTGATTTTGGAATTTGTCGAGTTTAGGTATCAAAATGTGGGTATCTGCAAGTTGGAGTTCAAACATATGGAGGTGGTTTGTGGCATACATGGTTTGATAGAGATTTAACAATTGCCGGGCGCATAATTATAAAAGAGCAGAAAAATGGTTCCGCGTCCTTCTCTCATCGGCTTGTTAGAATCAAGGAGCCCATCATGAGAATACCAACTCTTGCAATCCACTTGGATAGGTAACTCAAACCATTAGTTGTTGTTGAGATTGAGAGTGTCAATTAAAAGATTTGGAGTGAGTATTTCTTTTTTGGGATTAGTACTAATTGTTGTTGCTGACAGGAATGTTAGTACTGATGGATTCAAGGTGAACACACAAAGTCATCTTGCTCCTCTATTAGCGACAGCAATCAAGGTAATGGCAGGACCTTCTGTTCGTCTGTTATCTAATCCTGATTGAAGGAAACCAGTATCTGATTGTTAATTCCTCATGTAGCTGAAGGGGTCAAAATTCTTTTAATTTATCAGTTTCATGTTTGAGATTATGTAGCTGATGGTTTAGCCTGAATATGGTCTTGTTGTGTTTTGTCTGCAAAACAATTTAAATAATTTTATAAATCGTCCACGGAGTTCTCAGTTACATTCCATTTTCATGGACGGTATTCTTCTTTGGTAGCGCAGGCTGAGCTCAATAAGGAAACTGCTAAAAAGGATTCTACAGAAGATAAGAGCACCAATGAAGGAAAGGGCGGTAAAGACCAAAAACACCATCCTATCCTTCTGCAGGTTAGTTTCTGGAATTCAAAGTAATTCTCAGCATGCCAGGTTAAGAACATGCCATTTTGTAAGGTGTGACCACCATATGATATGACTGAATGTATTTTTTGCCTTGTTTCAGCTTCTTGCTGATGAGGCTGGCTGTGAACCCGAGGACATATGCGACTTCGAGTTGCAGACATGTGATACCCAACCAAGTACTATTGCTGGTGCAATGAAGGAATTTATTTTCTCAGGAAGACTTGATAATCTTTGCATGTCATTTTGCTCTTTGAAGGTAGTCAAACTCATCTTATGCTTATAAGCAAGTTTAAAGTACTGTACTTCTTGCTAATGTTTCTTTTAATTTGTTCTTTTTGATAATCATTGCTCATGCATTTCTGTATTTTTTTATGACCACCTTGCTATAGGCACTGATAGATTCTACTGCTTCCAATACTAGTCTCAAGGATGAGACCGGTGTAAGGATGGTTGCTTTGTATGATCATGAAGAGATTGGATCTAATTCAGCACAAGGAGCAGGATCTCCTGTCACATTGGATGCTCTATCACGAATCACAAGTGCCTTTGGGGAAGATTCAAAGGTATCTTTAACTAAAGCTAACAAACAGTAGTAACATACTGCACCTCCTCTGGGAACATAAATCTAACTAGAGCTACCTAATAAAATAGTCATAAAATATAGTAAGCGTTAGCTTGAAATCTTAATTTGAACTCACCCAACATGAATAAGTCCAGGAGCAACAAATTCGAAGTTCAAATTAAATTTCACCTGCATGTATTTGGAACCCTCAAGTTAATATAATCAGTGTAGGCTTGAAATGTTAATTTGTTGATTGTCCCAGAAAAGTTTTTGTATCAGTCATATGGTCACCAGGCTTCTGCCTCTGTCGATTAGGAATTAAGAATCTCAGATAGATATACAGTATTACATTTTTTCTGTTCGTTGTCCCAAAAAAGTTTTTGTATCAGTCATATGATCATGTGCAGCTGCTTTTCCAATGACAAGGTTTTTTCTGGTCTGGCACACGAATTATATTTATGTTTGAAATCTGACTGTGACACAGTTGCTTCAAAAAGCAATCCAGAAGAGCTTTCTTGTATCTGCTGACATGGCCCATGCCTTGCACCCCAACTACGTGGTATGTGCATTTTGTTGCTCTTGTTAACTCTCTAATTGTCTTCTATCTTGGTAATTTGACTGATCAAGTAGTATTCTACGGTTTCTCTCAGGATAGACATGAAGAGAACCACCAACCCAAGATGCACGGTGGACTAGCGATCAAACATAACGCGAATCAGCGTTATGCAACTAATGCTGTCACTTCGTTCTTATTCAAAGAGATTGCAGCCAAGCATGATATCCCTGTCCAGGTTAGGCACATCTGAGGCTTCTGAGTTGCTACTTGAGGGCAGACTAGCTATTATTGTCTCATCCTTCTCCTTTTTGAACATGAAATGGTTTAGCAGAACTATAGTCCCTAACAAAAAGAAACAAAAGTAGGTTGAAAAGGCCCTGGTATGAATTGGATACAAGTAATGAAAATGGTTTTAAACAAGAATAAGAGGTTGAGGAAAAGAGAATACCCTCACACGCACGTTAAATATAGCCATTGAAGAGGTCACAATAGTTCTAAATTTAGTTCTGGAAAGCTATAGTTGTTTAATGAGTGTTAGGCAGTCAAAATCTTAGTATTAATCACAATATTCCTTTCAGGACTTTGTGGTTCGTAATGACATGGGTTGTGGTTCAACCATTGGCCCCATTTTGGCAAGCGGGGTTGGAATTCGGACAGTGGATATTGGGGCTCCTCAACTCTCGATGCATAGCATTAGAGAAATGTGTGCTGTGGATGATGTGAAGCATTCTTATGATCACTTCAAGGCTTTTTACGAGGAATTCTCCCATCTTGACGCAAAACTAGTCGTAGATATCTAAACACTTTTAGTGATCAGGAGATCTTCAACTGTTATGAACATGCTGAGGATACTAAGGTCATGCATATGGTTATTACATTTGTTGCTAATCAAGGTAATAAATGGATTCTTAATCGACATGATGTATTTTCAATTAAGCAAGCGTGAAGAAGGCCAAACGTTTGTCTTTTGAAAGAAATACTTCATACATTTTGTAGAAGCTTGATTTTGGTCGTGTTTGCATTGTTTAAAATCCATTTTACCTCCAGATTCACATAATTTGCTTCCATATATCTTCTTTATATCACAACAAGGTTAGCAAAATGTCATCGAACAGTCATTTATACAAATGAAGCATTAAAAAGTTGAGGATAAACTCTAAAAAGTATAGGTGGAGTAGGTGAGCTTGTGATCACATGATCATGAGTTCGATTTTTATTACAATATTTTTTTAGCCGAGTCTATCACACATGGCTTACTTAGTGTGGTTTACCTGGATGATGAGATTTGCACCGAGCACGCACGTATAGCATGATAATCTTTTATCTCGCTCGTTGGTTTTTTCTCTTTATAAGATGTTCGATCAATTCAATGCAAAAGACGTAAATTTGGTGTCAAATGTTTGTGGAGTATATATATGGATGATAATTGATATGTGATAAGGTCTTTTTCATTTCTTTTCCTTCTTTTTGTAAGGTGAAGATCTAGTCAGTAGTGGATGATAAAAAAAGGATTATATAAACGTATGTTTAGGTTGGAAAAGTACAAGTGGGGATATTAGTTCCACATAAATATAATTTTCATATACTTCCATATGTTATAATTTAATTGTAAAAGTATGTAGACACTTCCTATTGTCTCATCTTATAATAGTCAACATTAGAATATACATGAAATTGCACTTGATTTGATTATTGGTTGAAAGCGTAAACTATTAAAAACTACCCATCATGGTTTAAGTATCTATTACGTTACAAGTTTTATTTTATAAACTAACACATTTTTAAATGAGCTACTACCACTAGATTATTGATCAGCCTTAAGAAAGTTCAATGTAATATATTTACAGTTCACGTCTCCTTGATCAAATAAGTTGTAATAAATCGAGAAATGTACTCTTAAAGTAAAAATAACTCTTCGAGAAAGAGGACCAACGACATATGAAATTATAAATAACCCGTGTAATATTTTAATAAAATATTGTCTTACATACATAAATTTAAAAGATTGTTCATCATCATCATCAATGGCACACTTATTACTATATTTATGTGGGTAGAAATTATGATTGTATACTTATAATGTAGGGTTTTTAAAATTAAGGATTGTAACCCTCTTGTTGATCTTCCTAGATCCAATCTCTAAATACATAAGACTTGTCTTAAAAAAAATTAAAATGTCAAAATTGTTTATGTTGATTTGATTATGTATAGTTCTATACCATTCAATGTTCCTTTATTTAGTTTATTTAATAAGTAATAATTGCTCCTAAAAAATAGGACTTACTTATTCATTTATTACCAACAAATGATCCAAATAATCTTGCCTAATAAAATTCCATGCTGACTTTTTCTTTTTTCTCCACTAGTTTATTTATTTGACATTTCTTTTGTTGGTATACAATACTCTTTCGGTCACTATCGAAATATAAAATAAAGAGAAAAAGATAAAAATGTCGAGACATGTATATAACAATTAATTATATTGATATTTTGAAATATTCAAAGTATTTGAAATTCTTAATTTTTTGCACGATGTGACATGAATTACGTGAATCATTATTCGTTGGTTTGGTTGCATGCAAGTCAATGAACCACCTATAGTTAATCGGGTTATACTAATAAATATATTAATTATAATAATGCATTTAAAAACTTCTGTGCAGGAATTCTCACGGCATTTTTAATTGCTGAAAATCTCAATAATCACAATATTTTCATTGTTGTTAATGATTTTATTTTGCAGGCATGCTCTAGATTTTTTCACACCATTCATCAAGACAGGAAATTAGGATTTTGCTTAATAAGGACTCAAGAAAAAGCTGTAATATTTTGTGAATTTCGACAAGCTCAGGATGTTTTCAAAATCTTAATGACGTGGTTATATTAGGTTTCATTTCTATTAATGGTTTGTTGAATTGTAATCATTTGAACACTTTTTGTAATGACATTTTATGTCAAAACTGCTAATTTATAAAATGGTTGAATTATCAAAAAAAAAAAAAAAAGAATTGATCATGATACAATTTATGTTCTTTTGTAAACTTTAATTATGCAAAATTTTAATTGTAAATCTTAAAGTGAAATGAGTTTTACCATTTTATTCCATTATGGTGGTGTTTTATTGTACTCGGTATTTATTACTTGGTGGATATATTATTCTTTGTTTAGTCTAGTTTTGGTCTTATGGAGCTAGATGATTCTAATTAGTTGACAACAACCTCAAGTTGAATGTTTGATATCATTATTGATTTGGTGCTAAAAAATATACATAAATCGAGTCTTATTATTGCAACTAATTACAAATCAAATTTTAATTTAAGCAATACACCAAAATTTTACTCGATTTGTTAAATTGTCACTGAAATTTGCCCTCCACTTCCAATTCGAATAGATTATAATTATCATGAAAAATCTAAACTCATTTTAATGCGTTATCAGTGACATTTTCCAAAAGTGTAAATTAAGTTTGTTGCTGGTAACTAAATTGGGGGAGTAGATGAGTTTGGACCGTAAAATCGCTAGCTCGATTTTTCTACAGACAATTTCTTGATCGAATTTATTGCAAAAATATGTACATTTATTAGAAAAAAGAAAACAAATAACGACCACGAATAACGGGTTATAAAATTAAAATAAAAGTCAGGATAAGTCAACATCGTTTTTCCTACGCTTAGATATATCAAGAATCCAAGATAAACACAGTTTTGGGAAAAACATAATGAACTCATTATTCTGTCTCAATCGTCAGTTTCAGAGTTTCATTCACGGTAGTTCTCCTGACCTCTTCAACCCCCTACCCCCCCCCCCCCCCCTACCCCCCACCCCACCCTAACGTTTACTTTACGTCATAGCAGAAGGAGTCTAGAAGTACAAACGAAGACTACAATCAAAAGTCTCCCCCCCCCTCTCTCTCTCTCTCTCTCTCTCTCTCTTACACATAATCTTTAGTTTTGTTTTGACGCATGTAAGTATTTAGAAGTACCCATTTCCATTTTTCTTCCACCTGTTAACTCCTCTGTTAAAACCATCTCCTACCCACCTCCTTATTCACTCCTCTCTTTCAGAAAATACCAAATTCTTTAAACTTTTCTGCAAAAAAAATCCAACTTATTTGCATGGCTACACAAAAAGAACAACCCTTTTTAATACCTTTCTTGATAATATCGGTTATGGTGTTCGTGGGTTGTGGTTATTATGGAGTTGAGGGGAGATTTGTAGTTGAGAAAAGTAGTATAAGTGTGGTATCTCCATATGATCTTCGGTCAAAGCATGATGCTGCTATTGGGAACTTTGGTGTGCCTGATTATGGTGGCTCAATGGTGGGCTCTGTTTTGTATCCTGGGAAGGGGGGAGGGAGTGGGGCTAATGGTTGCAAGCCTTTTGATGGTGATCAACCCTTCAAGTCAAAGTCTACTCGTCCCACTATTCTTCTTCTTGATCGTGGAGGTATCGATTAGTTGAATATTGATAGCTTCGATTCAGTTTAATTGACGTTTTCGTTTTATTGTGTATTGAATGGAGTACCATCATCCCAAAAAAAATATTGTCTTTTTTGTTATCAATGATCGAAATTTACAAAATTTGAGGTATTAAAACTAATATAAATTAATAGAATAATTGATTTGGGGTCTTGATTGCGTATATAATGTTTATTTGAAGCAAAGTAATACTTTGAGTGCAATACTTTAAAGGTCAACTGCCAAAAGTTAAAAGTCAGATAAGCCTTTTGAGATGGATGTAGTATCTGTGAAGATTTATTTGCTTCCCTATTCTTTGTATATTTAGATTGAATTAGCTTGCCGGACTTGTTGATTACTACTTGAGAAGCTATCAGCTAAGCATGTTCTGATTTTTTGACAATAGCAGCTTATAAGATTGGCCACATCAATTCTAATTCTCCGATTTTCGCGACTCTGTAATGACATAAAGATACAGTCTGTCTGGATTGGTGATTTTTCGAACTCCGGATGTTGAAATTATTTGATCTTTTTCAAACTCCAAATAAGTAAATTAGTTTATTTCGGTTTGGAATCTGTTCTGGAAGTGACCATGGCCATTTGCTAGTTTACTAGAAATTTTGTTGCCTGAAAATCAATATCGAGTAGGTAATGTGTTGGTATTGTTAGATTTTACAGTGAGGCTAATGAATTGACTGTACACCTTTAGTTGGTTGGTATGTAGTCAAGATCACTTAGGTCAGGGATTGACACATTTTGACTTCTGATCAATAGCTCATTTTTCTATTTTCAGATATAGTTTCTTATTATGCTGTATATAAATTAGTGAAGAATTGGTAGTATTTGAGATATTGTTATCTATTGGCAAAATAGTTTTCTTTTTTAATACAGAATATCTCTGTCAATCAACGCTTCAAAGTTTTTTAGAGTTTGCGCGCAAAAGTGACTCTGTTGTATGTGCCAATCAAATGTGGAATTAGGTGGTATAGTGAAGTCAGAGAATCATTAATGTGAGACATAATTGTTACTGAAAGCTGAATTAATTCTCGTGTTTCATTTTCAAGGATACAACTAAAAGTAAATTATTTAGAGTGAATTTTCAAAGTTTAATGATATCTAATCAGATGGCATGGGTGTTTAGAGTTGTAAATAATCTTTTCTTGAAGTAGCATTACTATATCCCTTCTTTTTCGTTTCATGTCTAATGTAGCTACACTTGAACAAAAATCCTAATGGAATGTTTTCATTAATATTCGTTGTCCAGATTGCTATTTTGCTTTGAAGGTCTGGAATGGGCAACAGGCTGGTGCTGCAGCTGTTTTAGTGGCTGATAACGTTGAAGAGCCTCTAATCACTATGGATACTCCGGAGGAGAGCTCCGATGCAGATGGGTTTATAGAGAAGATAAATATCCCATCAGCATTAGTTGAGCAATCTTTTGGACAGATATTGAAGGACTCCCTCAACAAAGGTGAAGATCTTGTTGTAAAGATAGACTGGTCAGAGTCGGTGCCCCATCCAGATCAACGGGTCGAATACGAGCTTTGGACCAACAGCAATGACGAATGTGGTGTTCGCTGTGATGAGCAAATGAACTTCATAAAGAACTTTAAGGGACATGCTCAGATACTTGAGAAAGGAGGTTATACACAGTTCACACCGCATTATATTACTTGGTACTGTCCTCGAGCTTTCACTCTTAGTAATCAATGTAAATCCCAATGCATAAACCATGGAAGATATTGTGCACCTGACCCGGAAAAGGATTTTGGAGAGGGATATGAAGGGAAGGATGTTGTGGTGGAGAACCTAAGGCAGCTGTGTGTGCACAGAGTTGCAAATGAAACCAATCGTTCTTGGGTTTGGTGGGACTACGTGACAGATTTCCACATAAGGTGCTCGATGAAGGAAAAGCGGTATAGCAAGGAGTGTGCTGAAGATGTTTTAAAATCGCTTCGTAAGTTTAAGCAAGAGCTTTAATTGAGAGTTCAGTTATTAAAATTATATACAAATGTCTAATTGTGTACTATTGCAGATTTACCACTCGACAAGATAAAAAGGTGCATGGGTGACCCCGAAGCTGATGCGGAAAATGAAGTCCTAAAGATTGAGCAAGATCTCCAGGTTCTTAAAGTTAATTTATTAAGTTGTAATTATTTTCTTTATTTATTATACTTAGTTTAAGTGCAACTAAAGCTGGGAAGTGGAACCTTAAAGGCACTAAATTCAATTGTCGCATATAGGTCGGGCGAGGATCACGTGGAGATGTCACCATCTTACCAACATTGGTCATAAATGACATACAGTATAGAGGTTTGGTTTTTACATGCAATGTGATTTTTACTAGTTAATCCACATTATTTGAGAAATTCTATATGATCGTTCCCTTTACAGGACATAAATTAAGGAAACAAAATGTTTTTCTGCTTCCACGGTTTTGGTTAATGAGAAATCTTCAAACCCTGATTCAAAATTTAAAGTTTCGAAACATACAAAAACAGAAGGTTCCCCTTGAACAAAAGTAGTTTAATTTGCTTGAATATAAGTTGAAATGGCTAGATCCTAGAAGAGCAAAATCAACTAGGTCATATTCGGTTTCTATATGGTACAGAGTATAGACATACCATTCACCACAAAAGGGGAAATGGCATGACAATGGAAACCATATGATATAAGAAAGTGATATTTCGACTTACTTCAGTGAATGCCTTTATCTTGATTAAGGTGTCTTTTGCATTCTTATGTGAGTTAAAAAAAATTATGTCGACTTCTTTAGGAAAATTGGAGAGGTCTGCTGTTCTGAAAGCTGTCTGTGCTGGATTCAAGGAAACAACTGATCCTCCAATATGCTTAGCTGGAGGTTGTCATCTTTTCTTTATTTTGACCTGTGAATGTCTTCACATACTAGTACTCATTTTTCTGAAGTGGGGCATTTTCTCTTTTGATTTAACAGATCTTGAGACCAACGAGTGCCTTCAAGAAAACGGTGGATGTTGGCGGGATCAACAAAATAATATAACAGCTTGCAAAGTATAGCAGTTCTGAAGTCATGTTTCTCGTAAGTTCCCTTAATCAAATTATTTGCAGTACTGACCGGATTGTTTCAAATTTGTCCAGGACACATACAGGGGCAGAGTTTGTCAATGCCCTTTGGTAAATGGTGTTCAATACAAAGGAGATGGATATACATCCTGTGTAGGTAAGAACTTCTGTGACTAAATTATGTTATAACAAATATAAGTGCAGTCACATATAAGCACAGGTATTATCATCGCTTGTAGACATAACCAAAACAAAAAATTGGAGAATCCCTTGTGTAGTATTTTAAAGGTTCTCGATAGTAATGTACAAGACAGAGAGAGTAGAATGTTAAGCTAATTGACTTATTTCTCCACAACTCCCTGACTTATACTTAAGTCTGTCGAATAACATAGTCATGAAAATCGGTATTGATTGGGTTCATTTATTGTTGAACAAACAGCTGTTGGACCTGGAAGGTGTACAGTAAACAATGGTGATTGCTGGTCAGATACCAGAAATGGGATAACATTCTCCGCTTGCTCAGTTAAACAATCCTAACTCTTGAACTTCACACATATATAGTCTCTACCTTTTCTTGGCTGTACTAAATGTCTCTCCACATACGACACAGGAATACGATCTATCAGGCTGCCAATGTCCATTTGGTTTCAAAGGAGATGGCAAGAAATGTGAAGGTATCTAATTGATCCAATCTGAGCTCAAATATAAATGTCAAAATTATTTTCGATATTGTTTCCCTTGGATTCATGATATTAGGATCTTTCTATTTAAATTGAATCTAGTAACGGATAACTGCTCTAAAATAGTAATGAAGATTCGTAATTGCCTCCATTTCTGATACCAACAGATGTGGATGAGTGCAAGGACGGTCAAGTTTGCAAATGTGATGGCTGCAGCTGCTCGAACCATTGGGGTGGATATGAATGCAAGTGCCAAGGAAATAAGTTGTACATAAGCGATCATGACACGTGCATCGGTAATATAATTGTTGAAGAAGTATCAGTGGATTATTTATCTCTACATTGGTTTGCTTCAATCTTTCATCTCCCGGCAAATATAGGAACCACATAAATTCACTGGCTAAGAACACTTATATTGTAGGATCTGTTTGTTTGAATTATCATAAACGCATTCTCACCTCTGTTTATTATACAGAGAGGCAAACATCAAAGCTTAGTTGGCTTCTTACCTTACTCCTTTTAGCCGCTGTGGTGGGTGCCGGTCTGGCTGGATATATCTTCTACAAATATAGGCTTCGGGTTAGTAATCAATTCTTGAAATAGCAACGCTGTTTAGTCAACTTAGAAGATCGGATCACTAACAACTATTTATGTGCTTCTTATTTGCAGTCTTACATGGACTCAGAGGTGATGGCCATCATGTCGCAGTACATGCCACTCGACAGCAATCATCATACTCAAGTTGCTCAGCATGAATCGGAGCCCCTAAGGCAAAGTTCACCTGCATAGTCGGAGCTCGAGGTCAAAATATATCTTGAACAGATCTGTTTTTTCAAATGTAAATTAATGGTTTTTCACTAACTTGAAGTTTTCATTTCTTAATGCTTTCAGATACCGTGAGCCGATGCAGCTTGTTCGAGTCAAGTGGAAATCTCGAGTTGGGAGTGCTTATCAAGTAATGGCATGCATCATGTTTCATGTAAATCAAAAACAGAGAAAGAGTGATCAGTATATATAAATTTAGGCTTAGGATCTTGTTTTTTTTTTTTTTTTTGTCAGAATATGAAATCCTGGAAACTGTATTCTGTTTACCACTTTGTGAATTACCTTTAGTTTCCTACAGGATTTTGTAGGTTTCTTAATATAATCATTTCTGCTTTTATTGGTGGTTTTCCTTTCTTTTTGTTATTGAATGTTGATGTGAGTTTCGAACCGAGAATTTTTTACCATTAGCAAAAGAGTATTTCTTCCATTACGGTAAACTCATTTTTGTTTGTTTTTTGAGTAATAGGCTATACTAATGCAATGAAACGAAAAACATGAGGGAAATACAAGGCTAAAGTGTCAAATACTCCCTCAAATTTGACACTGGATTCTCATTAATCAATAAGATATAATATAGTCATACAAGATCTTGTTAAATTCATCTCAATATATATTTTTGAAATATCAATGTCTTATAATTTTTTCGCAAGCTAAAAATAAGAGATTTTAAATTGTGTTTTGGTGACCGTGAAAACGTAAATATGTGTCGATCATTTATGGATGGAGGGAGTATTATATATCTACATTAAAAATGTGTCGCACTAAATTCTTCTTGCAGCCACAATATTTATAGCCAACCAATAATAAGTGATACTTGTTTAAATTGAAAATAACTCTATTTATTTTTAACTTTCCCTTGCTTAACCTTTAATAATTATATATTTTTGTATAAAATGGTGGGTATGTATAATAAACCTATATATAAATGTAAATCAGAAGGTACAAGAAGAATTCTTTAAATGAGAAATCGTAAATGGGATGAGTGGATGAGGATATTGTCAGTGAGTGGGTAATTTCTAATGTTTTTAGCTAAACTTTTACGAGATAAAAACGTAGGCCTTTTAATATAATTGTTCCTACTTTTATTGTGGTTTTTGTTTTTTACTCAATGTTGATATTAATTTCGAATGAAGAATCCTATGATCACTAGCAAAAGTATTTTTTTCATTACACTCTTCGATTAACTCATTTTTGTCTGGTTTTTGAGTAATAGACTATACGAATGCAATGGAAGGAAAAATATGAGGGAAATACAAAGCTAAATTGGCATAAACCCATTGCCAAAATATACCATTTTCATTAGGTTAAAACCAACGGTATGATTTTTACTAAGTCAACATTTCATTAATATTTGAGAAATATTTGCATTAGGTTCAACAAGTGATACAATACAAAAGTATACTTTTACCAAGTCAATACTTGCATTAATATTTAACAAATAAAAGAGGAGATTATCTATTATTAAGAAAAAAAATACGTGTCATTTTTACTCTTTTTCAATTATTAATTTATATTATTAGAAGTTCACCAAAATAAAACTATGATGGAACCTTCTTAATTATAAGAAAGAAATTTAAAATTATTTTTATGTCACATTTTTAATTTAATTTGAAAAATATTACAACTAAATTCATTTAAAATCTGAATTTATTGTTAGTTTAATTTAAAATATTGATCCATACGACCATTGACCATGCATCAGTTGTAGTAATTTATGACTAAAGCTTCAAATATTATAGGTTAATTTTTTTTTTTTTTTATAAATTATTAATGAGGTGAGTTCGAACACGACGTTCGGGTCACTAACTCATTATCTATACGTTTAATTAACCTTCAAATATGGTTTGGCCACAAAATCCTAACCAACTCCTCAGAATATGTTTGACTCCTACTTTTACTAAACCATAACAAAATCATGCATTTGAATCACGAGTCTTGACTATGTTTTACTTTTCAAGATTTGATGAGGACTCAAAAAGCCTATAATATAGACATCAGTTTTTAAGTTCTAGTTACAAGGACAAGGCAAAGCTAAGAGAGGCGATGGAAAATCAATCTCTATCAATGGAGCAACACCCTCTTCCCCCTTCCACATCTAGAAGAGGAGGATGGAGAGCAGTAAAGTACATTCTTGGTAAATGCACATGATTAATTATTGTCACGAGTTAATGTTGCATACTATTCGACCCCCTATCCCGCTTAATAAAGGTGTTCCGGCATATGTTAATGTATTAATAGTACCACTGATGCTTTCGTCTAAGCGGGATAAAGGGGTCGCATTCGTATATATTGTACATAACCTTGTTGAAGTTTATGGTTGTTCTAAGTTTATTATGTTTTGTAATCTTTTTGCATGTCCTGAATGAAGGGAATGAATCATTTGAGAAATTGGCGGCGATGAGTTTGATTGGGAATATAACAGTGTATCTTCGTACACAATACAACATGGGAGGTATGCTTGTGGTTAATGTGGTTACTATATGGTCTGCTGTACAGAATGGCTCTTGCCTACTTGGTGCTTTTCTATCTGATGCTGTTCTTGGAAGATTTCTTACCCTCCTATTTGGGACCATTTCATCTCTTCTGGTACAAAATATGTTACCCTTTTCATTTTCTTGAAAATTACAACATTTGATGTAGTTGATACAGCTCTCATTTATCTTGTTCTGCACTTGTCAGGGCATGGGAATGGTTGCACTTACAGCAGGAGTGGGACAACTGAGGCCGCCAAATTGCGCGGGACAATCACAATGTGTTCAGCCTCGGAATTGGCAGCTCGGGTTCCTTTTCTCCGGCCTAGGACTACTCGCCTTAGGAGCCGGCCTTGTCAGGCCGTGCAACATTGCCTTCGGGGCTGATCAATTCGATACAAGAACTGAGAAAGGAAGAAAACAGCTTGAGAGCTTCTTCAACTGGTGGTATTTCTCCTTCTCATTGGCCCTCCTAATAGCTCTCACAGGCGTTGTCTATGTGGAGACTAGCATAAGTTGGACGATAGGTTTTATCATTCCAACTGCCTGCCTAGCATTTTCGATTATCATATTTTTAGTGGGACGCCACACATACGTATACAAGAAGCCTGAGGGGAGTGTTTTTACAGACATGTTTAGGGTCATTTCAGCTGCTTTCAGGAAAAGGAAATTAAACAGGGAAGAGTTAAGCAATGTGTCCTATTTTGATCCTCCCTTAAGTGAAGAACAAATCGAACAACAAACAGTGAAGCTGTTTCGAACTGGAAGACTAACATGGCTTGATAAAGCAGCTCTGATAGTCAAACCTAGTGAACTGGATGCTCATGGTGTGCCTGTCAGTAATTGGTCGCTCTGCAGTGTCCATCAGGTTATCGATTTTAATAGTAAACTTGTAGTTGTCATGTCAATCAAATCCAGTTTATCGCGGGTGGTACTTAAATACTGTGATGAAACTTGATAACAGATAATAATATTGATGTTGTAAATGCACCTAGGGAACCATATGTTCTGGTTTAACAATGTTTGAATAATCAAATCAAAATCGAGTTTGAGACACCTAAACTGAAGTAATTTATGTTGGGACATTTCATCTAATATATGTTCTTGTCTGCACCATTGCATCAGGTTGAACAGCTGAAATGTCTAATTGGAGTCATTCCAGTTTGGCTTTCGGGCATCGGTTGTTTTCTATCAATGGATCAACAGACCACATTCGGTATGCTACAAGCAATGCAAATGGACAACACGATTGGACATTTAACGATCCCGCCTGGTTGGATGTCCTTAGCCACAATGGTGTCCCTGACAACCTGGATTTTACTCTACGAGCGGGTTTTCATCCCCAAGGTGACAAAACTCCTTAAAAGGGATGCCAGAATAAGCATGACTCATCGAATTAGGACTGGAATCATAATGTCGATCCTCTGTATGCTCGTAGCTGGCACAATTGAAAAACGACGTCGTGATCTGGCCTTAAAACATAACTCATTCACCTCCCCCCTCAGCATTCTCTTCCTCGTGCCACAGTTTGCCTTCTCAGGCCTCATCGAAGCTTTTACCGCAGTTACACTAATAGAATATCTCAGTCTTCAGCTTCCTCAGAACATGAGGAGCGCGGCGGGGGCCATTTTCTTCCTATCCTTTACAATTTCAAACTACCTCAGCTCCCTTGTTGTCAACATAATTCACAACATCACATCAAGAAATGGTAAAACACCCTGGTTAGGTGGGCATGACCTGAACAAGAACAGGCTGGATTACTATTACTTCATCATAGCTAGTTTGTCAGTCATCAACTTCATCTACTTCACATTTGTTGCTAAAGCTTTTATATCTGGAGGACAGTCTATCAACATTGTTCAAGGAGTAGAAGAGGGATTGCAGCTTGAAACTGTTTCGATTTCGCGGAGAAACTTCGAGCCATGTGAGATCAAGGTTCATGAAGAAGAAACAAGGATCAACTGAAGCAACATTTTGGCTTCTTGGGAAGTTTTCTACTCTGAAAATTGGGACATGTACTCAACTTCTAGTTTCTGTCTTTCGTATGAAATGATGAACATCACTGGTTTAATTTTCACAGTTATTGCTTTGTGGATATTTGAAATTTGATTGTCAACCTATTTATAATTTTAACCTCAATTTTTTTTTAAATAGTACTCCTTTAGTTTTTTAGTTGTCGTTGTAGCTTTTTTCACATCAATTGAGAAACAATAACATACACATATTCCCGTAATGAATGAATGAATAACATTCATGTATTGGTATTATACTTATTGCATTTTGAATACATTAAATAGAGACTTCCAAATTCTTTTAGAAGTGTAAAACGTAAATAAGAAAACAAAAGTCTAAAATCGTCAACTAAAAAGTTGGAGCTAGTATCTCCTTTACTAACAAGACCTGCGTCCACCACACATTGAATATACATCGGTTCAAGTAAACGATGCTAGACAAATCCTTTTTGACATGATCGAGTGATCGACCATAAAAGATTTTGTAGGAAATCAAACTCATGACTTTGAAGCGGACTACAATTTCATTTACTTGTCATTCTTGCTCAAAAAAATGTTCTCACAATCAACGATTTTTTACGGCTGAATGACATTAAGGTCCCCCAGTTTTTTAATTAAGTGTCATATAGGTCCCTCAGTTTTTCGAATAACCATTTTAGGTCCTGAGTTTTAATTTAATTGTCAAATAGGTCCTTGACATAAAACAAATATCTTGTTCATTTAGTGCCCTTATGTTTACACCTCAATATTTTATTTTTATTTTTTTTAGCCCATGAAAATAATTGATTTTTATTTTAAAAATATTAAAATTTATAAATAATACAAAATCAATAAAATATTAAATATTCTAAAAAATGAAATCATACTTTTTTAGTTAATTTAATATTAACTAAATGATTCATAAATTTGTTTTTAGTAATTTAATAGAGTTATATATATATATTTCATATTTTTATGAAAATAGTAGTCTGTCAAATTTGTTGACATTATGCAATTATAATTTTGACATAAAATATAATGAAGTACTTCCTCTGGTTTTTTCAGTTGCCATCCTGCACAAAAATTGTTTAAACTTACTTGTTAAAGGGATTTTATAACAATAAAATACATCCAAAACTCATAATATGATATAATTTAAATCGAAAAACATATATATTAGCATATATAGGGGCCAAAATTACCTCTTCCAATTGGCAGCGGAATCTTGTTGAAATCTTTTATTAGAAGACCACCTCGCAGTCCCTCGAGCACCTCACCTGTGATGCCTCCAGTTGATCCACACCAAGAGCAGTTGCATCACCAAACACTTCAGAGGATCCATTATTATAATTATCATGATACTAGTACATCTGCCATCACAGTGTGTCCAGTGAACGTGATAAAGTTCACAACTTTAAAATTGGTTTGATACGATCGCTTAAATTCGTGGCAAGATTTGTTTTATTTGCATGTTATTTTATCACATAACTCAAACATATTCAAGAAAATATGTATGCTTATGAAAAATAAAGCAAATAAAACACATTTAAGGAATATATTATATGGCCCTAAGAAAGGAAAAACAACACAAAGATACAAACTATTACAACACTTTCAAGTGCGATCTTATTACTTCAGCATTCTGAAAACTTTGTTCGCTGTGGTAGAACACCATCTTTAATGACTCCAAAAATACATTTTATTAACTATCCCAACTTAGATAGTTGGCAGGCTTGTGGGAAAAATAATAAAATAAATAAAACCGACTCAGCTGGTCGTGCACAACAAATAAACGATTCGCATACCGTATTAAAAAAAACTAGGTCATATCGTAATACTCCCTTTCCATTCCCATTACAATAATAACAATAATAATAATAAGAGAAAAATAATGACTAGTAAATAATCAACAATTATTCAAATACAATTAACTAGAACTAAACATGCCATTATAACACAATAAACATGCATTTAATTTATACTTAATACAATTAAATAATACAATAAAATGTGATAACATTAATAATGGCAATCAAGACATTAAATCTCAATTGATTTCAAAATTAAATTGTATGATTTATATCAATCATAAAATGAGTTTCCATGTTAACTCAAATCAATCATATTTTTTTTTGTTAATTAGCGATGAGATGAGTTTCGAACCCAGGACCTTATGGTCACTAGCAATGGCCTTTTCCACTAGATATTCGATTGACTTCAATCATATTTAAGTTTTGAAACTATAAATGTGAAAGGAAACTATTTTAAATTTTGTATTGTATAATTAATTCCATGAAATCAATTGAATACAATAAATGTCATAAAAGGTAATAAATCCTAATTATGATATTACTTCAAATGTTTTGAGTTTTCTATTCGATTTTATATACTCACTTTGTCCCTAAAAGATTGATACATTTTGACTTTTGTGGTCAAACTTTAGAAAGTTTGATAAAAAATTATCATTAAACGGTAAAATAAAATATAGTCATGTGGGATCTTTTTAGATTTGTCTCAATATATATTTTTGAAATATCAACTTCTTATAATTTTTTCGCATGTAAAACAAGAAATATTACGTTTTAGATTGTGTTTTGTTGACAATGGAAGTCAAAATGTAGCAATCTTTTAGGGATAGAGGGAGTATTAAACTTAATATAAAAAATAAATGACAATTTAAATTGAATATGAAATCTTGCAAAGGTTTAACAAAATAAACTTGACATATTTTTATCTGTGAAAATATGAACAATAATTATTTCATAGAAAATGTTAAATAAAATACTTGGAAGTAAGTTGTTGGTTTTAGTTTTTACCCGTTTAATAAATACATTGTTTAAAAGGTTAAATATAATAAATTAATTAAGTTAAATTAAATCATTTTAAATTTAGTAATTACAATAATTTAATACATGATTTTAACTTTAAAAAACCAAAAATAATATTTTCACAATTTTTCTTTTGTAAATTAGCGATAGATGTGAGTTTCGAACCAGGACCTTCTGGTCATTAGCAAAAGCCTTTTCCACTAGGCTATTCGATTTACTCAATATTTTCACAATATTAAAATCTAAAACTAGAATTTTCAGTTTTAAGCATTTAAATAAAAATTGGAGGACCTAAATGTGATTGGCTCATATTTTTATTGGAACTAATTTTTACAATAATGATTTACATTCCTAATTTGAGAATTCAGAAACAATGCACCAAAAAAAGAGGAAATCTCGAAATTGGAAACTTTTGAAAAGTATAGTAAGGGGGCAAAAAAAGAGGAGATTTCCCGCGGTGACAGCTCATATTTCCCAAAATAGTTGTCACACAAAATAAGAGGCCCAAGCCCATAGGCCAAACCATTAATCTAACCCGTCCGATATAATCCAACGGTCCAAAGTAATTCTTCGAGTACCACTCTTTAAGGGTTAATTACTAATACATCCCAAAATTGATAATATTATCAGGATTCAGGGGCAATCAGAAAAGAACTGATAGTACAATGATATCTATCAGGGGGCAATCAGAAAAGAACTGATAGTTCAGGGACCACATAAAAATTAGCTGATAGTATAGCGGGTAAACGGTCAAAAAGTCAATATAAAATAGATATCATTAAATATGTTTTTCAATTTTTTTTGATAATATTATCTTCCTGTAATTTTCTATAATGTATATGTAAAATAATTGATGATTAAAATAATATTTCAATAAACGTGAAACAATTAAAGTGAAATAGGGAGAAAGTATTAAAAATCAACGTGTGTGATTGCTTAGACTGTACGTCAAAAATTGACACATGAATTACAAAATGAAGCTTATGTCCTAGTTTGACATGAAACAATAGAAACACAATTTAGTTGTGACATAAATGAAAATATCGAAAAGTTTAGATCCTTAAATGAAAGGTTGACAAATAATTGGGGACACATACACAATTAAGCCTAAGTCGGTTTTTTCTCGCTATAAATACAACCTATCAGCCTACATATTCTCATTCCGAAGAGAAAAATTCCTCCCATATTTTCCTCTTCATATACGCGTCTCCAAACCAAACCCTAGCTTTAGGTTTTCCTCAGATCTTCAATATATTACGCCAAAATCCAACGATTTTCGATAAAAATCAACACACAAGAATAACACTGTCGTAACCAGTTAATTTTTCTTCAAATCTTGATATTTTTTTCGATAAGATTGGTTGATTTTTAAAATAATTAATTGAGAATTCGTTTAACTATTTAACCCATTTGGGATTTGGGTTTTTTTTTGTATTTGGGTATCTTACAAAGATGTCGAGGTGTTTCGCGTATCCACCACCTGGGTTTTCGGTGAGCCGTGGAAGCGGTCCGGCCTTGATCGAATCGATTAAGGTTTGTTGACAAAACAAATCAGATCTTAGATGTTTTGTTATAATGTTCAATCAATTGAGATTGCTATTGTTGTGATGTGGTTTTATGATTGCTTGTATAAAAACATCTGTTGTATGTAATGCCAAGAGAAGAAATCCTAGTGTGAATTTGGATGTGCCTATAGAGACATTGAGCTATGTTAGTAAGCTTTGGTATGTTGGTTGGTAATTGCTTTTTGCGATTAAATATGTGTAATTGTGTAAACAATTGTTGGGTTTTGGGAGTCATATATTGATGAAATATAATATTAAGTTTTGGTGATTTATTTAATTAACTAGCCTGTAATTTGATGGGATTTGCTCTTGGGAGTATAAATTGTAGTAATTAATTCATTTGGCAGAAATTTGTATTATGACTACAAGTATTAATCATCAACTAAATTTGGTGTTTTTTTTTTGTAAATTATCGATTAGTGATATTCGAACCTAGCCTTTTTCACTAGGCTATCCGAACCTACAAATATTAATCATTAACTAAATTGTGTGTTAGTTCATCGTGAACCTGTAGTAATCGGGTGTATTTTATGCAGTTTGAATAGCAACATATTCCCAATTGTTTATCAAATACTATGTGCCTTGCTTGTAATGGGTTTCATGATCTTCTATTACTTAACAAAATGTAGTTGTTTTGGGGGCTTTGGGATATGCTTCCTAACTATATCTAAGCGTATTGGTGTGAACTCTTATGGATTTGCGGATTGTTATTTTGTATGACAAACTAGAACATGAATATCATCATGTTCTTTGCCACGGGTCTTCATGATTCAGTATTTTGGTACTTCCTAGCCCTCGATTCTAAATTATTTATGCTGGTGCTATAAAGCTCCAGAGAGGGAGTGAACTGGCCAATGAAGAAACCAAGAACGAAAGGAAAAGGGATCATAAAGTGAGAGGGAAAGAAAAGAAGGAAACATTGAAAGGATGTCTTCTCCCTGAGAAGAAGGTACTTAAGAGAAGCTCATCTGGTCCTAAAATTCGGTCCCTTCAGAAGTTGATACAAAGTGAAAATGAACAGTTGGAAAGGAGTAGCCTAACCGAAGAGCTTGAACAACCAGTGGGTGAACAAAAACCTAGCACTTCTTCTGATAGCACTGAGAACAGCAGTAAAAGAAAGAGAGAAGCCTCTGCTCCATCGGCTGTTCGTCAGGAAGAGCATTCAAAACCTAGCAATGGTGAATGACTAGTAACGTTTAAAATTTCCTACATCCTTTGGTTATGATTTAGCTTTGTGTTAACTTGTTTTAAACGATCTATAGGTAATGTCATCAGAATTCGATTGCCAGTACAAAAGCGGAATGCTGTAGCTAGCAAACAAGAACCTTGTTCTATTACCCCTAAAAGAGCAGAGTTACCATCACATGAGCAGACTACCTCCCGAAGGACGGAGTTACCATCACATGAGCAGGCTACCACCCGAGGGACAGAGTTGATATCACATGAGCGGATTCCCTCCCGAAGGATAGAGTTACCATCACCTGAGCAGCAAGTTACAAGAATCAGTCGAGAACAACCTTGTTCTACGTCTGGAAGGTCTTGCTTGGCCACCAGCAAAACGCGTCTAGGATCCCAAGATAATGTTCCTTCTGTTCAGCAGGGGCACAACAATGTTCTTTTTGCGCGCCCTCCTAGACGTGAAGTCAACAAAGTTTGTCCTGCCTTAGTGCCATCAGTTAACAGGCTGGACAATCCGGCTTTTACCAGCCAAATGCCCAAGGACAAATTGCCTGAAGGTGCACTTACTCACAAAAATGTGAGTTATTTGCGGCCACCTAGACGTGAAGCCAACAAAGTTAGTTGTGCCTCGGGACCATCAGTTAACAGGGAGGATAGTGGTGCTTTTATCAGCCAAATGCCCAAAAACAAATTGCCTGGAGCAGCAGTTCCTCCCAGACCCGAAGAGAAAATTTGTTCCCCTTTAGGAGTTCGAAAAGCAATTACTCACAACGATGATATTGCTGTCCATGAAACTAAATCACTTGTCAAGAAAATGGTGGAGGCAGATGTGAGCCCTTTGGGGATTCCAAAAGCAATAACTCGCAAGGTTGACATTGCTGTCCGCGACCCTAAATCACTTGACAAGAAAATGGTGAAGGCAGATGTGAGTCCTTTGGGGATTCCAAAAGCAATTACTCGCAACAATGACATTGCTGTTCGTGACCCTAAATCACTTGACAAGAGAATGGTGAAGGCAGATCTGAGGTACAGAGACTTGTTCTTGAACTTGGTACCACCGCCTCCTCAAACGGAGCTCCAGTCTGATGATCAAGATTGGCTCTTGAGTAAGAAGAAAAATCCTGACAACCAATGTGCTAAAAAGCTAAGACAGAGTAACCTTGTGTCCCGCTGCAACAATTCATCATTGTGGCCGCATGCTCAGTTCATTCCAGAGGCAGACGTATATGCATTACCGTTCACTGTTCCCTTTTAAGATAAAAATTTAAGATAAAAATTGTTGATTGTTTGTTGCTAATTTGGTACTTGAGGCGTGTGCTGCCTTCGGATTTTTGTAGTTTAGGGAGCTGAAGGCGAGATGATGAAGCGACTTTAGCCTTTTTGGCTTTGTATATATTGCTGATGACTTTCAACTTTAATTGTCCTCGATACAATGCAAGCTTTGCTTACATGACTGAGTGTAGTTCAAAATTTGTACTGTTATATTACATGGTGATAGTTCATTTGGATATGAAATTCAATACTTGAGCAAGTTAGAGAATCAAGTATGCAATAAATTTATACTGTTATATTACATGGTGATAGTTCATTTGGATATGTAATTGAATGCTTGAGTAAGTTAGAGCATCAAGTATGCAATAAGTTAGAGCATCAAGAATCAATAAGGCTTATTTTCTTTTGGCCCTCTTGACTTCCAAGATGCTTTCGACCTGTACCCTGTGGTATGTTAGTTTTCAAACCAAGGTCTAAATTATTTTTGTTTTCAATCCACCCTCTAATTTGTGTTCTTTTGCCAAAAAAATAAATTGAAGTAAGGACAAAACTGGAAACACATGTACAATTAGATTGTGAGACAACTCGTTTAATAATTAATGATGGAGGTTCACTAATAAAATAAAAAAATATTTTCATTAATAAAATAATTTTTTTAAAAAACCCCTTCCAAACACCCACCCAATCCTCCCCCCCCCCCCACCCCTACTTGCAAAACCAGACCCTAGCGCCCCCTCCCTTGAAACTCATCAACCATCGTCCCCCCTCCCCCTTCTAAGAAACGGCCGCGCCTTTGTTCTCCCTTATCTCGCCCACCAACCTAATATTGCAGGTCGAGATCGAAGTTTGAGGGTGGGCAAATCGGGGTGGGGTGGGATGGGGTGGGGGGGTGGGCAGATCGGGGGGGTGGGCAGATCGGGGGGGTGGGGGTGGGGTGGGCAGACCGAAATCGACGTTGGGGGGGGGGGGGGTGCAGATCGGGGGGGGGGGAGATTGGGGGTGAGCGTGGGGGTTGGGCAGGTTCATTAGTGAACCCTCTTATTTAATTATTAAAAAAATTGCCTCAAAATCTAATTGTACATGTGTTCTCAGTTTTGAGCTTATCTCAATTCATTTTTTTGGCGAAAAAACGCAAAATAGGAGTGGATTGAAAAGAAAAATAGTTTAGGCCCTGGTTTGAAAACTAAAATACCACAGGAACGGATAAAAAATGTCCCAATAGTGCAGGTGTCCAAAAGAAAATAAGCCAATCAAGAATCAGTTTGAAAGCGATGGGCATTGAACTGTTTCGAATGTGTTGATATGATATAAAACACATGTATTGTTGAAGGATGTATTGTACTGTTTGATTTCAGTAAAATGATCGATATTTGTTTTCTCACATGGTAGAGGTGAAGGGTTCGAATCTTGGTAGTTAAGTTTCTTTTTTCCAACTGTTTGTTTATAGATGAATACCAAAAACAAGTATGATATAATTATGAACATGAAATCATCTTAATGACGTAGAAGAGACATGCTTAATTTCCTTATATTGGAAAAAAATAGCTTCAAAATTTTGTTTATGATTAAATTGGAAAAAACACATGAATCTTATGGAATTGATGAGGGCCAATAATATCTATTACTATCTCCGTTCTTTTGTATTAGTCTTTCTATCAATTTGCACATAAATTAAAGAGAATAAAAATAGTAAAAAAGTACATTAAAAATGTGAAATGATAATTAATTGAAACTATATAATTAGTAGGTTGATAACTTTATAAAAAAATAATAATAAAAAAATATATTAAAAATATAAATTTACAATTAATTATGCTAGAAAGACATATATTTAAAAATAGAAAATCAAGTCTAAAACGATAAATATGAAAGAACGAAAGGAGTATGTGATTCTATGACGAATGTATTGTTGTAGTGGTTGATTAGTCCCGTTTCATTATTAGGCCGAGTTGTTAATTGTTACTGGTAACTTCCCATATACTAATTAAACAAATCATAATAACTAGTGAATTGATTGAAGTTTTGGGTATCATTAATATTTGAAAAAAAAAAATCAGTTAAGTTACTGACATCTTAGACCACCCTAACATGATCACCAAGTTACTCAATTTGGTTTCATCAAATAGTCGAATAAAAATTTCTTTCGTTAAATATGTTAAATCCTGTGTAACAATTAATTATTAGAATAACGAGACAAACAACTTTAAAAGATAATACTATTATCTTAAACTAAAATTCCTATGACGTGTAAGACATTATATGCCATAAAATTTAATAAAATCAGAGCCTTTTAAAATTCAGGCTCCATCATTCACAATGGTTAGCCACTGTTTCTTTTTTGGTAAACTAAAAAAACTTAATTGGACAAAAATGTTGACTTTAATTAGGATAAATTAGGCTTAACCTTTTAAATTTCTTTTATTTATATACAGAAAAATTAAGACAAATGGGTGAATAGAGAAGGAAGGTTGGGCCACAGTCGGCCACTTCTGTAGTTCTGTTATTTGTTTAAAAATGCTGAAATGGGCCGTCCGGTTTATTTGGAATATTGTTGGCCCACGTAATGGACCTGATTACGCCATGGGCATAACATGTAATAATGGACACGGTTGGCCTACAATTGTATCGTCATAGAAGCAATATTCGAACTATATTTCCATGAGTTCGGTTGCAGAAATTTAAATTAATTTACAATCAATGTGTGGTACTTTGGTATTGTCATTGGAGTAATATTCCAACTATATTTCCAAAAGTTTAATTGCATAAATTCAGAAAGAAAAATTAGGTTGTTTCTTTTCAACGAAGTTTACCTTTACACCGCGCTAAGAGTAAAACGTGGACAAATCGTTGTCTTTGACTTTTTCGTCTTAGAAATATAGTCACCCATAGAGAAGATACCAAAAATACATTCATCATAATGAAAGTCTCTCCCATTCTATTTTTGCCAAAAGATAATCAAACATATAAAATACCCTCAAACTATGACAAAATCTACTGCATAGAACGAAACTTGTATAAGAATCTTCATAGTATTACAAATCGATAAGATTGTATGAGTACTCGTTCTATTATGATATAATTAAAATTTATTTGTTTTTCTTCACACCATTTGTAGTTGGATTAGTAGTATTTCAATATTAAATTGAGTTATAAAAGATCTTAGCGTATGGAATTAAGAGATAATTTATGGCAAAATCAAGGGTTTGTAAGAAACTTAATGATTTGAAACAAAATTAATAGTTTGTACTAACAGTTTATAACTTACAATAATATAAACATCTTTTATTTGCTAATTAGTGGTCTAATGGGTATGACAATCGAAGGAATATAATGTGTGTGGGATGAGAGTCAAACAAAACAAATTGGCCCATTAGATCAGATGGTTAATTAAAGCGTCATTAAAAAATAACCATTCATTTTATATAAAAATATTTATTCAAATTTATAATGGTTTATAAATTATTTGTACAAATGAATAATTGTTTATATAGTAAAAACTTTTTCTCCTAAAACCAAGGAGAATTTGTGTAATTGGAATTTCATGCATTCTACTAACTTATAAAAATATTATACATGGATAGATATAAAAATAGAAAAAAGCCTTCAATAATAGAGGGAAACAACCCTAAAGACTAGTTACATTAATGATGAAAGTTGAATTTAAAAACCCTCATGAAATTTCAATCTTGCTATATATACATTAGTAATATCACACTTCTGATTTTTTATTTGCTTGGCTTCTTAGATAACGACGCAACTGTATCATCGACCGGACCCTTTGCTTCGTCTTTATATTGATATAGTACTGCACATAACAAAGAAACAAAAAATTGTTAGTATGTAACTAAAAATACAAATTAAAATAATTTTTATAAATTCACTACTAGAAAAAGCTCTTGGACAACACTTCAGAAAAGAGGTCGTCCAACTGGCACTCGGACGATATTCCCGCATAATGTGTCCGAGTGAACAATTGACCGACACTTGTGGTGTCGTCTAAGTAATTTAAATAAGTAATACAAACCTTATCAATTTGACCCCTGCTCTTGCCATTTTTCCTAGGCCTTCCAACAGCCTTCCAATCTGGAGGTAATTCTTCCTTGACTTCCCTTTTCCTCTTAATCTTCTTGGGAGCCACCTTTTTGGAGCTATTTGAGACCTTATTCAACATGTGACAATATTTATTTGGTTGTGAATGTTGTGATGATAGACCAACAACACCATCTCCACAACCACCACCATAAAATGATGACGACGACTCGCCTCGAGGTAGAACATCCAAGGAAGCATAATGAGGAGAATAACATGAGTTTCCAAGGGTGGCATTATTATTCCATGAAGGGAACGAGGAATAACGATTTCCATGGAGTGTTCCATTGGATGATGAAGAAGGGATAGATGATTTCAAGAATGATATATCGATATGCCCACCGAGAAGAAGTTTTGGGCGGTTGTAATCATCATTTAAGGAAGTGGAGGAGGAGGAGGATGAAGAAAGGGGAGGCAAGAGTGAAGATCTCCCACGAACCCCTCCACGAGTATCGAGATAAGTTGAAGTATAATACTCACTCCACGAAGTAGGGTAATTAGTTACTCGGGTGGAAACACCATAATTCATATTTCTTGCATTCCAAGAATTATAGTGATTGGTTACTCGACCATAAACACTATAATTCATCATGTTTCTCGAATTCCACGAATTATATTGTCTATAATTTTGATACCTTGAGTAGTTACTACCAAGGTTATGTAGTAACCCTTGATGATGCATCGGTTGAGACCTCCAAAAATGACCACCAACATGTTCGTTCCCTGGAAAAGATTCAAGATGAACCTCTTTCACTTCTTGTTCTTGTTCTTTCATCACATCATCATCCTCGTCTTCGTTACGACCATCAGGAACCACTGGTTTTTCCAACTTCATAAGGGCTTCAACGGTTAGAGCTTCATCTTCTAGATCATCAAGATCATTGATTTCCTCATCAATATGTTCATCACTTTCTTGGCTTTTCTTTATGAAATTTTCCATCACCTCATCTAGATCTTCGTCGAGATCACTTGTTGCTTGTTCTTGTAAATCCGGACTAACAACATTGATTTGCGCATGAATTTGTTCATCACTTTCTTGGATTTTCTTCTTGAAACTTTCCATCACCTCATCAAGATCTTCGTCGAGATCATCCGTTGCTTGTTCCTGCAAATCCGGACTAACAACATTGTTACTATTAGCAACAGTTTGATCAAGAACAATGTTTTCAAGAACATTAACTTGGTGGACATTGAGAAAAGAGTCAAATTTTTCTTTCTCTTTTCCTTTGAAAATTTCCTCAAGCCCTCCAAAGACTTCTATCTCCATTGATTAATTAACTATTTGTTTTGAATATAATAAAAAATATTTGAAGTGAAGTAAAATGATATTGATGATTTTGAAGGAAGGAGGCTAGGGTATTTAAAGGGCTAGAATATCCATTTGGAGGGAAGAATATGTAATTAAACTTTTTTTTTTCATCATGAAATTTCTTAAAATGCTAATATTTGGTGGGCAGGCACGAAAGGTGTCATTTGAAATACGAAATTAGTGCTACATATTTATTTCTTATTTTGTCTAGTATATATATATATTACTATCCGTTAGGGTATTTGTTGAAAATGGAAGTTAATTTTGAAAAGTCAATTGAGAGGCAAACTATTAAGGAATTATATTTAGGATGATATTATAGAAATAATTTAAATTTGCATTTATCAAATAGTAAGAAAAAACCTAATAAACATTCAATGAATCTGTATTCCTCTTTATAAATAAATCGATTGTTTTTTTAATATGTTATATAACAAGAAATATAATTTTGGGAAGTAGGGTATTAATTAAGGGTTTTTCTAAAATGTGCCCTTAGGGCACATGTTAAGAAACTAATAAGGGAACATAATTGCTAATTAATTGTATTTGAAATTTGAATGTTACCTTCTTTGCTTACAAATGTTACCTTATATGCTTACAAATATTAAATTATATTAGCATATTAAGTGCTTAACATGTGCCCTTACGGCACATCTTAGAAAGACCCATTACTTAAAATACCGTGTAATTTTTTTCTTATGAGTGATTTATGTAATATTTGTTCCTACATTTTATATATATAACATCAATTTAGTCTTAATTGAAAAGGTAAAGATTTTGATAATAATGAAATTTATAATAACATGATAATATTTTAATATGTTAGTGACGACGAGGCAGCATGAAGGTACCAAATGAAAATTGATATCAAGTAAAGTTAGATTTATTTTTCTTAAGTCATTCAGAGTATATACCAAGATTTGATAGTTTTTTTTTAATTATAATTAAGATTTGATAGTTTAAATAGAAGGTTAATTTTTAGTTTTCAAAAGTCATTTGAGGAGGCATACATTTAAAGAAGTATATTTAGGATAAATACTATAGAAAAAATTTGAAATTTTATGTTGAACAAATAATAAAAGATCTAATTAGGTTTTACTAATCTATGGACAATTACTACAATAACCACCAAAATCTAATCCCTATAATCACTCAACAAAATCACTATATTAACCACCAATATCTAATGGTCCATATTTAAAGTTAGATTTTTCTAACCCCATTAAGCTAGGCTTTAAGAAAAAACTCAATAATTTCATATTGTATTAGGTGTCATTTATTTATTAATTGATTCCTTCATTAGATTTCATCTGCTAACATACATCAAATTAGTCTTATTTTAAAAATATTTCACGAAAGAAACATAACTTTGATGTTGCTTCGAAATTATGATAAAAAATAGTGAAATGTAAACACAATCATTTTAGATATATATATGTATTTGACTTTTCATCAATACATATATAAAATAAAAATAATTTAAATAATTGTCTTTATAGCACATTCCCACAACAAATTCAAACGTGTAATAACACACGTAACAATTTATGTCCTTGTTATATATTGTAGTATAGTGTTAAGTAAGCCAATTTTTGTGTGTTAATAAGTATTCGAATCTGTCACGAGAATGACAAGGGTTCTATCTATGTTGGCACCATAAAACTTAATTAATCAAATCTAATAAACTCACAAAAAGCGATGATAGAATATGCGAAAGCATGGGTCGAATTAGACATACATAAAAGTTATTTAATGTTAAATGCATAAATTATCAAAAAAAAAATTGCAATGTACAAGTTCACATAAACACATTGCACTGGTGATGACTCGCGAGGTTTTTGCATGAACTTATTGTAAGTTTGGTGTTTTTCTATCGACTAGTATATGTATAAATTTGGATGAGGTTAATTTGGCTTTAAAAATTGCAATGTACATTTTGATTTTTTAAATGGATGCTCATCAATTATACTATTTCAACTATCAAAATTTTAATTTTTTAAGAGAATATATAATAACAACAAAACCATCATCAATTAGGTTATAATAAGTTTGGACCTGGAATCGAGAATGTCGGTTTGTACATTTAATAATGGACTACTTTCTAACCAATAAAACTGTGAAATAATCTAGAAAAAAAAGTTTAAAACAAAGTAAAAATTTAAAAAATATCACAAATATAAATATTTTACACAAAAATATATATAGTTGGTTTGATTTAGTTTATGTTAAAATCGAAACGAAGGTTAAGTATTTACCTATAAATATATGACATCTCTATAATGTATTGAAAACAGCTATTATCGTCAATAAAATATCTCTCTTTATTTCTACAGAGACGACATCTATTTATAGGTCATTGCCCATTAACCTAACCCCAAACTTTCTCTATTAACCTAACCCTAAAACTTCTGTGGGCTTATGGGCTAATTGCCCATTAACCTAACAAAATATTTTTGTGGATTTGTGATTTTCCATACCATTGGCGATATTGCCAGAGCAATTTTGATTCGGCCAGAGCAAAGCATATACCTGTTTTAACCTTTCAAGTCAACTATCTACTTTTATCATTAGTATTTACTACTATTTAATATTTTCTTGCAATTAGAGCTAATTTTGAAAATCAACAATAAATAAACACATTGCATATTTTAAAAACACGGAAGGAGTATTAAATAGTTGTAGTAATAATGCCTATTAATAATGCATATATTTAAAATATAGAATGTGTTTATTTATTGCTAATTTTCAAAATTAATTCTAATTGAAAGCAAATATTAAATAGTTAATATTTATGATAAAATGAATATAGTTGATTTGAAAGGCTAAAATAGGGACATGCTCAAACTTTGCTTTGGCAGAATCAAAATTGCACTGGCAATATTGCTAGCCTTTTGGTTTAGTATTATCTTTCTCCTACCAAACCGATATAATTTTGGTCCGATTCGATTGATTTTCTCGATTCGAACCGAACCGAACCGAAAACATCCTAATGTGTGACCATTGATGCAATTAACGAATGAATTATATATATGAAATGATCATTCCTCCCTCACGTGCATCTTCAAATAATTCATAGTTGTGCGTGGAGGGAAATGAGATACACTATAAATAAAGAAGGTAGATGTAATAAGATTCAGTCTGTATTTATTTCTATATATAACGAATTGAACGTTGAATTGCAAAAAGAAAAATCCTCCGGAAAACCTTAAAACCAGACAACATACATATATACCATGCAAACCAGCATGAATGTTCACCAACCCTTCCCCCCCCCGCCCCACCCCCCCTCTTTCACTCTATAAATTAAAGCCTTCGTTTTCTATACCAAATTCTCCATTTTATTTGATCAACTTCAGAATTTTATTATAATTAAAAGATGGGGTTTATTCAAAGTATGAAAGAATTTTTTGTAGCTGGCTTCAACAGTAAGTGTTTTTTCTTGATTTATAATTGAAATCTTGTTTTTTGATAGTAAAATTGATGTTTTGTATGTGGATTAGCTTAGTTTTTTGAGTTCTTGTTTTTTTTTTTGTTAATTCTAATTAAAATGAAGAGTGAGGAGCTTTGGTATGTGTTGATTTCAGAGCTAAACAGATTTTTTTTTTTGTTGAAATGGTGTGTGTTGAATTCAGAGCTAAACAGATTGTTTTTTTGTTGTTAAAATTGTATGTCTTATTGATTTCAGAGCTAAACAGATTGTTTTTTTTAATAGAGAAGATGAAGTTTGATTTCTAGGTTACGTTGTTTTGTTTTAGTTGTTATTTTTCAAATTAAAACAAATATTGAGAAGATTTGATGTACTCATCTCTTAATTCGCATGTTTATTTTTCTCACTCATACGCTGAACTGAGATACTTCTTGGTGGATCAAACGCCGCCCGCGGAGCCTGAAGGAAGTATGTGGCGTCCGCTATGGCGCCGCCACAGGTGCCTTTTGTGTTGGCGCCGCCCCGTGCTCTATCGCCGCCTCGTGCTATGGCGCGGCCTCTTGATAATAATAGTTTTAAGATTTTAATTAAGTTATATAATTATTTAGGTCTAATATTAATAATTTTATATATGTTATATAATTATTACATTGTTAAGGTATATGATTACAATTTCATTAAGTCTAATTTTATGTTAAATTAAATAATTTAAATCTTACTCAGATTAGTCATCACACCATTTTAGGCCGTAGTCTTAAAGGGGTTTCTTGAAGTTCTATGTCTAATCGTTTTGACTACTTTTGTTTGGTTGGTTTAGGCACTTTTTGGTCGAACATGAGGGACGAGTTGACACCCAAGATTGGAGATAAAGAGAGTGTGGAGGATGAGGGTAAAAAGGATGATGAAGTTGTTCTTAATAATGTGACTAGAGATAATGCGAGTGCAAAGGGAGAGGGTAAAAGCGATGATGATGTTGTTCCGAATAATGTGACTAAACTTAGAGAGCCTGTGGAGGGTGAGGGTAGAAAGGACTATGAAGTTGGTGATATTGTGACTAATGCTACGACTAGAGATATGGAGATTGTGGAGAGTAAAGATAAAAAGGATGATGAAGTTGTTCTTAATAATGTGACTAGACATAAAGAGAATGTGGAGGGCGAGGTTAAGAACCACGATGAAGTTGTTCTTAATTATGTGACTAATGTGACTAGACATAACGAGAGTGTGGAGGGTGAGGGTAAAAAGGATGATGAAGTTGTTCGTAATAATGTGACTAATGTGATTTCATTGAAGTCTGATCTTCGCGAGGATGTGGCTTCCAGTGGAAGTTGCGATGCAATCTTTGTTGGGGATGGTAAAAATGATGATAATAGAGATAAGGGGGATAGTTTTAGTTCACATAATTGGAATGACAAGCCGGTAGATGGTGTTAATACTAATCATTGTAGTGGAGATCATCAGGCGGATGGTATTGGTGCTCGTTATCGTGATGGGGAGAAAACAAATCAGGATAATGCCAAGGCAAGGACTAAAAGTTTGAGAGGAAGAAAGAGAAAGAACTTGCAGATGTCGAGTAATGCGCAGAGAGCAGAGATGATTGAGTTGAATGAAAAGCCTGTGGTTCGGAGAAGTAGGAGGGTTCGGAGGTCAACGATTGTGGCTGTTGGTGCTAATAATTCAGTCGAGGATCTGAATAATGTGGATAAGAAGACAGATGAGGGAATAAATGAAGTTCATAAGAAGAAACTAAAGCTGGAAAAGGTTGGTGATGGAAGTGTTGAGCCAACTATAAAGGGAAAGGAGAAGAAGAAGCCTCATAAGAGTCCCCGCAGAAAAGCTCCTAGAATTACTGCCAGTATGACTAACCCTGATATGATCACTGTAAGCAATGATGAGGGTTTGAACCTTTTCGTCATGCTAAACATTGGCACTCCCCTCGACAAATCGAAGGCTGAACCAGTTGTCAGTGAGAAGGAAGATATAATAAACCAAACAATCGACATGATTAAGAGATGTGGTTGGAGAGTTGACTATATACCCAGGGCAGCCAGAGATTTCAATAATCTTTTGTATATTAACCCTGACGCAGAGGTGCACCGTTCCATCACAAGCGCATATGAAGATCTGAAGAAGAGAGTTAACAGTGGCAAGGCCAATGCTGTGGAGCAGACTGGGTTCGTTATGATTCCAGATGAGACACTGGGCGAACTGTTCCGTATTACTAAGAAAAGGTCAGATTGTGAGATCAAGAGGTGTGAGGGAGTTGAACAAAATGTACTAGGCAGAAATAGGGCCTCTAGTAAGATGACAAATGACGTCAATCGTGAAGAAAAATCACAAACAGGCAAAACATCCAATGGGCAAAAGAGAAAATCAGTTCCATTACAAGGAAGAACGAAAAGGCAATGTGCTCTCTTGGCAAGGGAATCATGGAATAGGTCTATGCCGAATGATGATGAGAACAAGGTATTATTCAAGAAGAGTTGCAATCTTCTATCTTGGATGATTAAGTTGGGAACGTTCTGTGAGGGTGCAGTCGTGCAATATAGGGACCCTATAAGGGGAACACCACTGCTGGAGGGAAAAATAAAGCTTAATGGACTTTTTTGCAATTGCTGCCATGAAGTACGTACAATTTTAGGGTTTCAGCTCCATGCTGGAATGAAATTGGGCGAGCCCCTAAGAAATATCTATTTGGGATCATCAGGATTGTCACTTTTCCATTGCATGGTTAATTCATGGAACCACCATGTTAAGCGTCGTAAGATTAGATTCTGCTCGGTGGATGTGGCTCGTGGTGACTACAATGATGACAAATGCAACATGTGTGGTGATGTGGGTGATTTGATATGTTGTGATTGCTGCCCCTCAACATTCCACCTGAGCTGCCTGGACATGAAAGTATGAACTTGATAAACTCTTTTGTGTATATTATTATAAAATGTATCATGTGATCTGTAATGTTTTATTTGAGATAATGAAGGAGAAACTTTTCATATGGCTATCTTCACAGATGAGTATAGAAGTGAATCTTACTGTAGCTATTGTGAGAATCTTAGTGTTAACTTCTAAAGAGTTAAAACTTGTGGTTTGCATGTGCGTGTGTTATGCAGAATGTTCCTGCTGGTGATTGGCACTGCATGTACTGTACCTGCAAATTCTGCCGGTCAGCCGGTTATGAAGCTCTCAGCCAAAATGATGGACATCACCTCCTCACTTGCCAACTTTGCGAGGCAAAATGTATATTATATCTGGTTTTCGCGTTAAATTTGTTTCCTCTAACTCTCCTGTTTTCGTGTCATTTCTGTCAGTAATCCTCAACGAACTAATTGTGTTCCTTTGCAGTCCATTCTACTTGCACTGATCAGACAGACGCGAAGAGTATGAATTCTGCAAATGTCTCATTTTGTGGTTCTGGATGCCAGAAGGTAACATGAAGAGATCAGTTCGATTTTATTAATACTTTCATGCCGTTTATGTGTAGCACATCTGTAGTGAAGGATCAGTTTTCTCTCTTTTCAAGCAAATCATGAGTTTTTAAATAATAGATTATAGAGCTGAAACTTCGACTGTAATGAAATTGTCTTTTATTCCCAAGTGAAATTAATGAGTATGACTTGAGTATATGCTAATCTATTTTTACTCTTGATATATGGTAAGCTGAGATAATAATGTTTCAGTCCATCTTATGAGACGAGATGCTAAATTTTATAACTTGTTTCCTTATATATAACTACAAATTTACATGTTACTTAGCAAATATTTACTTTAATGTGAGTTATAATCTATATCACATTAATAAATGAACTACAAGAGCGATACTTGAAGGGTAAATATTTCAGAATGAGCATATGTATAGCATATCAAGTTTACAGTGAAGTCTGCTTTGCATATACGCACATTCATTTATGTTCTTTCTCCTTGAGATTAACACGTCCTTACTTGGTAAATTAAGTGTTCTATTTCCAGAAATAATATCTTTCACAAGTCGCTAAGTGGATCAGTATATCAAGCTTGGTGTCGGAAATCATGCACAGTGTATTAATTAATAACTCGGGAAACATACTCTAATGATCTGGATACCTCTGTTTGCAGATATTTGACTGCCTGCAGAAGGTTGTTGGCTTAAAACAAGAGATGGAGGGAGGACTCTCATGGACTATCCTCCGTTGCTATGACATTGGAAATGATGCATCATTATGTGATTATCCGCTAAAAGTTGAGTGCAATGCTAAGCTAGCTGTTGCGTTCTCTGTAATGAACGAGTGTTTTTTGCCAGTTGTTGACCCCCGCAGTCAATCTGAAATGGTTACTAATGTCATCTATAACTGTGGGTAAGTCATTACTGCTTAGTCATATTACTTATCATTTTTAGGCTATTTGATACTTTCATGCCAATGCAACACACTTATGCATAGACCTGAATTGTTGTTATTGCTTCCTTTATCTGCAATGTTTGAAGTCCACTACTGCGTAAATAACAAGATTTCTATGGTAACTAACATCGATGGGATGTGTAAATATGGAAACTCAGTAAAATTATAACTTCTAACTTTTGAGCCAGTAATGGGTCACGATTTATATATTTGTTCTACTATTCCAGGTCGAACTTTAGGCGACTGAACTACAGTGGCTTCCATACATTTATTCTGGAAAAGGGGGATGAAGTGGTTTCAGCTGCATCCATAAGGTTGGTCTAAACTTTATAAAATATGCTATAATGTTGCATGTGGAATAGGACTTTTGCTTCTACAAGCCATTGGGCAACAATCCTATTAAGTCTTCATAATTTTTTCTTAGATTCCAAAAAGGTCTCCCTTTTTCATCATGGATAATTGTTTAAATTTCATGGTCTACCTCTTTACATAACTTTGATTAATGACTAGGTTGATATCTAAAACCCACCCCTCTTTGTTGGTGCTTTGAAATTCATGATTGAAACTGCTTGCTTGTTATGGATGCTCTCTCAACGTCAAAATTTCATAATTGGACCATCCTTTAGGGACGGAGGGAGTGTGTTTTATGACGAAAAGTGAACCCTCTCATTAATCAGTAGCTGATGAATTAGTGATTATAAGAACAGAAACATCTCTGTCGTAATCAGTTCATGCTCGGCATTTGATTGTTTCTATATGTTTCAACTGTGATGTACTTATCATGGCATATTAATTCCTTATATTAACAATGACGTATATTTATGAATAGATTCCATGGAACACAGTTAGCCGAGATGCCATTTATTGCAACTCGCTCCCTTTACAGGCATCAAGGGATGAGTCGTCAACTTCTAACTGTTATTGAAAAGGTATGTTAATTCCAGGATATGTTCTTAGAATCCTAAGTCTCACTCTTCGGTTATTTCTCTATCTGAACCTCATAAATTCATGTATTGTTCTTAATTGTACAATAAGTGTTCTTCTCTTCTTATGGTATTTGCAACCAGCATCTAGGGAAATTTAATGAGAACATCTTTCATTTTCTTTAAGTATCTACAAGTAAAGCGAATCATGTCGTCTGATCCATGTTTTTATTGTCAGGTTCTCTCCTCTATGGATATCGAAAAATTGATCATACCTGCTGTACCTGTACCTAATGTAATGGCGATGTGGAAAAACTCATTTGGCTTCGTTCCTGTTGAAGAAACCACTCGAGAAGAGATGAAGAGCATGAGTATTATTGTGTTCAAGGGCACCTATGTGTTACAGAAATCACTGCCCCCAGCAACAGGTATCATGTTTGTTGCTTATCTATATATACCTTATACCTTATCTTTGCACCTGATGTTCATTTTAATGCACACTTCATTTTTCCAATTGTAGGGTCTGGAAGTGAACCAACGATGCTAAAGTTCGCCTATGGCAGAGTCAGATCTTGAGTATGAAATAGTACTTGCTCTTCTCGTAGCAGAAGAGAGTTGGTACGATTGTAACAGATGAACTCCCCGTCTTTCTTGGTAAACGTTTCTCGTTCCGCCCTTCGTGCAAGAGTTGGGATGTTGTTGTTGTTGTTGTTGTTGTTGTTGTTGTTGTTGTTGTAATAAAGTAAAACAGCCTGCTAGGTTGGTATCCTTATGTATGTTTGTGCAAAAACTCAAGTAACATTGTAGGCATGTAAACTCTCCAACTTATACAGGGTATTTGGACACAAATTTTTTGTGCACTCATATTGCTCTTTTATTCCTTTGACATAAAAAAAAATGTTACATAAAGTTTTTTCAAAAAACGTGGAATCAACACCTTTCTTTTATATATGAAAACTGATAAATATATCGTCGTATATTTTTTAATCAACGCACCATTTCAAAATTTCAACAAGTGATGATTAAGAATAGATTGTATGTTACATTTTATGTGACATTCTATATTGCATTCCGTTTCTTGATATCCATATTACTTGTATCTAAAAATTAAAATAATACACGTATCTTGAATTCTTGATATTAATCGAATGTTATATGAGATATCACATAAAATATAACGGACGATCCATTAGTGATGGAGTATGGTTGTTTAGTTGCCTTGT
The DNA here is from genome assembly GCA_003412495.2 of Echium plantagineum. Classification (NCBI taxonomy): domain Eukaryota; kingdom Viridiplantae; phylum Streptophyta; class Magnoliopsida; order Boraginales; family Boraginaceae; genus Echium; species Echium plantagineum. The sequence goes on along the minus strand of CM016568.1, from coordinate 23,330,545 downwards.
TCCAATCCCAACACTATCTTCAAAGAAACCTTCAGTTAGATAAAAATGGCTTCTTTTTCACTTCATATCCAACCAATTAACACTACCCAACTTCCACCATCAATAACCCTTGGCAAATTCCCCTGTTTCTTGATTTCAGCAACACCATTTTTTTCCCCTAAACCCAAATTTTCCCAATCCAAAAGAAGAAAATGCTACAATCATAAAGGTGTAGTATTGCCTCTATCATACTTCATATACAAATTCTTGAAAAAAAAATTCATGTTAAGTTTTTGGATTTTTATGTTACAGATTCTTCTTTAAGGAGTTCATCAGTTGAAGAATGTGGTAATGATGAGAGTGATGATGGGTCAGAATATCAAGTGCTGACAGCTATTAGAAGCAACTTCAATGACATTGTGATTATAGAAACAGCTGAGTCAAGAATGTTGCTTCTTGATTCTACCCGTATGTACTGTACTCCCTCCATCCCGAAAAGATAGTCGTGTTTGATTTTTAGTAGTCAAAATTTTCAAACTTCGCGGTCTTAATTGAGACTTGGAATCATAAGTGTTAAAAGAATACACGGGGCTCATACTAAAATCAATTGGTTGTAGCGCTTCTTAATGGGTTGTGCCACGATACCATATTAGTAATACATGGGTTGCAACCTCTCCATACTAAATCCAATTACCTTAGAAGTTATAGCTAATGTGTTAATGGTGAATTACCATAAAAATACTACTATCTTTTGATATTTTTGTCAAAGATCATGCATATACAGAATAATTGAAGTTCAATCATCGAAATTCAAAACTTGATAATGTTGTTTGGATGAGTAACATTTAGCATTGTAATAAAACACCATTTTGGATTTCTTAGTTTGTACTGTTTGTCTATCAAAAGATCGAATTGGACATTGGACTGTACTGCATAAATATGTGTAAGGAATTCTTACATAGTTCAGAAGCTCAGTTGTGGTGTATAAGGTTCGACAAGGAGATAACTATTTGTGCCTTGTGATGCAGATAATGTACACAGTATCTTCAACAAGGGAAACAAATGGACTGGTTCATATTGGGTATGTTTTTTTAGATTGTGTTCTTAGAATCTTATCTAGATCGTGTAATTCATGTTCAAGTTACTGAACGAAGTTATGTATGGAAATTCAATGTCGTTCTCTTTCTGGAGGTTTTGAAGGAGTCTTGTGTCGTATAAGGCTTTAATTGCAAGTGCAATATAGAAACCTGGAGAGTTTTCTATTTAAATCTGTGGTAAAACAGCTTTTCTAGTAATATCTCCCTAGTAATTCTAATGTGTATCCAATTTCGAAGGCGTGCTTGAAATTCTTGGTGTTATCATTGATGATGTTTTGCTTATATCTTAACTTATATATCTATGCTATGTGCAGGATCAATTTGCTAGTTTACCACCGATTATTCCCAATGGTCCTATAGCAATATTTGGCTTGGTGAGTCTGCATCCTTGCTTGTTTACAATAATCGTATTAGTTTATTATTAGGTTCCATTGAACTTGATATAGTTCTTGATAATTATTTATAAATTATAATAAGAAAGAATCAGCTCTGACAGGGTGGAGGCACTGTTGCTCATTTGCTACTTGAGGTTTGGCCATCATTACAACTCGATGGCTGGGAAATAGATGAAATTGTAGGTACTTAAGTCAGTCTCTTAATAACACCCCAACCTGTTCATGTAATAGATGTTTACCGAGTTTATATGCACACGTTTATTCTGATTAGTGAATCCACCATTTCTTTTATTTACACAGTTGGTATTCAAAGCAAGGGTTTACCTAGGTCTGGCTGACCTCGAAAAGCAGACTGAAGCCGGTGGTAGACTTAATGTTATAGTTGGTGATGCTTTATCTTCATCTGCTACAATTCCTGGTGGATATGCTGGTAAACTGTTCAAGTTTTGCTATTCTTATCACAAATTATGCAACTATAACATTGTGTTCCTTTCCATCGAAGTATGACGATGATCTTCAGATTCAATGTATCATGGATTTTACGTTGTCCCTCCTTTATCTCTAGTCTTTACAACGCCTGAACTATTTTTCCCTTTCCATGTGAATCTCAGTGTCTTACATACGGGTGACGACCAAAAAGAATAGTCAGATGCATATTTGAATTTCTTAGCAAGTTCTCTCACCCTTTCCAATGATGTATATCAAAATGCTTCAGGAATTATCGTCGATTTATTCTCTGAGGGAAAAGTCTTACTAGAATTACAGGAGGTATGTTCACTTGTGGCTTTACTCCAGTTACCTTATTTCTTTGCCTCTTCTATCTGCTCTCTAATAACATCCAAGGACATGTGTGAGTTATCAGAAACAATATCTTTTATGCTATGAGGTTCGTCTAAGTAGTGCTGATGTCATTCTTATGTATTTCCTGCTCTACCGTTGATGCATGCTTTATACATAACCAAAATATAGTTGGAACATAGACATCACTATTTACTCTTTGAACGCTGATTTTATCTTCGAGTCTTCTTATCTCAATGAGGTCAGAGATTTATGGCTGCCTGTTGTTCTCTTTGCCTGTCCTTACTGCATCACAAAATTGTTTTATGAAATAGAACCTTCATTCGCTCAACAGGTTGAATATTGGTTAGGACTACAACAAAGATTGATGCCTAATGGGCGCATCATGATCAACTGTGGCGATACCGATGTGAATTATTTAGGTGAATCAATGAACACCTGGGAATCGAACTCTACTATCCGCGCTCTACACAAGGCATTTCCTACAGAAGTAAGTCGATTATTCTTATATATATGAGAATTTCAATCTGCATCCTCATACAAGCTTGCGTGCACAACATTTTTTTGGGAAAAAAAAGGAATGTTCATGTGAGACGTTCTGTGTATGCTCGTCTTGTTCATAAAATGAACTAAGACAACATTACAAAATTTGTCAGTTGAGCTGGATGAAACTACCAAAAGATAAAGGAGCAAATTTTATGGCACTCACAGGGCCTTCCCCAGATCTCACTCTATGGGCTGATTCTCTACCTGATATACTACGACCTGAAGTACAACGCTGGAGGAGTTGTTCACCTTCATGATCATCAGAACAAATTATTTTTAATATGTGAGATTAACTTCTATTCGTTTTTGCCTACTTAGAAGTGGGCTGTAATGAACAACATAGAGCTGTAATGTGCCAGCATATGTTATTGTTCCATATTTTCATGATTCAGTATTCAGTTCACTTCTCCTTGATAGCGGCTGCCCCTTGCTTTTGTATGAATTCGGAAACAGCCTCCATGTTATCCTATTATCACAAGCTAATGTTTATATACTATATCTGATGCCTCCTATGTTGATGTTGAATTGTTGATGCAATGTGTACTTAGAACACTAGAAAAGACTTCTCTAACATTCTGAAGAAAAAGGAAGTAATAAACTGCAATAACATACACAAGGTTTATTGAATATCACATGAAAACATCATACATATGCTTCATTTAGACATCCATGTATGCCACACTATTACTTTGTACACCACACTAATACTGTCAGAATCCATGAGTTCAGACAAGATTCCAATGGGGATGCAATGCCTTGGGTCTTCTCTTAAACCTCAGTTGTTTCTTCTTCTTGGTCGCCAATTTCTTTTCTAAATCGTTGACCCTCAAAGAAAGTTCCGATATGGTGCTCAGTTGTTTGTTCCCAGCTTCCAAGAGTTTCTCCATCATGTCCCTCAACGTCTCGTTTTCTTCCATCAGTTTCCTATCATTCTCCCTTACCGTATCACTCTCCAGAGAAGCTTGGCTGCCACTTTCAGATGGAGCGGTGAGGTCTAATTCATCAGCTTGGTTATAATTACCTGCTAACACATGCTGCACTTCCTCTGAAACATCAGCGGGAAGTTTTATTTCACCCATTCTTTTGGCAGGGGTCTCAACAGGGCCAACGTTCTCCACCTCGTCAGCAACAACATTGACCTCAGATTTCTCTAAATCGAACGGAGGAACTACCTCAACTCCACCCGGAACAAGTTCATAATCAGTCTTCTCAAGATCATCTCCAACCCTACCATTAGGCAGGTGATCACCGTCTTCTCTTAATCCACCAGACGTTTCATTGCTTATAGTCACCAACACATCTTTGTCATCGTTAAAGCCTCCTGACTCGAGGATATTTTCTGTTTCCAGCCCCTGATCTTCCTTTTGTAGTTCTACTTGGACATCATCTTGAAGGAAGGATGAACCCTCCTCATGTAACAGCATGGTAGCAGCCCCCTCTGGTACATGGTCAGCGTCAGTTGCCAGCCAATCTTTCTGTTGTTCAGCTTCTTCGAATTGCGCTGCAACTGTGTCCCCTTCTAGGTGCCCTTTTTGTAGTTCAGATTGTTCGATCTTTTCCTCATTATTAATGGTGGATGAAACCTCGATCAGGCATTTCTGCCATTGTTGTGCTCTATCTGGTTCATCAGCTTGTGAGGCATCAGCAGATCTATCTGATTGTTCAGGAATACCAACCTCTGTAGATTCATCACCTTCACAAGTGTTTGCACCATTTTCTGCTTCTTTGGGAATGGGTTTATCTACAGAACATTCATCTTCTCCCAGTGGTAACACTGGCACACCACTTGCTTCGTGTAGCCTTTCAGTGAAGACACCGTCAGTGATTTTCTCATCCACCTCATTCTGTTGGTCTTCCTCGTGCCTTTCCTTCAGCGCCTCTTGCTCTTGACTCGAGATGATAATTTCATCAGCTTTTGTAGCTTCCTTAACCGCATTACCTGCAAGTTCCCTACTCATGTGGTCACCTTCACTTGTGTCTTCAGTGCTTGGACCCTGAATCTGTACTTCAAGAGGCGATATATCTGAGATTTGTTTGCCCATATAGTCGGATGAATCCTCAGAGCTGGACATGTCTGTAAAAATCTCCTGAGTCCCAAATAATTGCCTAATCTTCAAGTCCTCATCATCACGAGAGCTATTCGCCATTAGTGACTGAACATCATCATGTTCTTTATCATTGCCTCCAATTATAGAAGTAGAATCAGTTGCTTCATCTGCGGAGGTACCACCTGTCGCATCCTTTACCTCATCATCCTGACTCTCCCCAGTCACCGTGGCCTCAGATTTCTCAGAATCCTCGGATATGGGTGATGCATCTGTGTCGAGGACTTGGTGATTCTCACATTCTTCCTGTGGAGACACATTGTTATCAATTTTGGATATATCATGGTGCTCTAGCACGGTGTCCTTGTTTTGGAGTTCAATGTTGGTATCGAACAGAGTTTCCTCGGATGACATCCCTGAAGGTTGTTCTTGCAGTACTGGGGAAGATTTCTCCACGACTACCAACGCATCGAGAGTCTCCTGCAAACTGACGAGCTCCTTTGCTATGGACTTCCTGACAGCCCTAATGCTCTCATGGAGACCCTGAAATAATAATGTACAGTTCAAGTTAGCATCAGCTCTTGCAACAAATATGCAAAAACTTAAAACGAAGACTCTCCAATAGACATCAATGAAGAAGATTCTTACCTGAATAGCGTCAAGTTTCAAGAGGAGATGCATTATCATTTCCATAATCATGATCTTCTCTTTACCATAATCCTTGATGTTGCAACCTGACTCCAAAGCCTGCATTCGACGCTTAATCCCTGCAATTTCTTCTTTAACCTCAGCTAATTTCTTCAACTTCTTGAGTGGTTCTGATTTCCGAATTTCAAAACCACGGTAGGCTGCCTGTATCATAGTTGCTGCTTCTGCATCTGAAAATTTAATCTTCTTACTTTCTTTCGCCTCCTCCTCATTGGAATCTTTTGCGGTAGAAGAATGATCTTCTGCTGCTGTGATCTTAGCTTCAAGATCTTCCTTCACCCTCTGTCTAACAGAAGAATGACCTTCTGCTGCTACGATTTTAGCTTCAAGATCCTCCTTCCCCTTCTGTCCAACATTAGAATCGACTGATTTGTCCGCCCTACTGTCCTTTAATCCGTCCGCATTTTCTTTTTTCAATGTATTATCATGACTACCATCAGCACCAGTATTTAAACCCAGCTTCACCTCTCCTTGCCTGAATGACCCATTGGCAGCCTCGGTGGCTTTTTCTAAGCTTTTACTTCTTTTTTCAGCCAGGTTGCTTTTATCTCCTGCCATATCTGGATGATTTTCTCCACCTTCTTTCGTTTTCGAGTTTGCTGACTCGATGCAAGACACATTGGATGTCTTTCTTTTATCGCCAGGAGGGCTTGGAGATCTTGAATTTCCATTAGCCCCTTTCCTCTTCGGTAAGGGTTCAACCCTCAGACAAACAGGTGGCAACTTTGACGCCTTTCGTGGAGAAGATGATTGCTTGTTAGCACTCTCCTCAAGTGGTTTTTTCTCAACCTCCTTAATCTTTGATGATGCTTTTCTATTCTCCTCGTCTTCTTCTTTCAATTGCTTAACCGGAATGGTCTTCACAACACGGTTTGTATTCGGCACATTTGCCCGTTCTTCACCTGAGACATTTTTCTCCGGCTTCTTCTCATTATTGTCTGCGTGCTTCTCAGGTGGGACGTTGATAAAATGCAATGGGACTTTGCTTTCACCAGATTTCTTCTTGGACGTCTCATTGTTTGCCACTTTCTCCTGTTTGTCTTCTCCGTCGGTTATTCTTGGCTTATAAGGCATCCAAAACATAGGGAAAGGCAAGTTCCTACTCTTTCCATAATCCTTCTGATGGCGGTTTCCCCCTTGTTCTTCGTCGTGCTTCATCATCTCCGGTTTTTCTTCCCCTTCTGCTACTCTTGGATTATAAGGCATCCAAAATATAGGAAAAGGCAAGTTCCTCCCCTTATCATCATCCTTCCGATGTTGGTTCCCCTCTTGTTCGTCGTCCTGCTTCCTCGATCCCAATTTGCTTAATTCCAACGGAATCCATTCTCTCGACATAGGAGCCTGATGTGACTTGGCACCCTCTTTACGCTCCTCGTTAGTACTCTTTTTCTCTTCTTGATTTGAGGGTTGCACTCTTCTCATATCATAAGGAAACCATCCATTCCAGACAATCGGCTGCTGTTGTTGCTTCTCACTCGAATGTGTCCCAAAATTCTTGTCCAATATCTTGCTTTCTTCAGGCTCCACTTCCACAATCTTCACATGCCCCCCTTGTTTATCATCAGAAGGATGATTCTGGCACCACCCACAACAACAATGACCACCCCCCTTCAACATATCATTGTCATATCCATACGCGGGGGGCGGATAGTAGGCAACCGGAGGGTACATTCCTTGAGCTACAGGGTAGCAGAATGGGTATAAAGGCGGTGCAGGTACAGGCGCAGGCGCAGACGACACGTGGCTATGATAAGGATATGGAGGCCTCATTGCAAAATGGCCAGGGAAGTAGTTATGGTTGCAACAGCCATGACCATGATACTGCATTGGAGGGTATCTTGATGGATCCTCACCATAGCTAATGTGAGGTGGCATAGTATAGTAGAATGGAGCATGGGCCATTTGATTCCTCTGAGGTTGATGATACATCATCTTCTATACAAGAGGAACCTCTTCTTTAAATCTTGAAAATTGAAGCAAATATACTCCTTGTTATCACCTACAAAAAGAACAAGTTTTGTTATCAGGGTTCAACTCTTCTCCCTTTTTTTATTCGATCATTGTCATTGCAACGACTCGAATCTGTCAAATATGAAGCAATAATCCTTCCATATTGCATTTGATTTTCATAAAATCATTCTTATTACATTAAAAAAAAAAACAATCTTTCGAAATAAGATCAATTTGATGATTTCTTTTCCTGGCTAAATTGAGATTAGTACATGACTATAATGATAATTCAATCTTTTATCTATATTCAATAATTGGTGGTGTAATAAAATGAAAAGAACATTGATCACATTTGAACATGCCACAATAACGATTTGAATTATCTGTTACATTTTGCGTGACTTTTTTACTGGCTTAAATTCGTATCGAGATTATATTTATATTTAAATAAACACTTTACCTGATTGAGAAAACGAAAATGAAGAAAGACTCTTTCCAACAAATTCCACAAATCCAAATGATACAATAACAGTTGAAATGAAGCCACCAACCCAAAATAAAGAAAAAAAGAAGAAGATTAGGAGTGTTAACGCTTTGTTTATATGATCACTGCTTAATTCTTTTCTGATTAACGAATTCATCTCAATTCTTTTCAATTTATAAGAAGCTGATATTATTGGGGGTGGGGGGTTGATGTTGTTACTACATTCTTCTACGGGTTTCGAGATGTTTCGCGCGTTAATGGTTCAAATAATATCTTTCCAGAACTTTCTTTCGTTGCCACGTTGTCCTCCTCCTTTGATATTTATATTTATATTTATTTATTTCCATAGCTTCCTAAATTATGTAGAAAATTTTAAATTGTATTTTAAACAAAAGGTACATTGACAAATTTATTAGTTTTTTTATATTTTTTCATAATAAAATTGTTAACTAAATATTAACCTCATCCCATTATCTTTGTCCTCACAATTCACCTTGACTCGCTTACCATAATACACCCACTTGCGTCAACATCACCAATACCAAAATTCTTCCATCATCCACTTTAATTGTGATTCGACTAAAAAAAACTCAACTAATTTGACGTAGAAGTAGTCAAATATCCTTTTAAACATCACTAATTTTGTATTAAAAGATTTATTTGATTTGATATATATTATACAACATAATATCTTCTTCACAATTTTAGACCAAATTTCTTGAAACACAAATTTTATTTTATTTTGTTCTTTTCATCGAACTTGAGATCTTGACTTAAAAATATTGTTATGTGATTGAAATTTTAATTTTTTCTTACACTTTATACTGCATCAAACGAGCGTTGAGGAACATATAAATGCTAAGTTAGAGGAGAAGCTCAGACCTGGTTCAACTTGAAAATTAACTATTATCATTATTTAAATTTATTGTAAAAATAATGTTGTATCAAGACAAGCTTTAATTGCAATATTCAAAGTTAAATTAATTTGTATGTACTATTATTAATAACCAATCACATCAATTGATTATTATCTTTAGAAGTATTAATAAAGATATAAATTTTATTAGTCTATCATCAATTTTTGTTATTAACAATTAGGTGAATACCTATCAATATATATACGATCGAGTCGAATAAAACCCGTCAAAGATCTAGCAACGTTTGCTCGAATGGTTCGACTCCTTTATAGGACAACTCATTATGAATTTGCATTACTATTTGTGTAATTGTGTATCGTGTTAGGGCCCAATTATGAGACTCGGTCCATATTTGATTTTCCCACTTGTTAATCGATAATCTTAAGGCCAATTTTGTTTCTTTTGATTATTTCCCCCTCTTAGAAGCACAACATAAATATATAAATAAATATTTTAAACGATATTTTATGTAACAATTATTTTTATTACAGTCATTATAAATGATTACTAGAGTTGATCCAAACACTTTCGAGGTGTAGTGCGAAAATTAAAAATAGAACACTTAATAATCACATATAATAAATTTTATAAATTTTAAATAACTCATTGTTAATAGAAATTGATATGTTTAAGAGCTTAAGTTTGTATAATCCTTTAAAAAAAATTCATGACTAGTTTAAGATATGAACTAACATTATAGTAATACATTTTTGAAAATTTTGGAGGCCCCGTAAAACCAGAGCCTAGTGCAATTGCGCCTCCATGCTACAACCATACCCAAGTGTCGGCCGTGATGATGACGGTATATGCGCATTATAGTATACTTCAAATATGTAATATTTCCATGGTGTGTTCTAATAAGAACGCATGATAATTGCAGGAAAAATAAGAACGAAAGACAAGTAATACGAGTTTTAACCTTTTTTTTTCTTTTTTTACAACCACGACCAAGTTTCGATCATATCAATCAATAGCAGTATACAAACATATACCACATGAAGTTTTTTATGTTTCTAAAACTACAAATTTAAGTTATACATTTGATAGAAAAACTACAACAAAAAAATAGTTCTTCGTTTTGTAATTGTAACGTTGCTTCCCACAGCACGAAAAATCAGTAGGACATCTCAATTCTTACCAAGAATGTGCGCTGAAGAAATCAAAATCATGGTGCCAGAAGCCAAGTTGCTTCAGCCAAGAATCCGAGGCCTTGTAAAGGTTCACCATTTTGTCATACTTAAGTGGATCGCCATTTAGCCAGACATCACCCTGCATCTTGTATGTAGCTAGCCCGAATGGAGGCACAGGAACTCGGTTGTTACCGTTCCCCTCTGGTCCAGCACTCTCTGAGATCAGTTGTGCCTTTCCCGGAAAGTCAGCATCGCCTTTCTCAGTGGGATCGACGTCAGTCTTCTCTGATGGAGTACAGAAAAAGAATTAGTAGAGGAAGAGATGGTGGACTGAATATGAAGGATTATCACATTTCTAAATCCTTTGAAGTTTAATACATATGTTCTGAATACTTGCAATATCAACACTACCGAGATACTCTGGTACTCAACTGCATACCTAAGTATTCGAATCAAGTGGTTTTATTGGATCAAACTTATATTCGACTCGGACAGTGTGCTCAGCAACTTAATTTATGCACATCATATTTGGATGACTTGCTTCTCAATGCATGAAGCAGACAAATATTTTATACCAACTAATCAAAAAAACATTCTCAAAATGATCTCGTTCTTAGCAATTGAGATTAGAATAAGGTAATAAAGCTATCAGTTATTTTAGTAATTTTCAATCTAGTATATTCTTGTCAATGAAAGGATATGAATGAAGGCTTGAAAACATCCAAACAAGCAGATGCATTTTTACCTTGAAAACTGGAAGACAATGTATGGAAGGTGAGGAAGCATGTTGCCAAGTCCTTCACGGTTCTCTTCATCGGAATGTGATAAATCGGATACCTACATAGCAATTAATAACATAAATAGAAAGTAGCTGGTCAAGTTGATGAATGATTTATACTACAACCACACCTTGAACCAAAAGTCTCTCACATCAATATTAGTCAACGAACGTTTAAGTATCAGAATTCTAATCTACATACATAGATTGATGATCGTTCATATTCAAGAGAAGGTAAAGAAGATGTCAGAATTAAGATGGTGATTGCTAATTTTCTTTTATGTTTATGTCCAACAATTAGTTAGAAAACATTGAGATTATTGAACGGCTAATTGAGCAAAGCGATAAATTTACAGGAGCAGGCAATGATAACTAATTTCCTTCCATATAAAACACTATTCCATTTGTCAAATATGCATATGTTGTGAGCTAAGAAACACATGACGCAACTGTTGTGAACTGAAGTGCACATGGATATATTCATGTGAGCTATAGCACATATGGTGCAATGGGAGCTAAAGTGTGCCCGGTGAAAGTGTTGTGAGTTAAAAGCGCGGCTAAGTGTGTGTGTTGTGAGTTAAAAGCGCGTCTGAGAAAGTGTTGCGAGTTAAAAGAGTGTCTGAGGAAGTGTTGCGAGTTAAAAGCGCGTGCATATGAGGAAAGTGCTGTGAGTTAAAAGAGCGCGTGAGGAGAGTGTTGTGAGCTAAGCGCGTAGTGCCACTGATAATGCATTAAACAAGGAGATCCTCCAAGAATTAAATGCGAATATTGTGGTGTATCAAGAATCACAAGCAGAACATACCAAGCAATGGATATCCAGCTAGCAGGAGACAAATCGACATTCTTCAACGACATAAGCCCCGGATGGTTGGCAGAGAATCCAGCAACCTGCGAAAAAATCAAAGCGTTGACCATAACGGTAAACAGAAACATTTATGAGTTTACTCATTAACGACAAGAAATCGTGTGCAACAAACATTTATGAGTTTACTCATTAACGACAAGAAATCGTGTGCAACAAACATTTATGAGTTTACTCATTAACGACAAGAAATCGTGTGGAACAAACATTTATGAGTTTACTCATTAACGACAAGAAATCGTGTGCAACGAATCCAGAACAAACAAAATGGAACTTTTTCAAAAGGGGAAACTGCCATCTACCTTTTCAATCAGGGGAATCCTCCAGAAAGGGGAACCCATCTCATTATACTGGAAATACAGGTAGCCTCTGGGATTCTTCTCCGGAGACAAGCCTCCATCGTCACTGCCAGAATCTCCAGATGCCGCATCCCAATTCTTGTTGGAGTTATCACTGGAGGACCTGGACAGTATGTCGCTTCCACTTTCTCCAGTCGGAGACTGGTCTTCAGAAGGTGCTCCACCCGAGCTTCCTCCTACACTCCTACAGAAAGACAGAACATGGCTCAATTAAAAACTTCCAAGCTGATGGATTAACTAAACCTCAACAAGCAAAATACAACAAATCACTAAAAGCACAACGCAAACTCCATAGCCTTCGATACCTAAGATTTCCATTCGGTTTATTGGTATAGATCTGAAATGCAGATAGATAAGGAGTATAGTACTGCACGACGCTCTCGCCATTGTTCAACACCACCGGAACCCCTATTCCATAAGCACTCCACTCTTCATAGCATTCCCACAAATCTTGCAAAGTGAAGTATCTAATCTCATCTTTGTCATCAACAGGATTCAACAAGCTAGTGTCTTGCAGACAACTCTGAAACATTTATCACATAAACAAGATTTCCCATGAAGACAAACAACATATCAGGAAAAAACAATGTCAATACCAAACAACACCAACTGATTAAAAAAAAATACTAGTTAGGTAAACAAATCTACAAATTCAATAGCATAAAAAACTAAATGTTCACTTCTCAATTTAGGAAGTGTAACGATTTTGTTATAATTTAAGCCACAGAAATATTATAAATGCTTATATTTTTCTGTTTCATTGTTCCAAAAGCTGCATAGACATAAAAGGTAACATATAAGTGCTTACCACATTCTTCATATGCAGAAAAAAAAAACATAAAGAGCTCTGCATGTTAATTATCACAATTCAAATGGATCAATTAACACAAAAACAAAAACTTGCATGCCCTTTTATTTAATTATAATTTCTCATTAGAAATTAAACAGACTAGATTTAATCGAATAGACTAGTAGAAAAGGGCTTTAGTGACTTGAAGTTCATGGTTTGAAACTCACCTCGTCCCTAATTGAAAACATAACAAAAGAAGTAAATCAAATAGACTAAGGAAAAAAAGATGAGATTTTAATTTTTCACCTTAGGCATAGTTCTTGAAGGCACAAGTGGAGTAACAGAATCAAGAAAACTCTGCAAATTTGAGTTAACAATTGGTTTTCCAGATTTTGAAGTTGATGATGATTCTGAACAAAATGGCATCTTGAATTTCCTCAACAAAACAATTCTCTTTTTCTTGGCAGAAAATATGGTGAGGCTCAATATTAATTGAGGTTTTCATGCAATTCAACAGAAGAAAAGAAGTTCAAGCTACATCATCAAATAACCACAAAATCCAAACATCACATTTATGTTTGGATCTTTATGAAATTTAATAAAAAGTAAAAAAAAAAGTCAAATATCATGCTGACAAGGGTCTACTAAAGAATTCATTTCATACAAAATATAATGTAATACCATACATATATAAAAGAACTCAAAAATTATGACGGTTTCATATTTTTATAAAAGAATTCAAAAAAATGGATATGTAACATTTAATTGCTTATATTATAGTCAAGAAGAGATAATTATTTTCTATATTATTCCAGTTGGGGAAGCATATATGGAATATCATAAATTAAGAATCTTATATTAGAATGGCAATAAATAAGCTATTGTGTAGATGAGGATGGAACTAAACAAAACATTCTTTTTCTTCAATTAGTGCTCATGGTATTTATATGGAGTAATTAGTTTTCCAGTTCAATATTTTTTTTCATTTTTTTTTGTGTGTATGAAGAATTATTAGCTCACAAAGGATCAGTAGATGTGAACGGTACAGTTTACAGGTAATAAACTATGGGATGGATGAAAACTAATTTCTCACACATTTTAACTTTTTATGGTCAACAAAATACAATTAAAAATGTAAATATCTCTTATTTTACATGTAAAAATGTTATAAAAAATTGATATTTCAAAAATATATATTGAGATGAACCTAATAAGATCCTATTATATTCTTTCTTATTGATTAATGAGAATCTATGATCAACCTTTTTTAAAATTAATCATAAAAAAATTAAAATGTGTCAATCATTTGAGGACGAAAGAAGTACAATTTAATGTTCAAAAAATCAAGTCAAGGCAAACTAGTGTGCATGTGGATTTCTTTTTTCTATTATAATTAGGGATGAGATCTAAATTTGTTGTTATAAGAGCCGTTTCTACTAAACTACTCGATTAATTTAATATGCATGTTTATTTGTTTTAAGATTTCATAAAGAGGAATATATTAGTACAATATTAGAACATTTATATTTTTAAAACATGAGTTTTTAAAATTGTAAGTGATTGAATATATTATGATTATTAAAAATACGAACGATTGAATAAGATACTATTTTAAACCCATTTTCTTAGTGAATAAAGTCGTCAAGCGACTAACCATGAAAGCGAATATGAAGCTAGAATTAATTTCAAGCAAGCTCAACTCAAGCCTTGATTAATTATATTTGTGTTATTGGAGTAAATTATATTTACAATAAAAATGAAATATCATTATTAATTATTAATTCTAAAAATAATTAACATATATAATTCTCTTCGACTCCCTAAATAAACAGTTAAAAGTCACTTATTGATATTTTTATCGACAATTTAGTAACCTAATAACATCTTCCCAAGCTGGAAAGAGGATGTCTTGAGTAGTTCAAATTTCGTTTGAGATAATTTGTTTCAGATCTCATTTCAACTCTATTAATTACTAATTTGTCTCATATTCAATCTAATTCCATTAATTAATAATTTATATATTCATTATAAAATAATATTATTATATTCTTACTTTTACTATTAATTTATATAAAAAAAAAATATAAAAGAAAGAGGCAATCATGATTCATGACAAAATGAAGTGCATTAAGTAGTCGACAAAATGAAGTATTGAGGATCTACAATTCTACACTACTTTGATGTTCGGACTAGTAAGTGTGCATGCGGAGAACTGACTACTTATGCCACGTGTCATATACACGCCATAAGCCAGTGAAGTCACTATTCACATTTTTTACAATTATATGAAAAGGTGTGTACTTTTTTGCATACATTAGGATAAAAAAGCAATTACATTTATGGTTGTTGAAAGCATTAAAATAGATCAAAAGGGCCAATTAAACTATTTAACTTTTTTTTTAAATCTATTTATAAAAGTCTCGACAGTTCCTTCTTTATAGGAGTCGAATCCGAATTGTACGAAGATGTAAGACTGCTCGTATTTTACTATAGTTATTTATTAGTTGAGTAATGGATAGTTTTTGTAATCTATTACGAAGAGATAGATATTATTGACACTTCACTATTAAATCAATTTGAAAATGACCTCCATGTTTCCTAGAGGTAAAATTAAGCACTTTCCGATTCACTTATCTGACTTAGATGAAAAGCCCTCGAATGACATTGAACATGTTGATTTAATGTATATAAAAAACTATTTAGGGAACTACAAAATATGTGTATATTACACTTCGTATAATACCCTTTATTATATTTTATTAATCTTCGACAAAATTAAAGTTTATCATAAAGGGATAGAAGAAATGGAGGGAGTAATTGCTTCCCATTAATGAAAAAGTATACCTTATTATTTAAGTAAATTTTAATTAGTTTTTTGGCCGATTATCTCCTGAACTATGCTGATTTTTTCTATGTGTCTCTTAACTTTCTATCATGTCTATCTGTTCTTTGAACCCATTTTTAAATATTAAAATATGTATAAATCCACTTAATTCAAGGATAAAATAGAAATTTAACATATAGTAGGTTTTCAGGATCAATTTTAATAGCCAAAATATATTGAGCTCTCTTTTAAAATAAAATAAAAGTATTATACAAAAATAAAAATTAGTTCAGGCGGCAACCGACCAAAAATCCATTTTAATTTTGATTCAATTTTTTGTGGGAATTGGTCTTTTACACAATTACAGTCTGGGTGGGCTCTTCAGTCTTCATCGACTAATGAACGCGGACCATAGAGGATGGGCTGAGTCCTGAAGCAATGAACAACCCAAATTAACAGACTTCGACTCGAATGATTATGCCCAACTAGGAGTTAAGCCAATATATGAAAAAAAAAAATTACCCGAAGGTATTGCATCGAAATTTATCTTATCGTTAATTATATATTTTGAAAAATGATGCCGCCCAAATCATTTCAATAAATAAAATTAAAATACAAGGGAATTGGAGTAGCAAAAAACTTGATTATTTTACTCTTCGAGTTGGCTATTTGAACGTTAAGATGTACTCTCTGGTTCCTAGATTTTTAAAAATTAACATAATTATTTTTTCATGATAACAAATTAACAAATCCTATGATTTTGATTGATTTCGAAAAACTATGTTTTGAATTAAAAACTCAGATTAATTATACAATATGTTAAAAATGTTATATTATGAGATCTCCTTCATGATAAATTATATTCCATCCGTTCCAAAATAGTTAACGTTTTAGTTATTTGCATATAGATTAAAAAAGATATACTTTTTGACATTGAAAGTTGTCAATGTATTTAGGAAATTTCTTATATACCGGAGGCCTCTTTTCCGGTACCATACAGGACTACAAATCTGGACCCTTGAATAACAATGAACGGCTGAGATTGAGATTTAATCTAATTCAGATTTAGCCACAGTTAACTGACTATCTCTTCTTCACAATTTTCTTCACTTCTCCGCCACCGTTAGACAACACCAATCTCGATCGTCTAGCCCACTGAACTCATCATATCACCTCCATCTCATTTATCTCCACAAAGTCACCACCAACACGCAACTCTCAAGGTTTTATTTTTTCTCTATTTATTAATTTTCAAGTCTTTTTAGATTCAGTTTTTAATTTCAATCTTTGTGCTTGTCAGTTTTAATCTAGTTAATTCCCCAATTTTCACCAATTATCAAAGCTTCAAATCGATTATTTTTCAATTAATGTGTTTTTTTCCTCAATTTCGACTTAGAAATTCAAGGATGTAGATGAATTGCAGATTGGTGTTAAGGTAATTGTCCCAAAAATTTTGTCCATTTTAAAATTTCGATGGTTGATTTTTTAAATCACGATCTCAACGGTTTGTATATACATCAAATGATATTTCGTGTAAAATATATAAAAAAGTTATATGTTTTAATTGAGATTTTTCAAGTTTATTACTAACTGTGGTTAAATATGAATTAGATTAAATCTCAATCTCAGCTGTTCATTGTTATTCAAGGGTCCAGATTTATAGTCCGGTATGATACCGGAAAAGAAGCCTCCGGTATATAAGAAATTTCCTACTTTTTGACAACTTCTAATTTTTATTAATCTATGTACAAATAACTAGAACGTCAATTATTTTGGTATGAAGGAAGTATGATATATTAAGAACTATTTTAATCCAATATTGAAAACCAATTTATGAAAGTTTAAATATAACGATGTTCCAGAGATGGAGGGAGTATCATACTCCATTATGATCTATATGTATAATGTATTCTTAATACAAATATATTTTAAAAAATGAGTATATCATATTCATATATTTTCCAGTATACCCAATTTTTTTCGTCAAATGGATATTTACTTATTCTCAATCTATTTTTATGCTTACTAACTACTTTAGTTGTGTGTAGAGAATAAATTTGATTATTTAATTTTACTTACAAATTGAAAATAAATCATTAAATATGATAAAATTGTACAAAAACCAATTTTAGAGAAATCTAATGAGAAATACTGCAAAATGCCCTTAGGGGACACAATACTATAATTTCAAATTAATTAAGCGATAGAAAATTGAACACTCTATACTAAAAAACTTATTTTTGAAATAATAATTATATAAATTTTACATATTTAAACATATCATCTTTATTTTAAAGTATTGTCCAATTTGAAGCTTGAATTCGCAAATATTGTTATCTCTATTTGATACAATAACTATGCATTCCGTCCAACTATTATGGTCATAGTCATACTAAATAGCATTACTATCAAACATAACAATAATAGATATACTTTGTCTTCGCATAGCTCAAATGATAAATAAGCTAGATACCAATGACCTATAATCTCGCATTCTCACGTGAGATATCCCCTCATAAAGAGCAAAATTTAAGTTAAAATAGTTCTAATCATTTAATCAATTAAGACATATAAACCCAAACAAAACCCTGTTCTTTATTCGTGCTCCTCCTCCTCAGGGCCTTCACCACCTTAATTCGATCAAAAACAATTTCAAGCTCTCTTTTCTCTATATTATATTTATATGTACTCTAATATACATTTTATCTTTCTTATATATAAAAAATATACTATTGCTTGGTGAAGATCTGAAGGATGAATATTGCTAAGCGGCTCTCTACCTATGCACTTCGTAGAAGAGGTTTTTTTAGTTTTGTTATTATTTTGTTAATTTTTTAGTTTTTTTAATTATTCTGAATATGTTTGTAGATATGCGTGTATATTTTCATTAATTGTGGATGATAAATTTTGTAATTACTTCAATTTTTGAGTACCAAAAAGAAGAAGTGAATCAGAAATGATTTTATGTATGGTTTAGAGTTGAAAGAAGAAGAAAATGAAAGATGCTTATTTGTTAAGGTTGACTTTCTGATAGATTGTTGGTGTCCCTTGATCCCGAAAAGACTGTCCAGATTGATTTTTTCAGTAGTCGAAATTAAGATGTTTGAAGCTTTAATTGACACACATAACTTTGGCTTGAACTGAAGTCATCAAGTTAATTGTAAAGTACATTGCAAATTTTCGCATTTGGTAGATTTGTACACCAACTGTTATATAACATTTGTAAAATTGTTCAAGTTCAGATATGAATAAGTCGATCCTCTAATTTCAGAACTAGACACTAGGGACTGAGGGAGGTCCTGCGTCGCTTCATTATCTGTGTTAGTCTATGATTTGGTGTTAGTCATTCGTGTGGTGTTTCCATTTTGTTTTATAATTTGCTGCATTGTTGGTAACATAAAAATCTTGAGGTTGAAGTCAGTTGTATATTTACCCCTTCATTTCTTTCCTCAATGTATTTGTAGTGGTTGCTTCGACTTCTGAGCTAGGTGGTGGGTCAACTCGGCCAAGTGTATGGTGGCGTGGGAACTCATATGTAGCAGCTAGTGAACCTTCTGATTTGCCAAAGAAAAGAAAAAGGATCCCACTAGAAGAACGCAAAGCCATGGTCGCATCATATGTGAATGAGTACGTATTATTGGCACTAACATGTCATTTGACCCTTGAAGTTGCATTTATCATGTACTATTGCTTTTGGAAGGCATCTTCTGCATAGGATTACCAAATTATCTACTAGGAATGGAAGTGATCACATTAAACATAAATCGGGGTTATTTTATCTGGACTAGGCAAGTTTTCATTGTTAGGGAAAAGTGACCAGGGATGCTGTTCTCATCTTAGTTGATGTTGTAGTGAGCTTGATTTTTTGCTAAAATTAAATGTTTTTAGAAATTCTGAAACATACAACATGGTTTAATGACACCACTCTGCACAAGAAGTGGGGTGAAAAGAATTTCCAAGTTCCATTATTGACCTTTTAATCGATTTAGCATATTACATGTTAATGCAGATACAGAGCTAAGAATTTAGGGAAGTCTCCACCTCATACAGAAGTTTGGAGGCAAGTGGGTGGTAATTACTATATTGTTAAAAAAATTATCCAGGAGCTCAACTATAAAGCTAAGATGGATACTATGAGTACAGTAAAGACATACGGTCAATGTGAAGCTATCAAAGATGGGAAAAGGTTATCAGGTACTCATCAGCTTTCCACCTCTAATACGACAGCTTACAAAAATATACATCAAGATGGTCAGATAAGAGATAAAAACGTATCATCAAAAGAAGCAGCAACACTATCACCAGTTCAGTTGCCTTTGGTTGTGACAGTTCAAGAAGAAAAAACAATCGAGAGCGATACCCAGACTTCCCCACAATCAGAATCAGCTAAGAATAATGAATATCTACATGAAGTTGAAGAGATACAATCTTTTCAGTCAGAGTCGGGTGCAAAGGTTGCAGAGAGTTCTTTTGAGTCGGTTACCAGTAATGTGGGCTCTGGACTTCCTAAAGAAACTAAGACTGAAGTTAAAGAGGTACCCTTCTTTCAGGCAGACTCAGTTGTGAAGATTGAAGAGAATTCTAGCGAGTCCGCTCCCAGTGGTGTGGGTTCTGATCTTTCTAAAGCAACAAATTCACAATTTATTGGAACAGATTTAAGTGAGAAGATGGAAACCTCTTCATCTACTGTAAGCATGATTTTTAAGTATTATATATTTCCGTTACTCTATGTTTGATTGCATTGTTCATGCCCCCATCCCCCCCTCCTTTTATGATTGTACATCAACGTCAAGTCACTTTGGGTAGTTACGGTAAACGTTAAATGTTGAGATCAAAAGCTGTTACCCCAAGCCCCCAACTAAGGTAATATCTAATACAGATCTTCACATATGTTGTTATTTCTTTTGAATTGTAGAATTAGTGATATTTCATGTAGTCATCTCTAAAATCAAGATGTTAATACTTAAAATCGTGATAAAATGAAGGCGGAAGCTGCTGATTTACGGAAAGATTTTCCTAAAGCTGACGCTCATGCAAGGATGCAAGATTCTCCAGAATTTGATAAACTGAAGCGTGAACAAGCTGAGCAACCACAGAAATCGGAAACTGTAACAAGGTAAACCACTAAGCCTAGAATTTTAATGCATAATTGAAATATCAGAATTTCTCTCTGATTTATATTTACTAAGTGATGCATAATAACAAGCATATACTCACGATCAACTTAAATTTCTAGTTTCTTCCAAAATCAAACACATTTATTAATTACTAGTGTAACCTTTTATTATTGGCAAAGGTAGAAACTTATGGATATCCCTGTCTGATGCTTATCCTGATCTAACATGATAAGTGAATTTGCTTAAGATAAGAGCATTAACCACACAATTGAGAATTTTAAACTGCAGGACCCGGCTTTCTTTTTACCTTTTCTCTGTTTTTATATTGCCAAAACATTATTCTTAAGTTAACCTCACCTTATGTGATAGTTTGTTTTTCACTGAATATGCATGTCAATCTGCAGGGACTTGTCGAAACACCATGCAGGTGATGCAGAAGTAGAAAAGAAGTCAAATGTGTGGGATAATCTGAAATCTTTTGCAGATGGAATAATCAGTTTTTTCAGAAAGTAGTAATTACAAGAAGTAGCTGCATGCCCAAGATGCCAACGGTCCCTTGAATCACATAACCAAGTTGACCATCATCCACATCTCTCGCATGTGTTTTATTTGTGCATATACAAAATTTTGAGCCCTTCTGCCTAATGGCATTTTTTCAATACACTCTTAGTTATAGTTGTTGAACATGCAAACATTGGAGTTGTTGAACAGGTAAACAATTGCATGTAAGCTGAGAAAGCTAATTTGTTACTGCAGAATCTTTAGGCCGTGCTAAAATATGGCAAGCAGGTGGTTCATTGGTTAGGTTTTCATATGTTTTCTCGAGGTTGTTCGGTAGATAATTGTAAGGTAAAACATCTGTTAGAACCTGTTCTGAATGTATATGGTCCTGCAGCGTGCAGCTGTTCCATTTATACTCATCTATGAGATGATGAGAATTAAGAAGGCAAACATAGTTGTGGATTGAGTATATTTACTAAATTGATAGAAATGTTTTTAAATTTCTCGTCAGGTGGCCACAATTCTTGTCTCATTTTGTAACATATAACTGTCACTTACTCTTGGATAGGAACTCTTTATTGATGCATCGACTATCAATTCATCATTCTTGGACAACTATTCTCCTAATATTTGTCGAAGTCGTGTAAATATTCTCCGATCCATTGTGTTTTTTTCCAGCAAAAGTAGACATGTTTGACATCTTTATGAGTAGAAGAAATCATATACAACCCACATGTTTATAACATAGAATCTATGTCCTCAAAAGTCTCACACCAGCATCAAAAGTTCATAAATAGTTGCAGTCTTCAATCGAAGTATCGAACTGATCACACGAAGATTTTACATGTAAATCTGTAACCATTGTGAAAATAGACATCGTTACCAATAAAATTGGAGGCTAATTAGTCAATGGTTATTGAATTTTGAATTTCAATATATTTTTACAAGTTTCAAGGTCAATCTATTCACCCGTCTAGATAATATTTTTCCTTGTTCAATAATAAATCAACAAATTAAACTCATGTTTCTGTAATCAATTCAATTCCTCCTTATTTCTTGACATTGTTAAAAGCAATCCAAAATATATGACAACATTTATTTCTTGAGTATCACACAACCACACTTCAGATTTTAGAAACCTTTATATTGCTTGTTTGTCAAAGGCAACTTTATCTTCTTTTGTGATTTTTTCTTTTTGTTATTTTTTTACTTGTGTGAATTTGGACTAATATAATTTAGCATTTCCAGCATGAAGCTGAAACAATAGGTTTTGAATTCCATCCAAGCACCAAACATCCTTTCTCTTCCATGATTGTGTACCCTTCACAAGCATTAACCTTAGTCAACCATTGCTTGGCCTGAGCTATGAACTTGACTGGCGCCGGCTGAAATCCCGCCCGGCTCATCCTCCTACGCCATTGATCCAGCCTTTCGTGTCTTTCCACTCGTGCCGGCCCTTCACAACTCACAATGTTCTTGATCTCTTCAGCAAAGTAGAACTGCTCCATCTTAGCGCGACGAGTATCATATTTAGGGAGCATGGCATCAAGAGAATCAAAGATTGCTGAGTAGTAATGCAATGCTTCCATGAACCTACCTAGAAAGAATGGTCCATTATGGCTTGAATCTTGTTCCACAAGGACCAGGACTTTTGGTGCAAGTGCATGAATCATCTGTAGGACAGAGTTTAAAGCTCCCCTGCTTTCCTTCACCACACAATGCAGCTGGAGGATGCTGTTTACAACTAATACCTCGCCTTCGACAACTTTGATATCGTCAGGCTTGAGATTCTCAAGATTACGATTTACAACAAGAAATTCCAATTTTATGCCATTGCTGTCGGCATAGTTTTCAAGCTCATTGCCAATAATCTGGTATTGCTCTATGCATATCCCCACTGCGGTTATTCTTAACCGTTTAGGAGGCGAGCCAACTCGATTAGCCAGGCTTTTTATCAGGCGGCGCCATTGGTGACCATGTGGCAAACCAAGTGTCATACCTAAATCAACCACATGGACAAAACTCTCTCCCTCAAAGGCTTCTAATATTGAAGAATTAGCCACAAAATGACCAAACTGTATGTGTGGACATATTTCATAAACTAAACGTAAGGCTTCCTCTTTTTTCTCTGAGGCAATGTCCATTATGTTCATTCTTGGAGCTACATACCCAACTGTCCCGAGAGGTTGAACAAGCGCTAGCCTATCCGTCAGTCCCTGCACGAAGCAGGATGCAACGCGCTGAAATGAGGAACCGAACACTAAAGCCTTAGACCTTAACTCGGACAATAAAATCGAGGCGTGACTCTTATCTCTACAAGCCACAGCTTCAGCACAAGAAATTAGCAGCTGAACTAGTTTCATTCCATCACCACTTTCCTCATCCTTTTCCACTCTCCCTCCCCCTTCAGAACCAATAACAAGAGCCGCGGCTGCCTCCTCCACGACCTCAGCAGCAAGGTATCTTTGAGTATAAGTCCAAATATGATCACGGAACTGCAGCCGCGGCAAACTACATAAGTTACTCGTACGAGTAACGTTGATGCTGCCATTACTCGCATCCTCGCCACCAATACAACAATCCAAACTAACTGTTCTTTTCAACCGTTTGCAACTACCATTTTCGTTATTAATATCATTGGCTGACATGAAAACTCTAGAAACAGAATTATCCTTTTCAGAAAAACATTCATATGAATCAACATTTTCTTGTACTCGTTTGACATTTCTGGACAAGAAAAGAGAATGAGCCATATTACAGAGATCAAAAAACAAAAAAGTCCTTATTAATCAAGATTTTTGGTGTTGTTTAGTAAGGCTCTTGAAAGAAACATATGAGCTACAAGGGCAATATTTATAGCTACAAAGATTTGGGACTAACCGAAAATGGCAAGTCCCTTTCTTGTTCGATAGTTACTATGTTATATATTGTCCAAAATAACCATCAAATGATTAAATTATCCAAGTTGTCTGCAATAAACACAAATAGTAAATTTGAAAAGATAAACTTTTGTTGCTCATTTTTGACCCAGGTTCTTGAAGTTGAAAGGCTTTTTTGTGTTTGTCAATTTCATTCGTTGAAGAAACTTCCCCATAAACGTAATAAGAGGAAATAGTATACGGTCTTACTCATGTAATAACAAGAATACTGCTTTCCAATTGACTAAATATTGGAGGGCAAACATTATCTACTAATTTCTCAATAGATAATAAGCATAGATAGCAATATAGTATAATGATCATTATATAATCCATTATATACAAAAACGAAAGAATATACATTTTTAACTCCACATAACATAAAAAGTGTGTAAAGTATAATTTATATGATATAACATATTATATTTAAACAATATATAGATTGTGAGTAGTTCTGTTACAGTTATTCATCACATAATATACAAACATGTAAAACATATCACATCGAGTAACAAATGAAAAACAACTATATAATCCCAACAGATCATTGATGTTATTTTGTTAGGCATGGTGAAATTTTGTTTGTAAAAGTAAAACAGAATGATCATGTTTTTGGATTATTTTACAAGTTATTATATGAGACAATCGTAACAAACAAATTTTAGCATTTTAAACTATGAAATGGAGACAAAAATAGTGTTTAAATCTCCCTCCTATGAGATATTTTATTATCCAACAAGCAACATCTCGGTTCACATTCTATAATTCGATTTATCGGCTGGCAAAAACATTTAAGTAGCAATTTTTATTCAAGTAATATCACATTTTTCTATGTAAATTAGTTCAACAACAATTACAATTACACTAAAGAGTTAATCGAAAATTATATAAACATAATCACCTTGTTAACTATAAATAAAAGTATATGAATTGTTTTTACCTGACAATAAATGATAAATATAACTAGTGCAATAAATCATTTTGACTCATCCAAATATATTCAAAAGCTAACACATTCACAAGATATAAAAGATAAAATAATAATGTGAAAATAAATTGAATCGTATATTATAATGTTTTATTTGCATAATGGATTATAGTTATTTGCAGACTTAATTATTAGCCATTTGTCAACCTTAAAATCATGTTGCGAGACTCAATCTTTTTTGCCCCAACGAGGGCATATGATTATTAGCCGGCTATTCGAAGGCTAAACAAACCTTCATTCACATATATTTTTTCAAAAGTTCGATCTTTTATCACATTAACAACTCGAACTCAACACCTCGTTATTACGAATAATATTCCGTGTCCAGTGTCCACTAGACTAACCCAAAAGTTCTTCATTCACATACATTAAAGGATTGTCAACTTTTTTTCCAACTTTCAAAATTTAAAACATTGCAGTCTTAATTTACGCAAGGAACTTCGAGCTGAATCAGAATTATCACGTTAATAGTAAAATATGTGAAAATTACTATATTTTGATATGTGTTTACAAAATATTATGAAACATATTAAAAACATTTTAGTCCAAAATTTAAAATCATCCATCACAAATTAAAAAATGGACAATCTCTTATGAATGTCCATATAGCCAATTATTGTTGGTATAATGGTAGATGTCACAAACCAAGTTACTATTTTTTTTTTCTCCTTTTGAGTATTAATTAATTAATCAATTCTTTTGCAACTAAAATAAATAATTGGACGATGCAAAAATATATAAATATATATCACAGCCAAGCATCTAAGCAATGTTTGTCATGTAGTTAATGGAGCATTAATATTCATAGGAGGATTATACTTAGATGGTAACGAAGGGAAGCATATATTCGGCCACAATGTGATGAACAATTGAATAAAATCATAAATCTTGTGTATTGATTCTCCTCTTCTTTAGGACAGTTTGCAAAGAACAAAACACAACCAGTCCCTTCTCTAATCCCTATTATAGGTACCATCATTTTTATTATTTATGTTCATCTATGCCTATGTTTCAAGATAAATAATTTGTATCGTCATCGAAGCCGCAACGAATTTGATTCTTAAACGATGTTAGGCGATGTTCTTTTTCATCGATGTGGTATCATTCGTATAGAAAATTGTTGAAATGGTTTCGGATAATATGTGCAAGTTGTATTTTAGTTCCAACGAACTGCACCATCTGTATAAATTATTAGGATTATTTCACAGACCAATTATTTATTGGGCTCAAAGTGCAACTTACATATATTATCTTCAGGGACAGAACCAGTAGGGGGGACATGTGCCCTTCGGGATTCTTGAGAATTAAGGATAGAAGAGTTAATCGAATAGCCTAGTGGAAAAGGCTCTTGCCAGTGACCAAAAGGTCTTGGGTTCGATACTCACCTTATCGCTAAGTTACAGAAAAAAAGAAGATAAATTTTATATGAAATAGCAACATGTGTTATAGTAGCGTTGACAAAAGTATTGGATTTTGGTTAAATATATCATGGTTCAAATCCCACGGGTGTATTATTAGCAATATTTGTTGTTATTTTTTCATTTTTAAATTGTGCCCTCTATTTAAGTTTCTTAGATTCTTACCCCCTTAAAATTTCATCCTTGTTTCGTCCCTAAATTTATCTACAATCATTTCAGCAACTTTCTGTCATTACGAATAACAAATGGCACAATATACGTAAAAGAAAACTATGAAACTTCACAAGCCATGCGTAACTCGACCGGTTAAGTACTCGGTAACTGCAGAGTCAGAAACTCCACTAAACTTACTCAAGACTTGTTCAATCGAGACTGGTTCATAGATTTTTGGGGCCTAGTGTGAAAAATGGAAATGAGGCCCTCGATATATATAATAAAATTTAGATTTTCGAGAACTCATCTTTATTTATTGAAATGAAACATAAAAATTACAAGATTACACAAAACGATATCTTCAAGCATTCTTTGATGCAAAATTTTCATTTAATTGATCACTAGCTATATGAATACTTTTAGAATAGAATTTTTCAAGAGCTCCTCTTTGTGATATAACTAATTCATTTTACATTTTCTTTATTTCTTTTATCGTTTTAGATAAATATTCGCGAGACAACATATTAGATAAATAATTATTAATAAACAAGTAACCAATAGAAGAAGATTATGACCTTCTTGAGATTTGTGTTTGTGCTCTGAGCAAATCTGGGAGGAAGAAGTGCTCCCGAGTTGCTGCCAAGTCGCAGATTCTTGTTTGATTCGTCACATTAGTGAAACACGATCCAGGTGAAGCCTGGAGGAACTTCTTCAACCTCACAAGTGTAACACTACTAGGTTCACGATAACATTTTTTGAGGATTGTTAGTCTAATCTATAGTTACTGAAGATTCTTCGGATTGCAGTATTTTTATTATGCATTGCCTGTATTTTTCTTACTTTTCGCTAGTCATCAGTAATAGTATCGATTAAATCATTCATCCCAATACACCTCAATTATCCTCGCCTACTCTTTTAATAGTACAATTTTATCTTCAAATTGAAACATGAGAGCAAATAAGAGAGTAAAATATTCTCTCAAAATAATCAGTGATTTGGTCAGAAGTAGTCAGAAGTAGCTGTTAGTAAGATTAATCAAAATGTTGCATTATCTTTCATTGCCTGTTAGGAGATATTGCTGCTGTGTCTTTCTTTACGAGTAATGGACCTGCCCATACGAAGCCGTCTATTTGTCAGCACTTCCAACAGAACCTCCAAAGCGTCTTCGACAGCCTCAGCCTGTTTATCCAGCCCAAAGGAGTCGAATCCAGGAAGGAGGTGAAGTTCATCAAGGAGGCCAACTGCTGCAGCCGCTGTACAGGTACGATCCCATGATGGTTGAGGTCTGCCCATGGAAGAATATTCGAGAACTATCTTTAGATAGAAGGTGAGAGGAAAATGTGCTATATTTGATGGCAAGAAAAGTAACCAGCACAACGTGGTATATCCAACCAGCAAAAGGGAAAAAGGTCTCATCTCACCGTAGTTTATGCATCAACGACACTCCCATGTTTAATGATATGCAGGGCATATCCTCGCCCCAAACTGCGTTGGCTCTTTCCTGCAGTAAAAAACAATTTACTTTCATATATCGTATCTTCAATAAAATACCGGACAGGGTGAAGGACAAGGTGTTCCTTCGACTACCTTCAAGCGCTTGAACATTGCAGCAGAAAGACTCCAAGTAGCATCAATCAATATAAAGTTTAAAGTTCCATCATTGTTAGCCTGCATAATTTGAAGACATTGGCTGAATATTAAATACTTACGGTATCAAACAAAAAGAAGTCCAGTGCCTCATAATCACTTTGTATAATTTGAAACTATATTTTCTATCGGGGTTCACGCACTTCCTTTTCTATCAGTAACATGTTGTCAAGAGTCAAGACTCAGGAAAAATTCGTGCCGAGGTAAGAGATCTTAAAGACTAGAACAATATCCTTTTCTTTGTTTGTGTCCCTCTCTGGGTGGATTTGTGTACTTCTATTTGATTTCATATAAATATTATTTTGGTGCAGTAAGGGATCTAAAACGATACCAATTTTTCTGGCTGTTCCGAATTTCTGATAGAGTCGAGCGAGAAGGTATCTTGAATGGACTTCGTAGCTACATTCTTATTGACGTAGAGGCACCAAACGTTGTCTTTGCCTGTCAATTACATCAATAAATTGACCAGTGAATCACGATGCTTCACGGGATGCATACTGTTTTCTAACAGATTCTTAACTTCCATGTTATTATATAATCTTGAACTATAGTACCTTAAAATAACCTTATTCAGAATTACGTTAAAAATAGTTGTAATAGGACTTCTCTAGCGTGATGGCTGCCTATCAATATAGCATAATAAGGCCCTTCTTCTCCTAAACTATCTATATACCTGAACAGTTAAAAGCATTCCACATCATATCTTCATGTTCAGAAATGCCATAGAGACACAAGGTTGCATCTTGAATCCCAAACACTTGCCACAATAACTTTCCTGTATTGTTCTGCCTCAAAAAATCCTATAAGAAAATAACAGTTCCTCGCTAAGCTTTGTGTACGAAGAGATACACTTGACATTCTCAAAGGAGAAATCATACCTTTGGATGCATATATACCCAAAATCGCATGCGATTCCACAACGAACGACATTTGATTCTTGAACACATACAATCTTCCATCGGAACCCAACACTATGGGATCAAGAAAGAGATATCAGAACCACAGCTTATGCCACATTTTTCGTGTGCAGCATGGTAAATCAACTAGAAACATCATCTCACAGATAATTGGCTCGTATACCTTTTGACAAAGGTAGCCTCTGCTCCCAAGCAAGCGGCAAGCAATTTGGCGAGCTGAATAAAATTGTAACTTGTTCTCAGAATCATTTAAAGATTGATATTTCGCTCTATGCTTCTTATCCTCTTGTGTTTTGAAATCGCCCTGTAAATTAAAATAAATTAAGTAGTCGAAAAATGTTAAGATAGACTATTTTGCCTCATAACTTACTCAGAAACGCTGCACATGATAGAAAAAGACTTTAAAAAAGAGGGCATATAATACTCTCACAAATTTCGGTCCTTTATGTTCTCCGAAGATAGAACGCTAACTGGTCAATCGATAACCTATCTGTTTAAGCTTAAGAATTAGTTTAAATAAATTAAAGACCTTTCTTGCAGTTCTCTTTCTATTTTCGAATCCAACCTAAAGGCTAATGAAAGACAAAAATTAGTCTGTCATAAATATATCACATCAATACCACTTTCCATTATTATCTAACAAAGTGATGGCAAACTAGGTCAATGGAAGATGTAGAGTGTGCATGTCTCACTCAATTGTACTATCCCAATTATTGCAGAAAAACAAATACTACAATGTCTCACTCAATTGCTTTCCAAGTTACTTCTCATTGGATTGTCCAGGCCAATACAACACATGAGACTAGCGATCATCAAGTTGTAGCTCTTGAGCTTACTGAAATGCATGGTTGGATGGTCCTGTTTCCCAGATGAACAAGCTCCGACAATCAACCAGGGGAGTTGTAATAATAACTATTCACAAATATAGTTATGACTAGAAACACAAAACGCAACAAAATTTAATTCTTATCCTTCTTCACCCCAAAAAGTTTATAACCAACATAAGAAATCTTGAGATCACAAAAAGAGACATGTGTATAAAACCAAACTAGACAAAGCCTTATCCACTAGGTGGGGTGGGATATCAATACGACTACTCCAATCACATTAACATAAACATGTCTCTCTAAATGAGCTGAACGTGGAAACTACCCAACACAAAAAGACTCGATCTTTATCCTTCTCCATCCCAAAAATTCCTAACTAACATAATAAATCTTGATACATCGAAACATAAACTATTAAAAATCAATGTTGTCCATACTAAATATCATAACCTTATTAATTAACTGGAAAAGTCTTAATCTATCAATGTGAGACAGAAGTCCTGGATATAAACATATGTAAACAAAGGAGGCGAATTTCGATACCATAAGCCTTCCATGATTGCCACCAAAAAGCATGTGGGCATCAGTGGTTTGCTCCAAAAGCTTCAAATCCTCAATGACTTGAGTGACCATTGTGGGAACAGGTGAGGAGGTACCCCACCCATGCCATTCTTCAAGGCTAATTGAAGCTTCATCACTTGTTACTCTATGAGCTCCTGATACTATTGTGGAAATGGGTTTTGTTTGAAATTCCATTTTGTTGCAGAAAATGAGGGAGCTTTTCAATATCAAGAATGAAGTCAAGGGTTTTGATGCAATTGAAGAACAACTGAGAGTTAGCATTGTTTATGGGTGATTTGGGAATTTAGTAAATAGTAGTGGCTTATTTGCAAATTATGATTTTGGGTTAATTTGGCATTTTGGGTTTCATAAGCCAATCCAATATGCTTTAGACCTTATCCAACAATAGATGGGAAAATTAAAACGTCTATTTCTGACTATTTTAACTTCACATAGTCTAAGTAGTACATCGAATGGGCGTATTCTTACATGTTTATCGATCCATATCATTTCTAGCGTTCTCGTATAATTTATTCTTAGTTAAAGCAACTCATACTCTCTCAAATAAATTCATTTTCAATTATCTTTCCACGTATAACTCCACAAGCACAACACCACCATCACGAGTCCTCGACCACCAACAATACAAGCCAGTTCTTATTGACATGTTTTCGAATTATTGATATTTGACTACATGGATCCATTTGGTCAATTCCTTTAAATGAGTGTCCACACTCTATTGCTACTTCAATTCTTAGAAAAAATAAAAAAAAATTATTGATTTCTTCAATGGTCAAAACTAAGAAATTATACCCTATTAATTGACATACACAATTTTATTTGAATTAAAAACATCTTACTAATTTATTTAAGAAGTTAACTCTTTAAAATTACATTTGATCGATAATTTAAGTGTTATGAAATATATAATATTGAATTGATTATTCTCTAGGCATAATTCAATTGGTTAATTAGTTACTCTTACTAAGCAGTAGAAATTTTGGTGTCTACTCTTGCTATTAGTAGTCTTCAGGAACTCTTCCAACTTTTATGTATGCTTACATCATGTCCCAATACCGTCGAAGAGGCTCCCTTCTGATGTAGCGAGAACTACAGATCTGAATAATAATAAAAGATATGTAGCTTTCGCTACAGATATGAATAATAAGGCCGTTGATTCCAACGAATATCGGCAATATTATTCCTTCAAAGCATTCGTTGATTCACGCGTGAATCAAGAAGGCTAAGGCTTCAAAAATATTATACTTGTTCAACAAGAACAATTGACAAATATTTTTGGGAAGAAAACAAATGTTTTCAAAAGTTTATTCAATAATAATCAATCCCCTCAATACATTGACTAGATCACTTTTATAATATATTAAAACCCTAATATAAGTGGGCTCTGCAAACAACCCTAGTACGAATGGGCTAATCTAATAATTATTATCAAATAATTTAAATAGTAATACTAATAGTATTAATAAAATATATAATTAACTCCTATTCTGCATCACCTTCTAAACGGCATAACTTTGGGTTGTGATAACAGGGAGACTGTTTACAAATTGACATCAAGACTTCGTATAGGAATGATAAACTAAATCAAAACCGAATGTAAAGTTGCGAAGCTTATCCATTTGCATAAAACTAAATGTTACAAGTATATAAACAAACTTGTCCAAATAAAATTCATTGTTGATTTTCAAGCAGAAATCTGGTAGATATCTGAATGCCATTTACTGCCGCCCAACTATCTCTTTTTACAGTGAGGACTAGATTCACTGTTCGATTAAAAATCGAAACTACAAGACTATTTTAGAATGGCAACGATACATTACAGCATTTCAATAATCCTGGGCAGGAAGTACACTGGGGAGCATGCATTGTTGATTGCTAATTTAGCAAATAGTCTACCAATTATGCCTGGGGTTCATCATCTTCCTCATAGATTATCTAATTCGAATTGCATAATAATCCTATCTGCTGTATTTCGAGTAATGACTTGCCTTAGATGTAACTCTTTCAAGATTGCAGCAGCCAGCTCTTTCTCTCCTTCATGAACGAATCCTTCAACTAAAATGGCGTAAGTGTTCTCATTAGGCATGTGTCCTTTCGTGATCATTGACTCAAAAACTTCCAGTGACAAATCCGTCCTCCTACACTTGCATAACCCAAGTACAAGCGCATTGAAGTTGTCAATATCTGGCTTATAGCCATTTTCTTCCATGATTCGCAACACATCTATGGCGCCATTGAGCATTCCTTCTAAGCATAAGCCTCGAATCAAAGATGAATAGGTGTACGAGTCTGGAGTAAATCCATGTATTGTCATCACGTGTAGAAGCTGGAATGCAGGAAGGGTGTTTCCTTTCCTACACAAGCTTGATAAAATAAACCTAAAAAAATCTTGAGGAGAAGTATTCTGCCTACCCCGCAAGCTCTGAATGATAGAAAACGTCTCCTGTACCATCCCCTCCTCACACAACTGAGCAATGGCGTTATATGTTCCCTCATTCACCTCACAATTAAGGTAAATCATTTGATCAAGGCACTGAATTACATCATCTACCTTCCTCTGGCTGCACAAGCTCGCAAGTATGGGGTTGTAGCTGGCAGCTGTTGGCTGGAGCTCACTGCATTTATACATCTCATTTAGAACCTCAAGGGCATCATCAGTTCGACCATGAAGAGCAAGAGAACCAATTAATATATTGTAGGTAACAATTGTGGGTGAACATTCATCGTTTACCATCTCTGCAAGAAGCTGATTTGCTTCATCCCACCTACCATCATAGCATAAGCTGCTCATCAAAATATTATAGCTCACAACATTCGGATTGAACCCCTTCGAGGGCAGATTCCTAAATAGATCCATTGCCTCGTCTATTCTATTTTCCTTGCATAATCCTGTCAACAATACATTATAGCTCACCAAATTAGGCTTCCCACCCTTGACCATAATCTCATCCAACAACCTCATTGATTCGTTCACCCCTCTTTCTTTATATGCAGCCTCAAGCAAGATCGAATAGGTATGTGCATTCGGAGCCAACCCTTTACTCATCAACCTATCGACAAACTGCAAGCACTGGTTCAAATTTCCGCGCATACAGAGTCCTCTTACAAGAGAATTATATGTCATTGTATTGATCAGAAATCCAGTATCCTCCATTTTCTTAATTAGCTGCATTGCATGACCAACATTGCCTCTCCGACACAACTGAGTTACCACAAAAGTACACGAAGCTGCATCAGGGATACAGCCAGAACTAACCATCATCTCCATAACTCTAACCGCCTTTCTGAGCTTATTTGCTTTGCAGAGATCATACAGTAGCTGTGTAGCATGATCTACATCAGGCCTATTGCCTTTTTCGACCATGTACTCAAGATACAAAAATGCATCGCTTAACTTAAGGTCTTTAGTTCTTGAATCACTTCTACCCCGTCTCCGGTCAGGTAACGCAAAGTTCCTATCTTTAGGATACATTGCTAACTGTGATGAAGCCAGTACTCTAAACAACCCTATTTTAATTGGTAAAGACTGCAACTTTTTCCTTCGAGAAAACAACCCATAAGAATTTCCAACATTGTCCAATGAAGAATTTACCATTGTAGACACTGAATTCATCAATACTGCCATTGTTGTACTAATAACAGTGGATTAAGAACAGATATAAATACGCAAATATAATCAAATAAACAGCTTTATTTTGACAATGGTATTGCCAGTTTGACTGTGAGGGACTCTAGTTCTCAATATTATACTAACCAAACCAACCTTATCCACTAGTTGGTCAATTGTCGGTTATATGAATACCACGTCTTCAATCAACTACACACCGTTAAAAAATTCAAGAATCTTCAGGTTTTTTACTGGGGTTATAGTATTCACATTTTCTCAGAGATATTTCAAGATAATTGATTGATTCGAATGAGAGTATGCTTAGATAGTAATCAAAGATTGAAGAGAGTTGAGACAAATGATGAGGAAATGAAAAACATAGAGAGGATAGTATTTGTTGTTTGGTTTTCTTGAATAGTTGTTAGATAAGGTGTTTGATAGGGTTCGAATGTTGAGTCATCTCCCATTTGCCTCCACCACCTTACTCATCTAGAAATCCTCCACCTAGTTATAAACATTATCCTTCCCCTTAAGACATCAAAATTAACTATTAAGGGATGTAATAGATGTTGATTGAGGTGAATGTCTTGAATTGTTATTTGGGTACTTTATTTTTTTCGGTTAGAATCAATGTGAACAATAATATTCACCTTGATTACATTCGATCCACGGAACATAAAGGAGCTTTAAGTGTATGTCTTCTTTTTTCCCCTCTAAGAATAAATCTAAATAAGATTTATTGTTGAGTTAATCGAATAGTCTAGTGAAAAGGTTTTTATTAGTGACCTAAAATTTTAGTTTGAAACTTAATTGCTAAATATAAAAGGGGTTGTTTTGTTGTTTATATCTACATATTCATTGAAATATGTAAAGCGGATATTTATTTTCTATGCTTTCACATCTTGAGAGGTCTATTAAAAAATAAGATCGAACAACTGATAATAACTAAATAATATTTTTTATAAATATTTATGTATATAGAATTTGGGAAAATTTAATTACCATCAAATACTTTCTCATATTAATAAACAAACATGTGTTTCTAATATATTTTTAAGAGAATTAAGAAGGGAAACTATCCTTTCCAATAAGATAGGTGAATATCGGGATTACTCAATGATCACACTTGGGGATGTAGCTCAGATGGTAGAGCGCTCGCTTAGCATGCGAGAGGTACGGGGATCGATACCCCGCATCTCCACTTTTTTATTTTTTGACTTTCAAGTTTCAACTATTTGTTAAGTGTGTTGACAAGTTGGAGATGGTTCGTCTCGAAATGGGTCTTACTATTCACACTTATATGATACATTTTTATGGATGGAGCGTGTCACTCGCTTCGCCCAGAAGGACCATTTGTGCCACGGACAAAAGATTCACCTGAATTATGATCGGAGTATGATCACAAATACTCGCATACCAAAGTCACTCTTATGTCATATGTGAACTTATATATGAAGGCATAATCAATATTTCGTTTAAAAACAAAGAATAAGTCTATTTCATTCACCAATAAGGCAGCGACAAATCATACAATCAAAAACTATAAATAATCAAAGGCTAACACACTTTGCTTCATACTTTTTTCCATTTTTTTTGCATCAAAAAATCAAACAGCATGTATCAAGATCAACGAATCTGTTTCAAAATGTTGTCCAGTTTAGCTTTGCTAAGCTTGTTCTCGTTAGCCTTGGGTGAGGAGGATGTTGTTGTTTTGACCCAAGAAAATTTTGAGAAAGAGGTTGGTCAAGATCGTGGAGCTCTTATTGAATTCTATGCTCCATGGTATGCATATTTTTATTATTCTTGATTATTGTTACATTTTTATTCTACCCATTTTTAGACCATGTTGCATGGTCTCATAGTCGGATCCATGATCGACTTTCTAATGGTGTGTATCCATATCGACTTTTTGATGGTACGATTAGATATGACGCGATATTTTTAATACTTTTGAACAAACAATATCGAGGTAAAAAAAAAATAGTACAAAATTTGTGAGCATTGGCATCACTTATTTTGTTGTACTCATTTGTTAGATATTATGTTGAATTATTAGGTACTATGTGTTGTGAGATTATTTAGATATGGGATTTCTTGAGATTGGATAGTGGTACATCAAGAGGATGAACATAACATGTACCAGTGTCTCATAAGAGGCTCCCGTCTAAGCGGGCTATGACACAATAGATAAGAAGCGTAGGTAGTGTAATGAGTGGATGTATTCTATTATGTTTAATAGTCCATGAATATATCATCTTTTGATTAATAGGACATGGAAATATGAAATTGGATAGTGGTTTGAATTGTAGCAAAGCGACTCCCTGCATCTCAAAAAGATCGTCAAGCAAACTTTGTGGTTTCAGTCATCTAAAATACCTTGATTTTAATCAAAAGTAGCGTTTTAATAGTAAAGTAGTTTGCAAATATTACGTTTAATATATTTTTAAGCAAAATAATGCAGATCATATACAAAATATTTGAGTTCAAAGTTTAAAGAGCCAATCTTTTTGTGATGGAGTATTTTTGTTTTTATTTCTTGAGTGAGTTGATTCTGGAGATAGTCTTATGAAATAATTAAGATGTTATCCGTTGTGAATACTTAGTTCGACTTGTTTGAGGTAACGGTTAATTGGTGTGAAGAGAGTACGTGAGGAATTTATGTTGATTAATATACTGATAAGAACTATAATTTGGTATAGTGCTGATAAAATTGGGTTTGATGTGGTTTTACAGGTGTGGACATTGCATGAAGCTAGCTCCAGAATTTGAATCGCTAGGCGCAAGTTTTAAGAAATCGAAATCAGTAGTTATTGGGAAGGTTAGATGTTTACAAAGTCTTGGGGTCTTGAATTTATGCCATGACCTTTATGAAGACGAATATTCATGCTTACAATGTTGTAATCTTCTCGATGTTCTAAACCTCCCAATGTCACACTGCTGTTTCTTAGCAATTGTTTCTATAAATGGACGAATGTTATTAGGAAGTTATAGAGGACATTGTTTATGCAGAAAGATTCGACACCAAAAGACTAACGTGTACAGCTTTGGCCGAACCAATTGGATACTAAGTCTTTGTTGTCTGTGTCAAGTATTTGAGTTTTCTATGTTCTAACATTATTGCAGGTAGATTGTGATGATCAGAAGGACCTTTGTAAGAAGTACGGGGTTGCTAGATATCCGACTATCCATTGGTTTCCTAAGGGTTCTTTGGAGCCCCAAAAGTGAGTATATTTCTTGAGGAAAACACTTTCAATGATATTTCTAGCAAATATTTTCTAAACTAGAAATTCAAACCTTCACTAGGTATGAATATCAAAGGACTGCTGAAGCCCTTGCTGATTTTGTGAATTCTGAAGCAGGTAATAATTTTTCGTAGCCTGTAACTTCTCGCCTTTTAGTTAACAGAGCTAGTAAACTGTCACCCTTTGTGTTACAAGAGTGGTGTTCAGTATCTCCGAACAGAATCTGTTGTAAAAGTTCTAACCTCTTTTATGTGGCCAAGTTCTGCAATTTCCCTTCAAAACTACGCAATTTGGCAGTCACCCGTCGTCCATCTACTATCAGTTCTGGCAGTTATTCACTAATGATGTTTGTGATGATAGTCATCATCAAACTAGGAGCTGACCATAAAGGCTATACTTTCATCCTTTTTCGGCTTATTCGTCTAACTTTTTCCCAGAATTCTTAAGAAGAAAAATCTAAACTAAGGGGTAGCTGAACTATGGGAGTGTCATACTTTAATTTTATGTATACTCCTTATTCTTTCTCATACCACACCTCTTCTTTACTTATACTTTGTAATCGGCCGCGTTGTTTCCTCTTCAGGAACCAAAGTTAAGATTGCTTCAGCCCCCTCAACTGTTGTGGTACTATCATCAGATAACTTTGATGAGATTGTCTTTGATGAGACTAAGGATGTCTTGGTTGAATTTTATGCACCTTGGTGAGATTGATTGCTCGATGTACATTTTATTAGTCGTGATGCAGTAGTCTGTCGTCAGATTTAGATCTTTATATTAAGGATCATTGCGTTCAAATAATCTAAAACATTTTTCTTCATTTTTAGGTGTGGTCATTGCAAAAGCCTTGCTCCTGTAAGCTCACTTCTCGATGTAGATTGGTGACCTTCATGCCTAATGGATTTATCATATCTTTTCCTTGCTTTATACAGATATATGAGAAGGTCGCTTCTGCATTTAAAAATGAAGAAAACGTAGTTATTGCAAATCTCGATGCTGACAAGTACCAAGATCTTGCTCTAAAGTAAGTCTGTAGATTGCATGTGATTGTGAGTGTTCTATTACCGACTTTTATGCCCTTGAGCGTTACTTTGATGGATCACTTGATACAAACATTTTCGCGTTTATGATGTAGGTATGCTGTGAGCAGTTACCCCACACTAAAGTTTTTCCCGAAGGGAAACAAGGCAGGTGAAGAATATGATGGTGGCAGAAACTTGGATGATTTTGTTACTTTCATCAATGACAAATGTGGCACAAGTCGTGATGCAAAAGGCCATTACACCTCCGAGGTTGGTAGGTCGTTAATAATCAACATTTAGTTAGAGATATTGACATCTAACGTCAGGTTTTCCGATAGGCTGGCATAGTTGAATCCTTGGACAGCTTAGTGAAGGAGTTCACTAGTGCTTCAGACGACGAAAAGCAAGCCGTCTATACCAAGATGGAAGATGAAGTTTCGAATCTGAAAGGCTCCACCGCCAAGTAATTTTTTAGCCTCATTATGAAAGTCTCCCTACATGAACTGCAGTAAACCATTTATTTTCATTGCTCTTGTCCGTGATGACTAACACCACTCGTTTTGTCGTTGGCTTTCAGATATGGAAAAATCTACCTCAAAGCTGCTAAGAGCTGCATGGAAAAAGGTCCACATTATGCCATTCATGAGATTGACCGGTTGAATAGGATACTTTCGAAGTCCGTCAGTCCAGCAAAGGCCGATGAGTTCACCCTCAAAAAGAATATCCTCTCCACCTTCGGTTGACTGAAGTTTAGGAAACTTCGATCTACTAGACTCTAGATGTTGGTTAATTTTTCAGCCATTGGCGAATGTCTTCACGCCTAACCATAGAAGAAGCACAGACGAGATGACCAAACATTTTGGTTAATCAATCTAGTCATAATATCATCCTTTATTAGTTATAACATGGAGATCAAACTTCTGTTTAGCAATTACTGTTTCAGAATCTTTTGGTATCTCATATTCACATGCAATATTCTTAAGTGTGTGTTGGTCCCCAGACAATTGGAGGGAAACAAATTAATAGGCTCGAGAAGTATGCTTAAAAAACATTCAAACCGACCTTCTACCTCATGAAACGATTGTAAAAAGGATTCACTCAAGCACACTCGAAAAGTGATGGCTGCGGATAATCAGGTTATAAAACGAGGATTCACTTCAGCCCCTTCATTTGCATACAGAAATTGAAAGAAATAAAAAGGCGAAACATGGCTATTCTCACCCGACCATAGGGGATACATAATTACAATAGTTAATCTCTGAATGTCAAACAATAAACAAGCCATCGACTAGAATAACTTGCAAGACATTTGGCTTTTCCAAATCTACTAACAGTATTTATAGAAGAATTTGTAAAAGAAGATGTTGAAGGGCCTTAGAAACAAAAAATGTCGCCAAGGAGTTCATCGACTAACGTAGTAAGTATCTCATTCTCGATTTCTATGCCCTCCTCAAATGTTTCAGCTTCAAACTCGACCCATCTTCCATCCCCATTACTCATGTCCTTATCAACAAGTTCATCAACCATCAAGTCCACCATGTTCGTCAAACTGAAGATCTCTCTGTACAGATCTTCTGCCAGATGATCTGACCTTTGAAACACAATCATCCACTTGGACCAAGCTCTGAAACTTCCACAGAAACTGCGCTTGCACCTTGACTGCAGGCATTCCTCCACACAATCGAACAATGCTCTTCGTGCAACCCTGAACTGCTCTTCCAGGTTTTTGTTTGATTCTACTATGCGACTTTCCAAATGATCAAAAAGATTTGGATCCATGACACGGTGGACATGACCAAGAGCAAATTCCTCAAGCATCAAATCTGCATTGTTAACTATACCCTTTATGTATTCTAATTCCCAATGATATGGTCCCTTAGAAGCTGTAAATGTAAATGACGGAATGCTGTCAGTTGCTATCCTGCCCCAAGCTGATGAAGAACATGCTGAATCTGCTAGTTCCAGATCACCATCAG
Organism: Echium plantagineum; assembly: GCA_003412495.2. Lineage (NCBI taxonomy): Eukaryota > Viridiplantae > Streptophyta > Magnoliopsida > Boraginales > Boraginaceae > Echium > Echium plantagineum. The sequence goes on along the minus strand of CM016568.1, from coordinate 23,289,971 downwards.
TTATTTGTGATATACTAGTAGAGCTCTGATCTGAAACTTGATCGTTCTCAAAAGACGAACACCACTTGCTACCTGAAAATGAAACGTACCTTAATTAGAACAGTTCGTATTTTTAAGCATTAATACTATGCTATCACAACAGAACAATCTTCAGCAGAGTCCACTCTACATACAGCTAATAAATTACTAGATCATGCAAGTGCCCAATTGCAGAAGGATTTTTTCTGTATCATGGAGACTGGGTCATGAATCAGTAATACCACATAAAAAGAATGATAAGGGTATTTTACCTCCACTGATAGAACTCTGATTGCTATCTAAATAGTTGCAACTCTCTTCTAAGGCAGAGAGTTCGTGATTGGAGTTGTATAGTGGACTTGAATTTCGAGAGTCAGTATTCCTTTTCCATAAATTCTTTCTGAAATCTGTATGCTCCAGTGATACTTCTGACCCCTACAAAATTATGCAAGAAGTTGAAAGCTAACAACACGATGGCGTAAATAATACAAATAAAAATTAAATTATGATCAATCAAAGTAGTACGCCACAAAGCATATCCTTTGAGAAACAAAAAAATCGACCAAATGAAATGTCGGATTGATAAGGTGACACTAAGGACTCAGTTATTGGGTAACTATGAATTATGTAGCTTTCATGTCATGGTTTGGCTCTCAAATATTTAACAAGTGTATCTAATATTTATGAAGTGTATCTAATATTTAAGAAGTGTAAGGTAGCGAGTGTTATTTAGCCTAGAAAAACTATAGTTTTGGGAGCCTTGATAAGGCGAAAATAGCACAATATAATTAGAAAGTATGGTATAACTTTATTCAAGAAGCAGAAGTGAATTTATCTTCTTTAACAGCCTCTGGTCAGTAGGATGGTGTGGTCTTCCCTAGTGACACAAGCACTACGTTTCAAATGAAAACGTAGTTCACAAAGAATATGTGACATTGAACAAGTAGCCCCTCCAACTTAAATTTAGGTGACTGAGATATCAGAACTCAGGGCTAGAGGTGTATGAATAACAACTGTAATACCTGCCAGTCCTTCGGAGCACTGAATCTGATTGCACCAGTGCAAGAGTCTAACTGATTGCTTGAAATTGTGGTTATCTCTTTGACCTGATCTTGAAGTGGCTCTTCAACTTTAGAAGACAGTTCCTTGAGTTTTTGTTCTAAAAGTATGCTTAATGCATCTCCACCAACTTCATTAATTCCCGAACCTGAAGCAAATGACAACTCCGAATTGCTACCATTCTCACCACTAACTAGATGCATGTTCTCGTTCTTTTCTGTGGATTGAGTGGACGAACTGGATCCAATAAATGATTTTTTAATGGGTGATGTGAATGTAAATGACACAACATCCAATCTATTTTGCCTGTCTATCGCATCAAAGTCGTTTCGTCTTTCAGAAGACACAGTACGTTTCACAGAGTTTTCTCCTTGGCTATTTTCAGCACTCTTAAACGAATGGACATCAGAATTATCTGGTAGTTTCTTTCTGGAAATTTTCTTTGTTTTAAACTCTGAAGAGTCTCTCCTGGAATTGACCACCATGGAATTTGTTTCACCAGACCGAGCAATTGGGTTGATGATAATCTTATTAACTTTATTTTTCCTAGTAATATTACTTGTTGCTGAAACTTTTCTGCCCTTTTGGTTGGATGTAGAAGGTCTCAAACTTTCGTCACCCTTGCTAGTCACAGAATTCTGGCTGTTCTGTTTCTGGTTGTTCTGTCTAAGTACTTCGAAAGATTTACTAGATGAACTTTTCTTTTCAATATTCCTTCTCGACTCTGGTGGGTTCTTACTATTATAGCTAGGTATAGTTTGTGTGCCTTCCTTAGTATTACCAGAGATTCTGCCGAGTGAACCAATTCCATCTCTTCTCTGGGCAGTGGACTTGGATTTAACTGTAAGAGGGGCTGATTTTTCCTTTGTTTTCAGACCCTGTCGAGTAACTTCTGAAACCTTAGAAGTCAGAAGCACGTCTCCCTTTTCATAAGGTTGCCTTCTCAGGTGTTTGGAAGGATATTGTCTGTTAGTTGCATCAGAGATAATGGAGGTCTTCTTAGCACCAACCACTTTCTCACTCTGCTCATGAAATCTCAAGGTAGCCGAGGAGGAGACAAGTGACGATGACTTAACCTTAGCAGTTGACCGTGGACTCTGCTCAATTATTCTAGCAGCCTCCTCCATTACAAATGCAGCATTCTTTGGAGGAATGAATCCAGGGCTTTTGATAGGAGACATCAGTCTGTTGTGAGGAATAGAAATGGGCTTAGCTGTTTTAGAAGGCAATACTTCAGATTGAAATCTCTCAATTGGTCTTTGCATCTTTAGCAACTTCAACTCCAAAGGATTCTTTGGCATTCTGTTTGCCTTACTTCGTGTGCTTTCAAATATTACAATGTGATTCTCATCATGAAAATTCAAGCTCCTTATATACTCCGAATCATTAAAAGGCTGGGACTCAAAAGTGGGAGTACTATAATCAGAAGCACTCGAACTCGGCATAGAATCCAATCCCATAAGACGTGCAACAACCCCTGGTGCTTTTGCTTCATTTCCATGCTCCTCGCTAGCCGAAGGAGCAGATTGATAATGCAAATCATTAATAAACTTGGAACCAGGAGCTCGCCCATTTTCATGCACCTTAACAATCCAAGAGATATAATCACAAACCAGATAAAAATTAACAATTGAATAAGTAAATTAAAGCAGAGAACCCACATGCTGAATCTGCGAAACCGCTAATCCGTCAACATATTCTTTGCCATGTTTCCCATTTTCTGCACCCAGTAAATACCACAACCGTAAGAAGCAAGCAAACAGACCTCAAAATAGCTCAAGAAAACACATACTCCTAAGAATTATGAAAATTACCAGGCAACTCGGATTTGTTAGAGAAGAGCTTCTTTCGAGATTTGAGATTCCAATCAAACAACTGAAGAAAGCCTCCCTTTGAACTTCTCTTTTCAACCTCCATTTCCTCATTTATGAACTAAAATCCTAAAATTTCTTCCATTACATTTGACAACACCAACCTCTGATTCAGACCAATAATTTTGCACCTTGTCCAATTGATTATAACATAAACAAGTAGCTGAGATCAAAACACAAAATTTAAGAACAGGAAGAACGAATTATTTCGAAGAAAATTGTCACCCATGTCATTATCAAACAGTACAATTCATTTACATAAAAAGGCTAGCAACCATAATATTAAAAAGAAAACAGTAAATGTTACCGACAAATGTCAGACCAATCAGCTATAACCAATTAAAATGACAACCCTAATACATTTATGACTGTGTATTGAATAAATTAAGTAAAGTCAAATGGCCATGAACAATAGCTTGGAAAAAAACCAATCTTGATTAGAAAAAATGAAAAATACAAATTTCACTAACGAGCAAAAATGCAATACTACTGTACTATAACTAACTATGAAATAAATCAAGAAAGGTAAAAAACCAATCTTTATAATCTAAATGATGACCAAAATCAAACCCAACACGCTTGATAAAAAACTATCAACTAAACATAAAACCCACTTAAATGCAGGAATAACATATGAAAATGGACAACACTTTGGGACATAATAAAAAAATCAATCTTGAAAATATTTTAGAAAAAAGAAGAAGTTAACTAACCAGTAAAAATGGTGAGTTGATTGTTAGTTTGTTTTGCAGGTAAAGTTGGTATAATTGAAGATCTGAAAAATTGAAACTTTAGGGTTTGAAATTTGAAGTGGTACACTTCATTGGAGTGAGGATCTAATTGTACAAAATCATGATTTAGATGGATTTCATATATGATTAGGTACACTTTATTTTGACAATGAAATGTTTTAGATTATATTTCAAAATTAAAGTTCCAATTCTTCTACATATAAAAAATTATGCAATCATTATATATACCTGAGATGTCTCTTGATTAGGTAAAGTTCTTTATTAAATTGATACTTTTATAAGGTAAAAATGATGTAATATAATGAAATGTAAGTTTAAATGGTCAATAATTAAAATGATAGTTGAGTTATATTTCTACGTAGAAAGTCTAAACATATACTAGTTCGCCTTCTTTTGATATTGTTTTTTGTTTATAGATCTTTCATGACATTTTTAAAACGATTTTTATTTTTATATTTTCGATTTTTATAATGATTTTTATTTTTATACTTGTGAAATTATGTTCGAAAACAAAATTGAATTATAATCTTTATGGCTTTGTGGGTCGTTTTTTATTTTTTCATTTGAGTAATTATGAGAGTCTTTGATCGGACGAAACACTATGGACCATCTTTTAATAATAATTCGAGGATCATGTTTTATATCGAGTATGATTTGTCATATGCATTTGTTTCTTCCATTACTTTCATATGAGGTGCCAAGATCTTGAGTTTTAAGTCTATCTACAAAGCCCTTGAAGGCTTGAACCACATTAAACAGGCGCAAAGACACCCGAACTCGTAAACCGTTATATCAAGCCTGATCAAGTCAAGCTACAAAGTAAACCGTTATATCAAGCCAGATCAAGTCAAGCTACAAAGCCATCCATGCTTGCAAGTATCCAAACAAGTTAAACTATAGACGTTAACATACGTTGGAGAGATCTAGATTGCCATTTAAATATCGTTCGCTTGACAAAAATCTTTTTGTACTTGTCACGATTTCTCTTCACGATTTTATTATAGTAAAACATTTGCAATACTATGAAGTATTCCTTCAATATACTTATTTTTATTAATGAAAAAATTGGTTATGGTCAAAATTTCATGTGAAAAAACGAAAGTGTCAATTATTTTGAATGAAATATCAAAAAGAATTGTAAGTTTGGAATAACTTGCACACTTGATGTAGATCAACTTCAAGACGAGTAAAAAAGCAGCCCGAACAAAAACTTCTATATAATGAATTGTTTCATATTGCATATGTTTCTCTTCTATTTACATTTTACAAAGCGAAAGAACAAAAATGAGATGAAAAAATAACACAATTATATAAACAAATTGAAGACTCCACACTAGTGGGACGACACAAAATATAACTATATATAACTACTATCAGCTGAAATAATGCTATCACCATCTCTGTTAATAACTCTCCCCTGCCGTGTAGATCGAATTCGCAATGCACTATAATGACTCTCCCTCTCCGTGTAGGTCGAATTCACACAATGAACTATAGTATACGGAGACAAACATAATATTGCGAATACCTGAACAAGTGACGCCATACTACAAAATCCAATACTTCTCATTTTGCATTAATAGGTTTCCTCGCAGGTGCTGGTGACTTGGTCGTCTTAGACACTGGAGTTGCCCCAGTTGGTACTTTCTTTTTTGCAGGTGCAGGAACCGCGCTCCTAAGATATCCAGAATGAGTTGATGTTAATAGTGATCATGTTTTATTCCTGACATTCGGTATAGTCTATAAAAGAGATCGGTTGGTATACCTTTTATCGGGGGCAGTGGAGAGCTTTGATGGAGGTTTCTTGGCTTTTTGTCCGGCTGCCCCTAAATTAGGAAGACTGGAAGGTCTAGAAATAGATTGGTTAAGGTGGTCAGCGTCTGAATCACTAGTAGCAGCATCATTGTCATCATTGTCTTCGTCCCAAGCATCATCCTCACCAAATGCATCTCCGTCCTGTCTTGCTAACGCCGCTTTAAGGCTTGATATCTGAAAATATAAATTAATGACTGGGTCATCGATTATGAGCTATCACAAGTCAAAGCATAGGTATGTTGAGGGGTGAATCTTAGTGATGGGGTGGCAGCCGAGAGGGGTCATGGTGGTGTTGATGGAGTTTTTGAGATGATGATGGTGGAGGGTGTATATGGACGGGGAATGGGATATATTCTATAGTGATTAATATGTATCTTTACTAATAACATCATATATAAAGCAAAGAAAGCTCTTTCAGAAGCAGAAAACTCTAAAGAAAGTGAGTAACGAGCGTAAAGAAACCTGTTGCTTAAGTTCTTTGGTTTCAGAAGAATCCTTGTTACTTTTAGCAGCACCAAGTTCCACACTTGACACTCGTTCAGCAAATTTGAGAGTGCTTAGTGTTTCCATAAGGGCATGAGGCTCGGGACTCATGCAAACAAACATAAGCGTCTTTGCTTGCCCTCCTAACGATAATAGAATAAAGTATTGATTAACAACAGGGATAATTGTTCCTTGCACAACTGAATCTGGCATCATATCATCTTACCTAACGAATCCTGTAGTAGCTGAGTCAGCTTGCTGTTCCTGTAAGGAACATGACCACTTTTATGCGAAAGTGAAGCAATCACGTCTCCTAGTGCAGCAAGAGATTTGTTTATATGTTGAGCCTCCTTTAAGGCGTCCCCAACTACCTCAGATTTCTCTATTCTTTCACTTCCGGCTAAGTCAACCAGATGCATACAACCTCTTACACGTTGACCGGAACTGAGGTCTTTTCCTTGAACATGTACAGTGAGACAACTGCGTTTAAATCAAGATCCATGAAGTAAGGTACAAACTGACTGTAGTTAGCTTTTCAAATGAAGATGTATGACAGTAACGTTGCATTAGGAACAGTTAACTTCGCTATGGTTACAATTCATGATGAAGTTTTGCTGTAGCTTTTACTGTTAATTAATTGCCAATCAGAAGGAGTATATACAAAAAGATCCGACAATTAGCTCTTCTTAAAAAAATACAATAATGAATCACTCTAATATGAACATTAGTGGTAATGGGATCAAAAGTGAACAGCTGTACCTGTGAGAACGACTACTGCGGTCATTCATGGATGTTGAGCTAACTGCTCGATTCTTGTGCCCAAGATCCATCAAAGTTATAACATCAGATGTTGTTTTTACGGGTACAAGGTTGGCATCAGGGACGTTGATCCCAGTCTGGGAATTATTACGGATCTCTAGCGTACAAAGGAGTTAAGAAGTGCATTATCAATTACGGTAATGATTGTTACGATAAATTAGTTAACAGGGAGAGAGTGAAAAAAGACAACTGAAAGGATATCTTCTAACTACACCATCAGTCGCAAGGAGATCTCTGACTTGCTCATTATATATTTCAATCATCTGAACATTGATATCATAAGCAATCATATCTTTCCTTTCATCTGAGATGAGAAATAAATCACCCAACGCTCTGTAATTCACTCCAGCAGTTTCTTCTGTAATATGTTTTGGCCCAGACTACAGAGGAAACAAAAAACAATATAAGGGAAAATTGGTTACCATTGTTCCAAAGACGAATTTATGAACACGTGAAGAGAAAATCTATAAAAGATGCATCATGACAATCCTACCATTGTGTGGGTTTTGCCTGCTCCTGTTTGACCATAAGCAAATATGCAGACATTGTATCCATCAAGTACAGATCGAATTAATGGCTGAGTGTCCGAAAAAATTTCCACTGTAGGAAGAAATTAGAGGTTAAAAAGAATCTTAAAAGGAGATGGACTAATCAAAATATTTATGTTAAGGACCATATCAACCTTGGGTAGCATTTGGACCGTAAACCTTGTTGAAAGTGAAGGTCTTTCGTGAGTCCTTTCCGCCTTTCGAATTTGAGGTTATTGTAATACTCCCATCATCTAAACCACCCACTACTGTCACACTATTTTCCTGTCCAGGCAAGAAGGGCCTCACTCGACAGTAGACCCTTATATTTCCTATTTGTCATTTAAAGAAAGAATGATGTCACCATCTTAAATCTACATAAGTTTGAAAAAATGGGTATCTAACTCATCCACAAAGATACCTTTAAGGTCTTGTATCACATTGTATAACTTCCGATTTTCCTCAAGGACTTTCTTGTATTGTTTAGCAGCATGAGTTACAGTTTGTAGGTGGTTACCTGAAAAATGAGTTTGCTCAATATTAAATAATCAGTTGTAATTGTTCTCTCCAAACATACACCACGTAACTAGTATAATAATTTGTACCTAGGTTACTGACTTCTTCTTTATATTTTGTTTTAATAACACCCACATCGCCTTTTACAGCAGCAAGGACATTCCTCAGTTCCTACATACAATAAAATAGGTGAGAGCAATTAATTATTACCAATGAGTTTTATTGTGTGGATTGATGGCATAATACCTGGATGTCTCTTAGATGTTTTTCAGTCATCATTTGCCGTCTTTCAAACTGGATCTTCAATTTGACGGGGTCTGGCTTCTTACAGTTACATACTACTACTACCGTTGGTGGTGGTGGTTGAACTGCTACCTCTTTCGAGGTTACCTCTTTCGAGGCTACCTCTTTCGAGGCTGCCACTCGCTCTGATGTTTTAACTGCTTCCACTTTTGAGGTTGCCACTGCTTCCTTTTTTGAGGCTGCCACCCGCTTTGATGTTTCCACTTTTGAGGGTGCCACTCCCTTTGATGTTCTCACCGCTCCCTCTTTTGAGGCTGCCACTCCCTTTGATGTTCTCACCACTCTCTCTTTTGAGGCTGCCACTCTCTTTGATCTTTCCGCTGCTTCCTCTTTTGAGGCTGCCACTCCCTTTGATGTTTCCGCTGCTTCCTCTTTTGAGGCTTCCACTCCCTTTGATGTTTCCTCTGCTTCGTCTTCTGAGGCTTCCACTCCCTTTGATGTTTCCTCTGCTTCGTCTTCTGAGGCTTCCACTCCCTTTGATGTTTCCGCTGCTTCCTCTTCTGAGGCTTCCACTCCCTTTGATGTTTCCGCTGCTTCCTCTTCTGAGGCTGCCACTTCCTCTATTTCCGCTGCTTCCTCTTCTGAGGCTGCCACTTCCTTTGATGTTTCCGCTGCTTCCTCTTTTGAGGCTGCCACTTCCTTTGATGTTGCATGGATGTTATGTTTAGGGAAAAATAGAGAAATGAAAGTAATTTGGAACTTACAACTTCCAAATAGAATAATCATACATTTTCGTTATGTACTGCAATCTCAGCAAGATTGTTGTTTGAATTCGAAACACTCAGCTGTGGTACAATCTCAACGGGGGCCTTGACAGAATCTGAAATGGCCGTACTATCTGAAACTGTTTTCGACTGTAAAGGTAACACACTTATTAAGGAATTGCATGTTAAAGAAACACAATGTTCCTTTAAAGTTGATATTCTCAAGGAAATGCATATGAGATAAAATACCAAAATGAATATAGAAATAAACTTAGGATCAAGAAGTAACTTCACCAGAAAGGGCACGATTAGCATTCGGCCTACCTGTTCTGTTTGTAGAGTTATTTTTTGCTCAAACTCTTCCATTAGTTTGCTCAACATACTCTCTATAATCTGTACATAGACAAAGTAGTTCATTCAAGGAAAAAACATCCTAAATATTCTAACAAATGCAGAAATATATTCAATGACAATGGATAAGGTTCCGTTATAAAATTTGTATCGTAATTGTAGTTGAGAATCTCCAGTAATTGCAAATTGAAGATAACTGTGTCAACTAGATGCATAAATAATGCTAACTAAAGGTCTGATTCAAACGAACATGTGTATATTGCATATTACTATATTGATGAATACAAGAAATCGATAACATTTGTAGTTCAGCAAATGAGTATGTTTTCAGGCTACTCAACTAAGAATTGGATAGAAAACAACTCACAGCTGGAATATCCTCTTGTTTCTTATCCTGTAGAAGCTCTTGAATAAGGCTAGCCAGTGAGCCCTGAAAATCAAAACATGTGTACGATATAATTCAGCAATAATCAAGACTTCGTGTGAACTTATCAGTGATGGGATTTTCACTTACCATTTCAGCATCACCAGGTGTAGATTTCTCACCACTAGGTGCCGATTGGGCACTCTGTGGACTTTCCCCGGACTTCTCTTCGGCTGATGTAGTTCGTGCAAGTGACTTTGTAAAGAGTCCAGCATTTCTTCGAATAAATTGCTTAACCGCGGTAGTTGCTGGTTTCTGATTTCCACCACCTTTCCACAATCCATTGCTACCAGCTTCCTTCCACTCGTAATATGATTTCAGTGCTAGAATACAGTGGACGATTCGTGATAAATTACCTCCCTACAATATAACGTCGTGAAAGAAGAGCAACTTAGTGCTAAAGGTTTCATTGTTCTAAACATACATGAAAGTTCTCTCATTTGACAACAAAATCATATACAGTCATAAGTGCTGCACCAGAAACTCATACCACACACCTCTTCTAGATCAGAGGCCTCGAAAGATGAAATCCCCATTTCCTCAACCGACACACGAAAGTTCCTAACATTCTCAAAGTACTGAAATACTGAAAGAGCTGCACCATCAGGAACATTCATGGAAGCAGCAGGCGCTTCAACCACCTGGAAGAAAACCGAATATTTCAACTGAAGTCAATGCAGAAAAAACAAATTTTGTAACAAATTAAAAAATTGTACAAACTCACTTTTGGAACAGTCCCAGGCTGGACTTTGTTAAGAAGATTGCAAAGTACAATCCCACTTCTTAGCGCAAGTCTAAATTCTTCTTCTGAAGGCGAATCTGGCAAGTCTCTCCTCCCAGCAACTCCGAGGATCTTCCTCATCCATTCGGCCGCTTCGTTCCTTCTCAATGCTGCACATATTTAGCAATCAAAATCTAGGAAACCTAATCTTAAACAACTATTGCATTCTACTCCCTAGCATAATTAGAAACTTAATCTTCGATCACATTATTTCCTTGGAACTTAGACCACTTAGTAAAATATACAAACACGTTCAATACTGAACCCATTCAAACTTCAACTTCCCCAAACACCAAATCAAGAAACCAACAGGGGTACAAGAAACAATACAAAAATGCATGAAATAAATTACAGATATAAATAAACATGCAAAATAAAGAACCAATTTTTCATGTCCCAATTGTCATATCCAGTCAAATGTTTTATACTCCCTCTAATCCAATATAGTTGTCTTTCTCACGTATGGAGATAAATCTTTTACATTCAATTACTCTTTAATTATATTAAAAAAAAAATTTTAAATTAATATTATGAAAGTTCCTTAAAAGATAAATCCTATCATATAAATTTTATATTCTTTGGAATAAGTAATAATTAACAATCAATGAACAGAGTTCAAATTTCAAAAAAGTCAAACGTCAATTATTTTGGATTGGAGCTAGTATTCTCTTATTCATGAAGATAGTGGAATATATCAAAATGGATCATTGCACCGCCTATGCTTCTTATCTATAGTTATTAAGTAGTCTTTACACTTCACATTGGATAAATTCGGAAACAACCTCTGTGTTATCACACTGTAAGGGACTAAGGGTGCATACTTTCCGATCCCTACCTCACCCAGGTAGGAGCTTCTTCAAAGACATCGGACATGTTAATGCTAATATTTGCACTTCAAGATCAATTGCTTAACAAAGTTATCATAGGGTAAGGACGCATCCTATCCTATCCACCCCCACTCAACCTATTTAGGCGGAAGCCTCTTCGAAGACATCAAAAATGTTAATGCAAACGCTTGCACTTCACTCTTGGCTCAATTCATAAACATCAATATGATAATAGGAGTAAGTCTGTGTACTACCCACCCGTATAGCGCAGGAACCTCTTCAACGACATCGAGCCATCTTAACATTAATATAAAATTTAAAAATAAAAACAATAAGAAAAACAACAAAATGTATGACAAAAGAAAGAAGATTACCAGCTTCTTGTGCCCTTCTTGATGCAACATCAATAAGATTGAATTTCCCATGCTGTTGAATAACATCTTCAACAACTGAGACCATTGAAGTTTTCACTGTTCCACCTTCTGCCATTCTTGATAAACATGCAAGATTGTTTATTATGCTCTGATGATTAATTATTGAATTAAAATAAAATGTTTTTGAAGAAATAAATGAATGTGAACATGCTAACGCAAAAGAATGAGTAAATGTGTGAATGAGTAAATGTGGATGGCATAATTAGGATATGAAAACAAGGGAAGTTATAGAAAACAGGGGAAACCAACAAAACAAAGAGGGAGGGAGGGGAGAGACAAAAGGTCGATACAAAACAATAGTGTGCTTGTGTTATTATTAATTATCCACTTTTTTTTATTTTGTCCCGAAAAGATTGGCGCGTTTATTTTTTAATTAATAAAAACTAATAAACTTTAGCACTGTCCTTTTTTCGACGGACTGATTGCTTCACTTGAATATAAAGTGTAATATGTATAAGTTTGGTTGAAAAGTGAAATTCAGAAAAATATAATATTTTAATAGGAGTTTGGATAACCTATAATAATTTTATACGATACTTTTTATTTTATTTTTATTATTTAATTACTTTTTTAATTTTTCAGGCATATTACTTTAATAAATAATCTTGATTTGAAAATAATAGCTCTAACATGGTTTGGTCTGAAAATGGGGGCTATTAAATCTTTTTTGCTTTTCTTCTTTACGTAATTTATGAGATTGAGGCTTTTCTTCCCCTGTTTTCTAGTCATGGAGCGTGGGGTGAAAAGATTGGGTGCATCAATACTTCCATGCATCATGTGCATCAGGTACCCATTTAAAGGTTTCACGTGGGTACCGTACCCACTTGAAACTTCATAATTGGTACTTGTACCCAGTTATAGTACAATACCACATATTTATCAATCCAAAATAAATATGTGGTATTGTACAATTGTTATAGTACAATTTGGGTACAAGTACCAATGATGAAGTTTCAAGTGGGTACAATACCCACGTGAAACCTTTAAATGGGTACCTGATGCACCTGATGTACCGAATTATTGATGCACCGAAACCGGACTCAGCGTGGGAGTCTTTACTAGGGAATAAATGTGTACATATATAAATGTTGATTTAATTATTAGAACAAGGATTTTTAAAAAATGATACACTCAGCTTAAAAGTTCTGTATTATCGTGTCTTGAATTTTTACGAAGAGATAACTTTCTAGATGTGTCTTAGAATTTAAGGAGACTTGAGCTACCCGTTTACATATCAAGCTTTTAACCAGCCAAACTATACCTCGAAAGCAAAATTTTATTATTATTTGTTCTAGTTATGTGGTAAACTTATATGTGATGTCATGAAGAATGAAGTTCCATTTGAAGAATATATTATTTTGAATAATTAGCTTTTTTTTTTGTAATTAAAAATGTGTTATGAATTTATGACCTTTTGATCATCAATAAAAAAAAATTTCATTAAGTTATTCAATTAACTTGTAACTACAAAGATATTTGGTTGTTAATAGCTAGATAGACCAATCTATGTTCTTTCGATCTGACCAATTAATCATTACTAGTAATCAAAAGGTGATTATTGTTAAAGAGTTTATATTCATGATATAGTATTATAGTCACACGTAAAATATTCAAAACTATAATATGATAAATTATGTTGTAAGCTAGGAAAAGCTAGCATTTGGAGAAGACTGAAGAGTCATTCTATATGCAATAGGAGAGCCCATTATTGTAATTTTTTTTTTTTGTAAAGAGAAGACTTTAACATGGTCAAATGATTATGAGATCGACCAACTTTCTTTAATAGTGAGAGTTAGCCAATTATTTAATAAGTCACTACATTTGTTGCCGGCTTGTATATCATGGGATAATATAATGGCATACAATGTCTTAGAATTGACACGACTTTCCTTTTAAATGAAAACATTTTTTAACTCAACCCTATTAATTATTACAAGAAAGCGAAATTAGACTTATTAGATATTATGAGAGTTTATATGTAACGTTTTTGTAGACATAGTCTAGTGATAAATGATAAGGTGATTGGAGTATAGACATCTCGATATCGAGTGTTCGAATTCATTTGAAAATGATATTATGCTAAAATATTACAAGGGTTGATTCTGATTTCATGTCATGTTTATCCTCTCCCTTGCAAAAACCCGTAGTAGAGACATCCTTAATATCCATTTAACTACCAAGTAGTTAATTAGAGCAAATTTCTATTGTCTTCACGTTTTGAAGTACAAATGACATTAGTGCAACATTGTACATTTACCAATTATTTGTAGACTGTAGTCCTAATCTTCAATAGATTGTGTGTAGCACTTTTATTGTACTTATCTATTAGATCACAATTCATTGTGTCTTAAATTTTTTAAATAATTTGAAAATAGAAATCAGACATATGTTAATATTTTAATCACATGTAATAAAGAATCCCCCGCAATATATAATATTGTCAATAAATAATTTCAGACAATTTGAAGATGTGGGCTGGAAGCTACGTGATTCATCTTTATCTATCACGAGTAGCTAAAAAGATTCATACATATATGTTGTTGACCGAAAGCAACATATACAACATAACAAACATTTTGTTACAACCTTCAAATTTTAAAGTTTTACAACATACATAAGCACTCTCATTGCTATTTAATTGTTACATTTTACAGATTTTTTTTTGTGTAGATTAGCGATGAATTACCAATAAAATGATATTATAAACGAATACATATATTCTAACTTAGAGAGTTAGAGTATAATATGAGACAAATTTGACTCCAATAAGATTCGAATCATGACCTTTTACATGAAAAATTAAATTGAATGCTACTAGGCTATTGAACCATCAGCAAATTTTACAGAAGTTTTAAACATACATAAGTTTTCATTGCTGTAAGTTAAATCTCTCTGAACCCTCTCTCTAAATCCTCTCTCCAAACCCTAGCCGTCAATCACTTCTCATCTTCCATTCCTTTTACCTTCACCAGCAAATTTTTGCTTTTCTTCACTGAATTCATATCAAAGGGGAAAAAAAAAAGTGGGATTAATCCATCACCATCAACTCAGTTAGCACCTTTGTCTTAATTGAATCATCCTTGATTTTCTATTTGCGCTTGGAATCGGAATCAAAAGATAACTAACAATGGTGATTCCGGCGACTTTGCTTTTCTTCTCCCTTCCCAGCAGAGCAAATGTCAGAGACCAAGTTGGTATTCTTCCTACACCATCTGGCCGCCATATTCTTCCTTGTCGTTTTTATTTTGCCCCCCCTGTGGTCCTTAACCTCTCAAATAGAGGTCTCCTTCCCACTCCACAAGTTCTTTTAGTTGAATCTCTGCCCGTGAAGCAATCGCATCAAGCGGAGATTTACAATATTCATCTCCCTAAAAGAGCCAGAGAGGAGGGTGTGTTCCTTTTTTCTTTACAGGATGAATCTCCGACAAAAAAAAGAGCTAAATATCCAACTAATGATTTGGTGCTTCTTAGTGATGGACTATGTGAGAGTCGAAAACGGAAACTGAATGTTGAGGCATGTAGGAGCAACAAAAAACATAGAGCACATGAGAAGAAAATTAACCACCTAGACTTGAATATCCAAAATTTCAAAGAAGGTGAAAAACTCATGTTTGTGCTTCAAACTACTGGTTCAGCTCTTTATACTAAGGCACCTGATACTCATGGAGGTGATCCAAAAAGAAAATTTTATTCCAATACTACTCAGAGTTCAATTAGAGGAGCATCAGAAACAAAGAAACTCAAATTCACAAAAAAGAACAACAATGAGACAGACTTTTTGACACCTGAATTGCACAGAATTGAAAACTTGGTATCGGATCTTGATAAAATTGGTGGACGGAAAACTGATACTGGAAGTCAAAAGCACAAAGACATTATGCCAAGTCAAATTCACCACTCGGATGTTACTATGGCGCAGCTGCATGAGCCGGAGGAGTTGGCTAGCAATCTGCAGAAAACTGGTATGGCTTTTTACTCCATTGTTACTTATTTGAATGATAAATTATCTGGATGTTTTCATGCTCTTTTTAAGGCTTCTTCTTTTAAAAAGGTTTTGGTGGTTGTCCATACACAACCCCAACATACCTCTTAATCTACTTTCTTGGAACTGTCGAGGGTTGGGACAAACCTCGACAGTTAAGCTTCTCACCACCTTCACCAAGATCCACAAACCTGATATTTGTTTTCTCTCCGAAACTCTTCATTCTAAAATGAAATCTGATGTACTCTTAGCTACGCTAGGCTATCCTTTATCGGTGGGTGTCGATTCAGTTGGTCGAAGTGGGGGCCTTTGGGTGGGTTTTGCTTCAAATGTTACTTATAAACTTCTTTTATCTTCTAAAAATCTCTTGGTCTTTGAACTTTTAATCGAGCATGCTGCTCCGTGGATTCTCATTTGTTTATATGGTGAACCCAAACTCCATTTAAGACAATCTTTCTGGGAAAACTTAGCTTTGACTTTAAAACCTTTCGAGTCCTCTCCTATGTTGATTCTAGGAGATTTTAACCAGGTCATTTTTTCAAACGAAAAATTTCCTATGAATGATACTTGTATCAAAGGCTCTGACTTCCTTTTGAATTTTCTCAACATCTTCGATTTTCAAGATTTGGCTAGCTTTGGTAACTTTTTCACTTGGTCGGGTTCTCGAAACAACGGTAGAATTTACGAAAAACTTGATAGAGCTATGGCTAATGATTCATGGTTTAACTTGTTTAGTAATGCTAGTTGCACTTTTCTCCCCTTCCAAAAGTCCGATCACTCGCCCTTTATTATCTCCACCAAATCTTCTTCTTCTAATAAAGTTAGACCTTTTAAATTAGAACAATTTTTAACTACTCTTCCTGAATTTAAATTAATCCTCAACGCCTTTTGGGCTAAACATGTCGGTTCTCAATCTTCTTCTATGTACGTTCTTCTTAATAAGCTTAAACTTTTTAAAAAAGAAATAAAGAGTTGGAATAAGAATAGAATAGGCAACATATTTCAAAGAATTAAAGATGTCCAGCTGAATTTGTCCACGCTTCAAGCTAATCCGGCTAACCCCCAAATTAACGACCTTATTTCTTCTCTAAACTCTCAACTTGATTTATTGCTTGAGGCTGAACATGTGTATTGGAGTTCTAGAGCCAAAATTTCCTGGGCAAAAAATGGTGACATAAACACAAAATTTTTTCATGCATCCACCAAAACTAGATTGCGTATTAACTCTATTTTACAAATTTATGATGACAATAATAATTTTATTACTGAGGAATCTGCTATTCAATCTACATGTTCTCAATTCTTCATTAAGTTGTTCACTCCACCTGATCTTTCTAATCATGGCTTAATGTTATCTAACTATGATTTCTCGCATATTTCTAATAAACTTAACTCGTATCAAGTCGCTGCTCTTTCAGTTCCATTTTCAAATGAGGAGGTCCGAGTTGCTTTATTTCAAATGCACCCTAATAAGTCTCCGGGACCTGATGGTTTTCCTGCTGGGTTTTACCAAGATAATTGGAATCTTTTGCAAAATGACATATGCTCCTCAGTTTTAAGTTTCCTTAATGGTGGACGAATTCTCAAAGAAATTAATAATACCTTTATAACTCTTATCCCCAAAATTAATACCCCTTCAAAAGTTAGTCATTATAGACCTATTAGTTTATGTAATACTCTTTATAAACTCTCATCAAAAATTTTAGTTAATCGTTTAAAACCGTTCCTTTCTTCTCTTATTTCAAAATTTCAAAATGGTTTCATTCCTGGAAGGAAAATACAAGATAATATTATTTTAGCACAGGAACTTACTAATTTCATTCGGACCTCCAAATGCAAAAAAGTAGGACTAGGGGCTATTAAAATTGATATGAGTAAAGCTTTTGACAGAATTAATTGGGATTTTTTATTTAAAATTCTCTCCACTATGAATTTTCCTTCTTCTTGGATTAATTTAATTAAAGAATGTGTTAGTACTGTCCAATATTCTGTCATTGTTAATGGTAAGGTCTCTTCCCCATTCAAACCTTCTTGCGGTCTTCGTCAAGGGGATCCCCTTTCTCCTATTCTTTTTGCCCTTTGCACTGAGGCTTTAACAGCCAATCTTTGTGGTGCTCAATCTAACTCCCTCATCAAAGGAGTTGGTATTACTAGAAACTCTCTAAAACTCTCGCATTTGCTCTTTGCAGATGATAGCTATTTTTTCATTAAATTAGATAGTAAATCCATTCAGAACTTCCACAATGTTTTAACTAACTATTGTAATGTTTCCGGTCAAATAGTCAATTTTGACAAATCTGAAGTCTTCTTCAGTCCTTTAACTCCTTCTCATGTCAGAGAAAAAGTTTTTCAGTATCTTAATATTAATGAATGTAAAAGTCTAGGTTCTTATTTGGGTATAAACCTTGATATTCATACTAATAAGAACTCTGTTTTTCTTGACATTATTGACAAAATCAAAAAGCGCATCTTAAGCTGGAGCTCAAAATTTCTTAATCAAGCGGGTAAAATTACTCTTATTAAATCTGTTTTAACCTCCATATTAGTTTACCCTATGTCGGTTTACAAGTTCCCGCTTAATTACATAAACAAATTAGGAGAAATTTGGCAGATTAGCACTATTAAGAAGTCTTTTTTAACTTAGAGCACCCACACTTCTTTTTTGCAAATCACTAGCACCATCCCTTATGAAAATACTATTTTGCCCTTACTTCATAAATCAACATCTTCTTCTTCACCATTCCACCACCACCAAACTTTTTCAACATCTTCTTCTTCACCATTCCACAACCACCAAACTTTTTCTTTACCAACCACCACCACCATCACCACCTTTACAAGCTCACCATCACCAACAATATCAAATTCGAAACCTTTTCTTCCTCCTTCTTCACAAACCTACTATCATCTTCTTCTTCTTCTTCTTCACAAACCCACCAACTATCACATCATTTCCACCACCTCCATCTACCTCACCAACAACATCACCACCAACCACCCCCACCCATAACCACCCTACCCACAACAAATCGCGCCTCCCCCCTCCCCAAACCCGCTGAAGTCACCCCCCCCCCCACAAAACCCGCTGTGAAATCGCCCCCCTCCCCCCAAGCCCTTATGAAATCGGCCCCTCCCCCTAAACCCCATGTGAAGTCGCGTTTATCCCCCAAAATCTTGTGAGGTTCCGAAATTATGATGGGGTGGGGGTGGAGTTTCGAAATTTGTGGGTGTGAGGTTGTTGGTGGTGTTGGGTTTGTGAAAAAGAAGATATCGGAAGAAAGATATAATAATGGTGGTGGTTTCGAAATTGAGATTGTTGGTGGTGATGAGTTTGTGAAGGTGGTGGTTATGGTGGTGAAGAAAAAGAAAAAGAAAAGATGATGGGAAGAAGATGGAGTGTTGAGGAGAAAAAAAAGGGTATAGATGTAGTTTGTATTTAATTTAAGGGCAAAATAGTCTTTTTATGAGAGAAGGTGCTAGTGCTTTGCAAAAAAAAGAGGTGTGTGCTCTAAATTAAAAAAAGAGGCTTTATTTGGGAATTTTCTTTGGAGTGATAATCACTCTACCTTTCAAAGCAATAGAATTCATTGGGTTAATTGGTCTTTCCTTTCAATGAATAATAAAATTGGTGGTTTCAATATAAAAAATCTTACTCTTTTTAATAAGTCACTCCTTGCTAATAGTGGTTTCAAAATTCTACTCGACAACAACTCTCTTTGTGGTAATATTTTAAAATCTAAATACTTCCCAAATTCTTCACCATTATATTCAAATAAGAAACCGAATTCTTCTTGGGTTTGGCAAAGCCTTTTATATGGTCTTAATTCTACTAAAACTTTTTTGCATTGGCAAATTAAATCAGGATCCTCTGTTAACATTTGGGCGGATAGGTGGTTACCGATTCATGTAAATGAGTCTCTAACCCCCTTTCATTTCGAAAATTCCCATCCCCCACAACCCTTTCTTGTTTCGCATCTTATTATTAATAATAGTTTTTGGAATATTGGGCTTTTGAACTATCTATTCCCACCGAGAATCGTTAGTCTTATACTTCATATTGTCCCCTCCCATGGAGATGATGTTCTTACCGTCAATAACCAAAAAATATCTACTAGAAATATATATAATAATCTGTTACATTCAAATATAAGTCTCATCTCCAAACCTTCCAACTACCCTCAAATTCCTATAAAAACTTGGACAAATGTTTGGAAACTTCCATGTCCTTATAAAATTAAGTTGTTCATCTGGAAACTCCTATTGAACAGACTCCCTACTTCCCTGAACGTTGCAAAACGCACAAAACACTCAATCAATACCCTTTGTTGTTTCTGTAAGCATGACCAAGAGGAAATTTATCACCTCTTCTGTTCGTGCACACAAATACAACAGCTTTGGCCAACCCATTTGCTTAGAGATCTTCTCCACTATCCAAACCAACTCCATATTTCTATAGCCTTTTTAATTAACAAGCCTTGGAAATCGCATCAAAATGTTAAGGAAAATTTATTACTTCTTGTAAGTACTCTTTGGAGTATTTGGCTATGCAGGAATGATATGGTGTTTAATGGAGCTGGATTTCATGTTCATGCATTTCTGAATATGCGGATGTCCTTTATTAGTCTCTGGAGAAAAATCGATGCTCGCCCCTATACTTTTACTCCTGTTGTACCATCAAATTTGTTTAATAATGTTGACATCTCATCGAAGCAAAATTGTAGAATTTCAGTGGTTTTCACCTTTGTTGATACCACGAGAAATGGTTGGAAGATTAATTTATTTGATCATTTGGATGCTCCCATTGCTTCAGTCTCTGAAGACTCAGAGTTGTCGAGATGTGGTTTTGATTCTCAATCGACGACTATCTCCCCTTGCCCTCGGAACTTGGATGAAACCATTATGCAAACACTTTTGTTGGGAATCATTTTAGCTATGAATAGACATCCGACGTCTATTCACCTCTTTACTGATTTGCTTTTCTCTCAGGTATTAGCTAGATGTTGCTCAGGTTTTACTACGACGAGTGCATGGAGGTCGTTTTGGGATGAACATCAAATCAATAGTACTTGTCTCACTTGGAGAACTTTGTTGTCAGTCATTACTAAGGATAGTTTCAATTTCTCTAATTTTTGTAATAAGGCAGCAAATACTTATGTTTTTGATCATGTCTCTTATGTTTTTTGTAATAGATATGATGGAGGGAGCCTAACTCTTCCATTGTAATAACTTTCCTATCTATCAAAAAAAAAAAAGTTTTCATTGCTGGTGGTCATTATCTTGGCTTTTTGGCCAATTACCCCCTAAACTATAAGCTTCTTTTCTATGTGCCCCTAAACTCTCTATCTTTTATGTATCAATTCATAAAATGGAGAAGGTACTTATAATTATGTTTCAAAGAGTGAATAAAACATGCATCAACAATCGACGAATACACAATCAAGTTTTGTATGGTCAAATATTTTTCAACTGTAAATTCAAATGATTATATAAATTACACAATATTTGGCAAAACAAATCAACAAATGTTAATCCTCCATCCCCAAAAGATTATAATGTTTTTCAACAATAGATCAAATTAAGGGCTGCATTACTGGAGAGGTCAAAATTTCAAAATTTATTATTTTGATCGCCAAAAATCAAGTATCATTAGTTTTTAGGAATGAAAATTTCTCCAAGCAAAATATCAATTCGGCTTTTATAAGTAATGATCAGTATAAAACATTATGAAATCTCCCTTTGGAACGTTAAAATGAAATCTCCCTCGAGAGATATGCCATTCATATGACCAGGTGGACGTAGAGAAACCACTTTATCATCACCAGCGGCTGGGTCTGGATGAAGTTCCTGATCGAGGACCAGCATACCTCTCGGGTTCTGCTGCTGCTGGGGGGGTCTGGCCGGCACCATCAGCTGCTGCCCTCCTAAATTTAGGCACATATCTCCCGGCTGCTGGTGCTGGTGCTGCTGGTGCTGGTGCTGCTGCTGCAGCAGCAGTCTCTGGAGGACGAGCAGCGGAAAGTTCTGGCCTTGCAGCTGGCTCAGTTGATCTACTAAAGAGGGCTTCCCTCCTCTGCCTTTCTTTTTCTTCAGCTTCCAGTTCTCTCTGCCTCTGTTTTGCAGCAATCTCATCCAACTTAGCTTTCTTCTCAGCCTCTTCTTTCTTTCGCTTTTCAGCCTCTGCCAAGAATGAGGGTAAGAAACACTTACAACAGGCAAACAAAAGGGCATGTATAGTTTTAGTTCAAATCAAAGATGTGTTAATTTTTACCATTGAAAATCAAATTCAGACAATCTTTCTTTTTCAATTGAGGGAAGAATCCATCTTAGTCTTAAATAGATGATTACCTTCACGTTTGCGTGCCTCTTCCTCTTCTCGTTCTCTGTTAAGCCTTTCTTCCTCGGACCTCAAATAGAAGAGCATCTTCCGCTTCATCTCTCGATCTTGCCTCCTTGAATGAAGAATTTGACGAATGCGATCCACCCGTTCATTTCTTAGTCGTTCATATTCTGCGCGTCGATGATTCAGCACTCTCTCCTGGAACAGTATCTGCAAAGACAGGGCATATAACATTAGAAGCAATTCAACCTTCCTTGGAATATCAGAAATTTTCTTATCAACTGTAGTAGTGGATACACCAACCTTATTTCCCAACATGCCGGACAGTCTACCTTTCTCCCTGAGATCTCCATCATGGCGCTGCCTGCTCAACTCAACTTCTTGCTGCAAGAAAAAGGTAAAAACGTCACCCGAAGAGGTACGATGAAGATGGTGGAACAAAAAGAAAAAGACACCATAAGAATGCAGGAATAACCCATCTAGAGTACTGGCAAGCAAGTAGACAGAAATATACCTCTTGTTCACGCTCATGAAGCACCCTTTCTTCTTCCAGACGCTGTTGATAAGCAGCCTCGATCAACGGTGCTGCCTCCTCCCTTTTTGCCCTTACCAGATAATCCGTTGTCTTTGCAAATTTCTGAAGTTTCTTCTCCATTTCCTGCCTTTCCTTCAGCTGTTCGCTCAATGCAAGCTCCATCAGAGATTGTTTGGTCACTTTCTCCTACACCAAACAGACGTCAGTTCACTTTTTCGATCAGAGACCTGACAGAGATATATGCACACGCAGTAAAAAACATACTCCATCCATTATATGCTTCTTCCCCCTCCTCCCTTTTCGCTTTTCAGCTTCTTGAAGTAGAGCTTGGGCTTCTTCAAGCTCCCGCTCCTCTTCTTCTTTACGCCTGCGTTGGTTCTTTCTCTGTTCATATTCAGAGGCAAGTCTCTTTTGTTCTGCCTCCTCAGTTGATTTTTGAAGTTTCAGCCTTTTCTTTTCCTCCTCCCGTTCCTGACATGTAGAGAGTTCACACAATCGAGAAAATACAA
Organism: Echium plantagineum; assembly: GCA_003412495.2. NCBI lineage: Eukaryota > Viridiplantae > Streptophyta > Magnoliopsida > Boraginales > Boraginaceae > Echium > Echium plantagineum. The sequence goes on along the minus strand of CM016568.1, from coordinate 23,266,924 downwards.
TTAGACAATCCAACAGATACACAAACTCTATAGTTGAAAAATAACTAGAAGCTGAGAAATGAGAATTTAAACACTCATATGGATAATACCATTTCCAAAAGTTGACGTTCTTGCTCTTCCTTACGTTTCTCGATGATTGACTTTCGAGCAAGAAGCCTCTTATGCTCTTTCTCCACCGTTTCGGCTAAACTTGGAAGCAAGCCAACTAATTTGGCTGCATTTTTTGCTGGAGTATATATCATAGACCTCGACTTGTTTAAATGTTCAGCGAAGACCATTAACTGATCTCGCACACTGTCAGACTCGAGACCCTAAGTTTTTCAAACGATCAGTATACATGCAGAAATGCGGGTCAGGAAGCAAGTTACCATATGTAAGACAACATGATTTTGAGACTTAAACTAATAAGAGCGAGACAAGACGAGACTTAAAGATGATAAAAGCCAATCAGTCACCAACTTCCCAAATCACAATAATTATGCCACATAACCAGATTAAAGAAATTGAGTCCTATTTACCAAGACAATTCATCATAGACACAGATACTGCATATACAAAACATTGATTGACATGCAAAAGAGATTATCTATTTGTTTCACGTGGCAAATAAAAGGAGGTACCAAATAAGGTTCAATATATAACTGGATCGCCAGCATCCTTCAACCTTGTTCGGTACCATACGAAGTTAAATATAAGAGGATATGCAGTATCCTTCTACCTTGTTCAATAGGTATTAATATATTCAAACGGAGGCATAACTCGTTCATATTAGTAATCATGTGCTCTAAACTGGGAGACAATAGGAATAATAATTAAAGCCTTCATATTTGTTTATAAAGCAATAGGGACTAATGTTACATTTTCTAAAGCAATAATTAGTGAGGGGAACAGTTTATCCATGTTTTGTGAAATGAAATGTTCAATATTTTAACAGTAACTCTAAACAGCAACAAACATTTACCAATTGTATAATATAACTCTACTTATTCTATCATTTGGAAATGGTAAATATAAGGTAATGAGTATAGCTGTAATGGTTGTAGAGAATAGCATATATGCTTCCTTCTAGCATTTTAACCAAACAGATATCAGTATGAATCATGCCTTACATAAATTTCACATCAAACTTGAGAAACTCATATCACACCTTCCTTTTATTTTAATTCAATGCAGTATACATTCCTTTCTCACTCTCTCTACTCCAGCATACCGTACAAAACGAAAATTGAACACACATCACAGCAGTAACCAACTCACCAGATTGCTAAAAATTATAGTCCCCTTCATATGGTCAACTTTCATCGAAATGAATTTATGCTTCATAGCATCAACTGATATTTTCTCAACCAAAGAAAAATCGATGAAAGGGATCTTCTCAGATAGATTCTTTATTTGAACTGATTGATATACTTGTGATACCTAAAAGTTTATATAAAAAAAATTAAAAATCTATTCAACGATAGATGTAGAATAGTGCTTTAAAAAAGAAAAGGAAATAACATTCACATGTATACCTGCTGAAGCAGTCTCAGTGTAGCTAGCTTTTCTAAAGACGGGACATATTGGGAGAGCTTCACTTCTGGAAGGGCAGAAGCCGAAGAAAGCTTACCCCCTACTTTGGATATCTTGGTCAACAAGGGTTCTACCCTTGAAGCAAGATCAAGAGGGAGAAACTCGTGCTCCAAAAGGTGGTAAAGGTCTTTAACCTCCTGTGTAACACAGTTCATGACTCCCTTGGATACCTGAAGTAGATAAAAAATCAGATGTGCTTGGATGGGGAAAATGGGTAAAAAAGGCAAGGGCAAACATCATCACAACTTTATGAAACAGGATAATCAAACATCGTGACAAAACATAGTCATACTTCAATAGCAATAAACCCCAAAAAGGTTCACAATTCTACAAGAGATTTAACAAAATTATCAAGATATAAAGAATGTATTTAACTGCCTAACTAACTTAGGGTAGGTTAGAACTGGAGTTCCTGTTTAATCCAATAGTAACCTCAATACATTAGAAATTATTGAATTATCATTGCATTATTACATTAGAAAGTTCAACGCAAGGAAGAGAAATAACATATGTAAAACAAAATGAACGTCTGAAGCCCCTTAATTGAGATATAAGGAACAATTAATTAGATTATATCTTACCAGTTCTGCAAGGAGTGATGATCGAGAAAGCTGGAAGGTACATGGGAAGAAAAGAGGAAAAGAATTAGACTAGACCAAAAGGTGAATAATTAAAAACACTAACGTAAAACAGATTTACCACTTCTCTGTTCTCTAGCTTAGGATCAAGATTGAATCCGATGAGATTAGCCATTCTGAGGTTTCTTTCCTTTTCATTTTCAAGCTCTAAATGAGAAGCTCCAATTGAAAGGTCATATGGAGGGGCAGAGAGTGCAGCCAGAACCACGGAAGATGCAATTAGTTGTAAATCATTCTGATTTAATTTCTTGTTGAAGTTTTTCTGAAGGGAAAAAAGCTTTAACCATGCATAAGCATGGTATAGATGACTGGATGAAGTCCAAAATATCTCAGTCAACTTTGCATAATAGACACCCATCAAGGACGCCTTCGGTTGCTTCTTGACAATGGACATTAATCCATGAATATCTTCAACAGAACGAAATGCTTCCTGTAGTGATATATAAGTATAAGTATGACCCGCGTTTCATTCACTTTACTAAATACACATGCACATTGTTACCTGCCAGAGTTCAAGTTCAGTTGCAATTTTTAATTGTTCAAATCGTGTATCAAGATACAACTGCAAAGTTTCTGGAGCAGTGAGGTCAGGACGATCCCTCTGATCTCTATATTTATTGAGGTTTGCAAGATGATTACGGATGATTTCACACAAACGACGAAATTCAGTTGTACGTTTGTATTCCTTGCAAAATTGGAAGGCACGGTGTGCAGTCATCTAGAAAGAAGAAGAAGAAGAAGAAAATACGTGTAAGCAACAGCCGCAAAACAACAATATATGGCAATGGGAGTTGCTCATTGAAATAATGATCCTTAACAGCAAATACACAAAACCTCATCTAAAATGAGTACATATAGGAAGCCATAAGTCATTAGTGAAGAATCAACTCTCCATTAAACACACAAAGATCATTGATCTAAATCACATTTGGCATGAGTCTTTCAAAGCTACTTCGCCTGGACTTGCTACAAGACCTCCATAATATCTATAACTAGTCATGTCTTATCTGATTATGTTGACATCCTAATCGAATTGGCACTTGCATGATCAGGCTACAAATATATTATTTGTTCGTGTTGGTATTCTAAATGGGCACTTAACTAGATGCATTGTGGTCGCATAGCAGAATCTTTAAAAGGCCTTCAAGCATTTAACTAGCTCATTTCAATTTATCCATCAAGCTATTATTATTCAATAAACAAGAAACCACAAAAGCAGCACTTACGGCAAACTCAGCTTATTCCACAGATCAGGCAACAGACTTTGACTAAGAAATCCATCAATGAAACTGGAGTACAAAACACCAATATTCGATTTAAATTATTAATTGACGCGACAATCAATGATGAACTCTTGATAAAACCTAAATCGATGACGGTGAGTACAACCCTTACTGAAGATAAGTTAGAATTAAATCCTTGTATAATAGGTGCAAGGAAGAGCACCCACGGAAACTACCTATTTTACTCCCTATTCAGCTAGCCTATCACATTTATAAATGTGGGGACTAATGTTAATGAACCAGACTCCCTATTTTACTCTAATATATACATTTCAAAGATATCAAAAGAAGGGAAACGTTGGTTAGGGGGAGAATCCCATAAACAAGTTAAGGGATTTGAATGATAAAAAGCAAATCAACAATATCCTTAATAATTCAAGATTTCAAAGGCAGTCCGATATAGAGTGTTTGTAAGTTTTATCCTCAAATCAGAACCAGAGAATTGTATAAAACAGTCCTCCACTTTCCTGAGGATATCTAAATAAGCTAATTCCAGATCAAATTTTAGGAAAAGCTCAGCAACAGCATTAGGTTTATAAAAAATTACATTTATCTTCTGAAAGTATTACAAGAAATAGAGTGACCACTATTTTATCTTTTGAAACGACATCCTAAAAGCGAATCCACTAATAGTTAAATCGATAGAGTTATTTATTCCTTGAATCTTAATTACTTCTGAAGCACAAAATTCTAATAACATTACCGCATAAAGTCCCTCCAGTTTGGAGTTATTCCGCAAGATTTCAAGAACAGTTCTGTAAGTCTCCCATAAGAATTTGAACCATGGTGTGACAAGCTCACGATCAGACCTGTCCTTTCCCTTCTGGCCACTGACATAGCTCAACATCAGATCTTCTGGCTTTTGATCAGCTTCCAGATCATCAATATCAAGAGCATCTTCGAGGGCCTGTGTCTGACTACGAGCAAGTTCAGCCTTCTGAGTCGAAAGATGCATATAGTGTTTGATTATCTCTTCCAATGAGTTGACATTCACTTGCTGACATGCCATACGGTATTGTATCAAACCTTCCTTAGCAATCCTCCCTTTCCGCATTTCAACACACAGTTCAATGTGCTTGGTCATTATTCTTTCGAGTGTTTTTGTCCATGCTCTGTGCCTTCTGGACACGATCACACCATGAAGTGCTTTCAAAGCTTCTTCTTTCTGCCCAACATTTATCAACTCTGCAATAATAAATCAAATACAACGATCAGCCAGTTCTCGGCACAACCAGATGAAATCCATCTGGGTACATTAAAAAATAGAAATTTTCAGACAACATAAATTTCAATAAATCTACTTATCCTGGTTTTAGCTTACTTCACGAGTACTAAATAAAGTGCTACTGAGAGACTCACCTTCAGCCCTCTTCAAAGCATTCTCCGGTTTCGCAAAATTGGTTGCCATATTCACTCAAATCCTTCTTCTCCTCCAGAAGGCAGATGCAAATGCAGTAGATAATTACCTGTCCCACAAAATTGCTTTTATTGAAAAATTGACAACTATAAGTGTCTATAACTAAGACAATAAACTGAATTACAATATTATATACAACACAAATATCCATACACCTCTTACCTACCCATGTATAGATCTGGTAAATAAATTGTTTAAATATTGAACAAGAAGATGTAAATCAATGTTGTATCAATTTAGTAAATATATTCCCTCCACACTAAGATCATTCGATTTCTAATTTTGACATGTCACCTTTGTAAATGTTTTCATAGTATCAATTTCCTACTTTTCAAGTACACATTAATCATGCCGTGTCGATTGTATTGAAGATATTACTGGTAAAACTCGACCAAATACTTTTCAAGTTCTATAACATGTTATGAAAAAAATATCAAAATAGCCTACTTTACTACTAACATTATAATTTTGTTCAAATTTAAGTTGAGGAGTCAATCAAAACATCAAAACATAGTATTTTCAACATACTCTATAACTGATACTAGTAATGCGGATTCAAATCAGAAGATAACACATCGAAATAAGAAACTCGACCCTACTTAGTATTGTCAGAATTAGTTAATATTAACTCGCTAATTTTGATTCAAATCGTACTTAGTATTTTCAATGCAATCGACCCGGTATGATTAATGTGTACTCAAATCAAAGATTATATGTATCAATTTAGACTAAGCAGTTTCTTCATTTTGACAATTGTAATCAAATTGGAAAACCATTTTAGGATGGAGACTTTCGAGCTAACAATCTTCCTAGCTCATTGCATAATAATTCAATCTGCTACAATATTTACGTGAAATCAACATATACGAACAGATTCTAAATAAATAATTAAAAAAATTAATCACAATATTGTAAATTAATTTTAATGAGTTGAATTTATTTACTTTTTTTCTAGATTTGTAAAATAAATTCGAGAAAATAGACATACCTGAAAACAAATGCCGGAGAGGATTGGAGAATCTGTGAGAGTAGAAGAAATGGAGCAAAACAAATTATAGGGTTTTACTTTTACAGATCTTGATATTGGGCTTGGCCCAACTACTTTGTTAACTATAGTCTATAATGTGTTTATTTTAATGGATTGCGCATGGAACGAGTAACAAAGTACTGTTCGGTACGGACTTGTCTGAAAGCTTAGCGACTTTGACTCGAATATCACTTTTTACTTAATACACGGGCGTGCATACCCAAAATCGCTCACTAAAACAAGAGAAAGTTTCGAAAAAACCATCATACATTTATTTAGATGATTTATCTCTAATATTATGCATGAGTACAATGATCTCCACTCGATACTGGTTAATGGAGTCAGACTCTTGAGTATAATAATGCATGTTTTGTCCAAATTACAAAAACTCCGCTTAATATGCCTATTGGTTTGGACATTTTGTTTTCTCTGTGAACTTTGGGTGGCAAGCCTCCTGGTTAAACTAAAGAGAGATCAGTTAAGGAGAGAACCCTCGGGAGACGAAAATGAGATGAGAGTGGCGAAGACAAAACAGCATTGCATAAACCGTGTCCAATTTCTTTCAATGCCCAACAACATTCCGAGGAGGAAGAAGAAGAAGAAGAAGAGCCATTATATAATCCAAATATGATACAAAGGAGACCCGTTTCGCATCAGGCCTAAAGAACTAGTTATGTAACTGAAATAGTTGCACAATAAACACTACTTGATGAAAACAAATACACAATACCTAGAGAGTGGAGAGTGAACAATTATAGAGTGATCATCATAAACTGTCCTAAAAGCCTCAGGTCCTTGCCTTTGAGAAGGGAACTAAAAAAAAGTGCAAAAACCTAAACCTATATTGCATACATGGAGTAGAAGCCTAAGAGGTAAAGGAAAGGCTCTTTATTATTATCTTTGGGTCTGCTCGGCAGCGTGATTGCTTGTTGATGAGGAACCAGTTTTGCCGTTTACCATACCATTCTCGACAGGCGGAGATAACCCCCACTTTCCTTCTGATTCTGCAGGTTCCATTACCTTGACACCCCCGTCTGTTAACCCTATCGCGAATTGATTAGGCTCCTGGGGGTGGGCTGCAAGAACAACTGGGTACGCTGATTGACCTCTGCGAATCAAGAGAGAGGGTCATCGATAGATTCACGAAACAGGAGGAGGCAAAAGTTAGGAGAAACGCTTAAGAAGTAAATGAAGAATCTTGCTCTTAGTCTTACCCAGTTCCTCCAGCTGATGGTAAGTATGTTGATGGTGCAATGCGGCATCTTAATCTTAAGCTGTCGGCATCAAACACCCCGATATTTCCATCAACGAAAGAAGCATAAACTAGTTGACTGTTGCAGGAGTATGTCGCATAAGATAGAGGAGCAGAAAGGCCATCTTGAGGGAGCCACTGATGTGGGAACAAAGGGAACACACATGAGAAACTCAATTTCAGCCGATAATAGATAATATGGACAAAAGGGGATCACTTGTAACAAATTACCTGTCGTATGCGCTCCATCTTGGAGGCATCATATATAGCTAGTTGTGATTCGTGGCATATCAACAAACGCACTTGGTCAGAGTGGAACTGTACTTTCGTATCTCCATTAGGGGCTCTGCCAGCAGGCATTTGAATAGCTATGCACTTCCTTTTCTCCCATGTGTCAATGCTCCAAACACAAAGCTAGCAAGTGCATAAATTATATCAATATCATCAAACAAGAGTCAACTTTCATCCCAATTGGAAGGTTCTATATCGATTTGCTAGGAACTAGAATGAGTTTGTAAGATGCAAATAGAATATAACATTTAACGACTACTCGATGTTATAAGTTCATTTCTTCATTTTGTCCAAATAGGGTTCATTTCTCTGGTACTGCAGGATGTGCTCACACACTTCTTTAAAATATCAACATTCCCTCTCCCCCCCCATTTCGGAATCCTATATCGCATATTAAACTACAATGTGCATGGAGAGGCATATGGCTCATCCCCCAGAGTTACACATCCCATCAGACAATATTTAATGTTGAACAGCAGAACAAAAACTCAACTATTACTTTCTGTAAACATCCTGCACCTAAGCAATCGCATATTTCAAATAAAGCAAAGGGACGCTGGAGTCTACCTGACCATCAGCACCAGATGAGATCAAGATGTTGAGAGTGGTGGAGAAGGCTAGCCCAGTTATGCGCTTCTGGTGACCTTTGAGTTTCGACTTCACCTGTCCACAGAAAAGTCATTTAAATATATCATACAAGGCAACATTATATCAAAGATTAAATTCTCATAAATCATATTTTACCTCATCTACCCTGACATTGTATATATGGATAGTTGAATCCTCCATACCGATGGCTATTATATTGTTATCTTGAGGATGGAATGCTAGGTAAGTTGAAGCTGGAGGAGGTGGCATGAATGTTGTCATGACCTACACACGTGTTATTATGACCAGGATTCAAAATTCTGTATTGTTAAATGTTGGTGCAGATATTATCATAGGAAAAGATCTGATACCTTAAATGTCATCATGTTAAATAATGAAACCTTTCCACCAGCAGCTGACATCACATAGGAGTCATTTTTAGAGAGGGCTATGCACGGGACAGCTTCCTCCAGGTTGACACCCGAAACATCATTATTCATGACAAGCCCACTATTTGGTTGCCAATGTTGTGGAGTGACGTTGGCGGTGGCCTTCAGAACCAATGAACACTTAGAAACTTACAATATATATATCTATAATCCTGAAAGATTATATAGTGACAATACCATATACAGTATGTAACAAAATGGACATTACCTTTCCACTTGGATTTTGATCACTCCTAGTCCATTTCCAAAGCTTCTGAACACCATTTGATCCAAGTGCCAATAAACCAACACCAGAATTTGTATATAGAAGCCGAGCAACCTAGATCAAAAAAAGGCAGTTGAGAAAAAACGGAGTCATTTGCAGAAAATGAAACATAAAGAGTTAACAACGTAATTCCATCAACATACTTTCTTAGCCGCATCTGTACTCTCAGGCATAGTAACCAGTCTAAATTGAGAGGGCTCTACAATTTCTGCTGGCTGCCATGGTTTCACTTTATCAGTAACATCATCTAAACTTCTTTGTTTCTCAATGCTTCTAGGAATGGAGTCGACTCCGTTCTGAAGGGACACCGCAACGATAGTTAGCGTTTACATAAACAATACGACTATGTACAGGAAACGAGATAAACTAGATATCATTTTAATTTTTCTTTTAAATATCCTGATTTAAAAACAATCCACAAAGTTTAGAACAAATATACACAAACTATTTAGAAATATAGGGAGACTCCAAAGTTCGAGTAATTGCTAGCATTGACTTACTAATATCGGCGGCGGCCTGACAGGAGAGCTCCTCTCAACTTTGCAGTTTACAGGAGCGACACTTGCACCAGAAGCACCAGAGACCTACTCAATAACAAAATCAGATGAATGTTTGGCAATAATGTGAAAGGAAGATAAGCAGAAACAAAAGAGAAAAATACCTTAATTCCGGTTGCTTCGATGGGAGGTCTTAAGGTTTCCAAAGAAGGACCTTCGACGTTCCTCAACAATCTCAGACCAGCAGCATTCCCAAGAATCTTGATCCCATTGTCTGCAGTGGTGACTGAAAGAAGATTTCCCTCCTTGTTGAATTTCAAGCGCGGCAAACTCTGTTCAAACATGAAGGTCATTTTTAACAAGTTGATCAAGCAATCTTTTAAACATCAGTACGACAAAGAAACTACTAGTCCTGTATTTTAATAGTTGATTGTTTATCAGAATAACACAAGACTTAAGGAAATGTAAAGTAAGAGATGAAGTCCGAAAGAGTTATCATTTTCAAGGAGAGTTCAAGTTCTCAACCAATGCAAATGAATATAGGCACAGAAAACAAATACAATCAATGAGTTTTAACAAGACAATATACAAAAAAAAATTAATTCTCAAACTGACCGGAAGTCCACCACCAGCATCTGTACTCGTTAGAAGGTTAGTATTGTCCATATCCCAAAACTTTATTTGATTATCCTCACCAACAGCTAAAACATGATTTTGAGTAGTGTCAAATTGCACAATCCCACTTGACTTTTTCCTACATCCAGTATATGTCCTCTTTATTGCTCCTTCACTTTCATTCCACTCTACCAGGAAAGTGTCTCCCTCTTTACCAGTTCCACAAGAGAACAACCTGACAAACATGTGTCGCCAAACAAATTGTTACATTAATAACTAAAACCAAACAAAAGCAGTTTACTCGGCCCATAGAAATTATCTACAAATGGTGAACTTGCACCAAAAAAGTGACGTAAAAATCCGTTGGCATGTTCCTGTCTCACCTGCTTCCATCAGCACTATAAAGCATAGTGGTACACCAATGGCCTGGAGCATCATAATCAACCCGTGATCCCATGTTGTCATACAGCCAAGCTTTAATTTTACCATCAATAGCAGTTGAAAAAATGAACTGCAATCAGAAACTTATTAGTATTCGCAATTAAAACCAATCAAGAACTATTCCAAGTTCATGTCTTCAAAGGAGTTATCGTTTCGAATCAGTTAATGTAAGGGGCAAAAGAATTCTACCAAGAAAGGATTACGCAGACCTGAATATTTTCCTTTTGATGGGGACATATGGAGTATACAGGTGCTTCATGCCCTTCAAAGTTGAACAGTCTCCGTCCTGTAAGATCCCAGACCTGTTCCAGAAATTTCCTTAATGCACCGAGAAAGAGAATGAGAACTTTTAGGCAAGTAACACTGTATGGATATATTGAAAGGTGTCAAAACCTTGATCAACTTATCATCACCGCAAGTAATTACACATGGTTGTTTGTTTGGGTGCGCGAAAGCTATATCATTAACTCCACCAACATGGGCATCAATCTACAAAGGAACCACACGATTCAATACTAATAACATCAGTATATCTTTGAACTTAAAATTTTAGAAACCATACCTCCAAGTGCTGGCGTAAATCATTTGGTCCAACATATTGATATAAATGGATCAGATGCTTAGAAAAAGCAGCTCCTGCAGCATAAAATATATTGGTGACACTTTGCATTCAATTGGTACGTACAACAAATAAAAAGGTAGTGTAAAATATACCAACAAAGGTCCCATCAGAGCTCCATGCAACTTTATTTACACTAAATGGTGTTTCCTTGGCAGAAGCGGCCTGCTCAGAAACAACATATGAAACAATATTTTAAGCTTTTACCCAATTGTCTTGAAGGATCAGATAATCAGATGTAGGTGATTCACATTAGTAGCATGCATTTGCAAAATTTATTCAATTGGTTTCACAGTCAAAGATCACACTAATTCTTCAAATAGGAATTATTGGCATATGCACCTGAAATGTTATAGTACACGCTTGAATATCCCATATCTTGAATGGTCTCGAAACTAATTTCTCTCTTGATCCAACTTCCCACAGTGTTATATCACCGCCACTACAGCCAACTATTGAGTGAACAATTGAAATTATTCAATTAGCACTAAAACAATGCAGCTAGCAACCACAAGAACAATGCATTTCTACACACAAGTAACATAAGCATTATTGGTTGCGATACCTAGAAGTAAGGTGTGGTGAGAAGGATGATAATCCATGCTAGTCACTGTGGATCCCTGAGGAAGGGTAAAAGCTACGGTTCTTGGCAAGTCATCCAAGGACCAAGATGCTGGTTGGCGAACAGTAGGGTAAGTAACCTGTACATGTACAATATGAAGACTATGTTGTATATTTGATTGACTGAACTAGACAAATACTGAAAACCTCAAGGGATACAAAGCTTTAAAGTACCAAAGTGTCAATATTACCTCCTCAACAGATGGGGCGGGCCTCAAACGCTTCATTAGTTGATCGTGATCAGAGTTAGGATACTCAACCATACCCATAGTACCAGGAGGTGTGATGGGACGCTTCAATATCGAAACTGCAGAAGAAGGTAGCAACAAATATCAACAACACAGGCAAACAACATTGTTTGTCCCCGCAAATTGAATTCTCTCTCCTCTTTTTTTTCTTTTTCTTATTACTTTGTTTTTTAGAGGAGAAGAGGGCTTGGGAATCTACATCATTTGCAACTCACTTACCATGATTCGGGGGTACAGGTAGTGAAGATGTAGTCACAACAGCTGCTTGAACAGATGATGAAGCTGCAGCATTAGCCATCCATCCTGCCAAAGCATTCGCATTTGCGGCGGCTGCAGCCGGTGGGAATGGCTGTAAATACTAAATGGATGTTAAACCAACTCCACAGCAACGTCAAGTTACAGAAACAGTTATTTACAGCAATTTGCATAATGATGACCGAGGGAGTATACCCATGGTATAATAGAACACACTTGCATACAAAAATAAAATAAGATTATAATGTGTACCCCATGTGCTCCAAGTGGTGTGTACCCAGCAGGCTTAGCAACTGCAGCTGCAGGAAGATTGACAGGAGAGGGTGCAAGAGACCCATTTGTCGGAGTGCATGTATGATCAGCAAATAAAGTCTTAATATCTGGATTAGGCCTTGGGTTTTTGCAGAGCTGGTGCTGCCAATTCAAACTGTAAAGATCCAGGAATACTTCAGCATAATACTATTTGCTGTAAAATATGTTTACAAATAGAAATGTCTATCACATATCATGCATATTATGTCTGGTGCAGAATTCAAAGCACCTGCAAGATAACTATGACATGAAAATGGTATGTGCAATAACACAATGAATGTGAGCAAAGATGCCTTAGAACAAAGGTAGCAAAGCAGATGATATGGGCCAGCAAGTACAATTTTCTGATTTGCACGGCCAACAAACATGGATAGAATTTAAAAAATACTGACAGTTGTAACTGAAGAGGAAAAGAACACAAAAAGGCAGACTCACAAGTGTCCCTAACAGCAATTACAACAATTATATGAGATGTGTCTCCAATTTAGGAGTTTACCTTTGATTGATTAAGGTTCGCAATCTTGATGCTCTCAAAGTAGGGAAAACTAGTTTTTCACGGAAAAGAGGATTTGCTTCTATCAACTTTTTCAGTTCTATCAGCATAATACTTCGAGCTGTTTTTGTATCACCATACTTAGACAGCTGCTCATTTTCCCTGATATATGGAACAAATATCAGCTTCAAATAAAGACTTGAAAGATCTTCACGAAAATATGTCATAAATGATCATTCTCGACAAAAATATGTAGGAAGGAGCTTTGTTTGCCTGATACTGTTTATGTGTACATATAACCAATTCGGGACATTGGAGACAAAACTTATTTGACAAAGTTACCCTTGTATATAGATATTATCATTTTCACTTATGCATATTATAAAGCAGCAAACTTCCATCAAACTACTTACTTTATTAATTAAGTAGTATCACACTGTCAACCATCAGTCATTACATGTTACCAATTTATAGAAAGACGAGATAAGTTTGGTCACAGTCATTACCTTAAAAGCAGAATACGAATAACTAAAGCATTTAAAAATCAGATGAATCGGTTGAGAAACAATAGGTTATAAATAAATTTCGTAAAAGGTGATATAAACAGACAAATGAGTACCTAAAATTGGTAAGAGTTAGCAGCTGCGTTATTTCCTTGAACAAATCTTCATTGAATGTGGAGAACACTTTCAGATCATTTACTAATATGTCAACAGCCTTTGCCTTATCTTGCCTGGTGATATAAGCAACCAAATGTAGACCACAAAAAATCAAGAACTTCCTTATTAACAGAAGATGCAAATGAGTTATACGAAGAATATAAATTCGAACGCACCTATCAAGAGCTTCAAGATATTTCTGCTTTCTGATTTCGAAGAATATTTTCATAGAGTAACGGTTATCATCAACTTTTGTGAACCCTGACAAATATTTCTCAACCTCATCCCATTCACCTGCATGGACTTTCTCCTCAAAGTATTTCATGTTGAAGAAAAAGCCGGATTCTTGTTCAAGCCTTCAAAATACACCAACATTGTTCTTTTCATCAAAATTCATGGTCCTCATACGAACTCATAACAATTGATAAACGTGAAGTACAACAATGAAAAAATGAGTACTACAATCTGTACATAGACTATTCGCAAAAAACCTCAATGATTACTTTCATTAAGCACAATGGCCAACTCTAATCAACTTCATTTATTTCAAATTTCGATGAAGTGAATGCCAAAACTAGCCCAACTTTAAATACACAAACAATCACAAACTTCATCAATTCGATGTCTCCTCCTTCCACAATCAAGCAGAACCTGTACTCAAATTACAAATTTCTTACGCGAAATCAATATCAATTATCCATAAATCCCCAACAATTGACAATTTAAACCACACCCACAATTAATATCACTAGTCTACACTCTACACACTCTAGCTACTAACATTCAAAAAAAGAGCCTAAAACTAACATAACAATCGAAAATGGAAACATGATTACAATAAATGACAAAAATTAAAATAAGACTCCCTTAGTCACTCCATCAATAAAAATAGTCATGTGTCAATTAACAAGATAACTTAACTCAAACCGAAGTCAACAATATTTTTGGAAATTTGTTCATATTGACTAGTAAAAATAAATCACAACAATCTTTCTTTCATTAATTTTGACCATTGAAAATCAAACCAAACAATATTTTTGGACCATTGAAAATCAAACCAAACAACATTTTTGGAAAGTTTGCTAATCATTTTAACTAGTAATCACACTCAGGTGTTTCAATGAAGTTTGTAACTTCTAACCATCAAACATCAACCAATAATCTTTCTACAAAGTTAGTTAAGTTTGACTCTTCAAATCAAACTGCACACTGTTTTTAGACAGTTGGTTAATTTTGAACATTCATAATCAAACTAAATAATCAAAAATATTTATTAATTTAATTTGACCATTGAAAATTAAAATCGACAATATTTCCAAAATATTTGTTAATTTTGGCCATTAAAAATCCAACTGGACATTATTTCCAGAAGTTTTACTATTAAAAATCAAAATCGAGTATATTGAGTTTGACCATTAAAAAACCAAACTCGACAATATTAAATTTGACCATTAAAAGTCAAAATCACAATATCCCCAAAGAATTTATTAAATTTTGACTATCGAAATAAAACAAACTGGACAATCTTTTGGGACAAAGGGACAACAACCCATCACTTACCTATGAACAGACTCCTTGAATTTCTCTTCTTCAAGAAATTGCAGTATCAGAAAAACCAACTCTCTACTCAAAGAAGACATTCTCTCTCTTCTTCAAAACCCCCAAATTTCACCTCCAACTACCTTCAACCTCCAGATCCAAACAAACCCCCAAATTTCAAGGGTTCCCCAATTTAATACTAATTAATCCAATATTTAAAAACCCAAAAAAACCCAAAACAAAAAACAAAAAAGGAACCCAAAAATGATTTTTCTAGAGAGAGAAAGAGGAGAGAGAAAGAGGAATTGTGTGTAAGTGTAGATAGAGAAAGAGAGGTTTATATGTGTGTATATATAGAAAGTAAAATGAGGTTGTAATGAAGACTTGGTCTCTTATCTAAATGTTTGATAGCTTATTATGATAAGTAAATTGGCTTATCAATGAGGTGATTGATAAGTGGATTAGGTTATTATAAGATGGTGAGATTATTATTGCGTGAAGTGGTGGAAAAAGTAGCGGATTTGAAAGGGGGTTGTTATTTAGTTTAGTTTTACGTTGAAGTACGTGGGTATTTTTATGTTTTTTTAATACACTCTACATCCTTATTTTAAGTTTACTTTCTATTTTTAAGTCAAACTTTAAAAATATTAATCATAAATTGTTATTAACCTATGACAAATTATATAGTCATATGGGATCTTGTTAATTCGTCTTTATATATATTTTTGAAATATATATTTATGAGTATAACTTTTACGTGGATAGAATTAGAGATATATATGTTTTAAATCGTGTCTCAATGCACGGGCCTTAAAAAAAGGGATGAAGAAAGTATGTTTTATTGACGTTTTTGCTTTTTGTATCAAATTTTAAATATCATTCCACGTTTGTTAATTTATTTAAAAGATATAAATTTAATCATTGTTAAATTGATACTTAACATATATTATCAAATTTGTTTATAATTTTGCTACATGTAACTAAAATAATTGATGGTCAAAGTTTCATGTGAAACTGTCAATGATTATCTTTCATACAAATATTTTTATAATATTATCATTATTTTATTTTATATTGTTAGTGTCGTTTTCTTTGGGGCTAAATTTCACAGCTAGGGTCTCACGATATATAGATTTGGAATGAATTTTCATGGTATGTCAAAATGTCTTGGGAATTGCTTTGAAGACGTGGGGAATCGGAAGTAACAAAAGGGCTTGTTTGGTTTGAAACAACAAAATTAAGATCGATTTTGCATAATTATAAGTCGAATAAATTGTCGATTTGGTCCTATATATACAGTAGGATTAAATAATAGATTAATCTCAGATAATAATATTGTTGCATATTAGTTCCCGAAAGTGACATTAATATTGTAATATGAATTTATGAAAGTGTCAAATGTTGTATGTTCGTATCTATTTTGAATGTTAAAAATATACGTATAAAGTTATACGAATTTGCAGCATTATTTGTCGCTTTAGCGAATCATATTGCAACATTTTTGTCACTATATTAGGAAAATTAATGTGCAACTATATTTATGTAGATATCGAGGACTAATGCACAACCTTATATCACTATATGAAATCAAATTGACAATTGACTCATTCTAAATCTTCAAATTTAAAAAAGTTGTAAGCTTTTCGCCTTGATTTGATCACATGTTATGAAATATTAAATATGAACCTTAAAACGATTTTCATGACAACATTAATATATATAATTATTCTCTGTTCCATTTACCTTATAGCCAAAAATATAATTCAATTAAGATTTTCTATTTTTTATAAGAAAATAATATAATAATATGAAAATTACTTTTTAAGCAAATTCAGTAATATTAATTTTAAGTAAATATTTTTAATTGGAGAAGGAAGAGAGTAACAACCAAGTTGGGTATAGCATCGAAGTAGATTAGACTCCGTATACATGTAATAGAACATGTCAAGATAACCAAGTTGGATATAGCATCGAAGTAGATTAGACTTCGTATACATGCAATATAACATGTCAAGATAGTCAAGTTGGTAGAGTATTAGGTGAGCTTGTTAACACACTGTCATGAGTTTAATTCTCCCTATCAATACTTCTTTGGTTCTTGTCAGTATAACTTTATTACCTGACTGATGTGATTATAAAAATATGCATATAATACACAAATTATCGAATAGAGATATCGAGTCGCCTAAAAAATATGCAAGTCTTTGGAAACCCCAAAGCATGGGCTAGTATTGTTGTGACATTTTCCACAGTTGTCATACCAACCAAGCAGTGCTTAAAAGTATAGAGCGAATGATGCGATAAATTGGGTACAAATATAATTATTGGTTTCGAGTATTTGTCATTTTGTTTATGAGACCGACAGGGCCAAGAATTCCTCACGTCAAATAATGCTGTGACTTCGAGCGTGGGTGACACGTACTTGCAAGATAAGGTGGGACCTCACCATAACAGGTACGGATTCACCAATTAATTGGCTGCTATTTCACTTCATTTTTGGATGCTATGATTAGATTTCAAGGGACGATAATAAGATTTATTTATAAATTAGTACTACTATATAACTATATTCTTTTTGTAAAATAATATAAGACCAATATTAGTGAAGTATTATTCCATATAATCTAGAGTACTGTAACAAATGTAACTATTTATATATGTCAACTGATAAATCAATAGTTTTATGACATTTGAACCAACTTTTCAACAAGAGGTCTTAGTTATTTATGATAGGCCTTATATTAATTGATAGGTTTCCCTTTACGGGTATGTCCAGAATGGCCCAAGACGGAGGGCCCATCTCTCTTTTCCTTATTAGTAAGGAATGGGCCAAGCCTTTGAAGTACTTGTACCATCCAGGGATGAGGTCATCATCACACTATATATACCCCAGGGCACAACAATGCCAAGGTAAGTTCTTCATTGAAAGTACTAGCATTCACTATATCAGCATTTAAACTCGGACTGACTTTATCATCGGAGTGGCTGCGATCGACTTCGGTCGTGGTCTAGGTACACGGAGATCCCGGACACTCAGACTCCGCCCTCACACTCAGAGTCACACTCTAGGACTGCATGGAAGCCGGAAAAGACATGGTCCCGGGGGTCACTACCCGGTCCCGGAGTCAGCAGAACAACCCGGGTCAACCACATGGAGACCCCGTCATTCAGGAGATAGACAGCAGGGAACATGGAGTGGCGGATCCCGGGGAACAAGATCCCGGGATCATGACCCAACTACCAGACCGAGAGCCTTCACTACAACAACCAATCCAAGATCCACAAGCGGGGGGGCCCAGCAACCCGATCCAGGCCCCCGGAAAGAATACACCGCATCAATTGGCGCCGTCTAACAGGGTCGATTATAATGACCACGTACAATTACAGTCTCCCCGGCGGTTGGACAAGGGGAAGCAACCTTACTACGACGACTCTGGCGACTATGGAAGTCAATATCCGTCGGAGTCGGGTTCTTCTCGCGATTGTCACCCCCGACGCCGCCGTTATAGCCAACATCGCACCACCGGTCATTTACCTAGGTCCCCCCCGCGGGATAACCGACGTACTCGGCATTCGCGACCACACCTACTGTCGCGTTCTCGAGTTCATGACCGTCGCAGGGATTCACCGACATCCCGCACGCCCCCTCCTAGGTCTCCTAAACGGAACAACCGACGAGATGCGCGCAGAGGCCGGGCTCCCCCACCTCGGTCTGTCAGCCCCATACCCCCGGTTACGGGTTCGGCGACGTACTACCATGCGAAATACGACCCCCGTCAGGTCTCGTTGCTTCCGGAACCTTCCCGTCCTCGGGGGCAGCGGCATGGCGGGGGCAGGGACTCGGCTAACGCCCTCCAGCGGCGGATTGAGGAGTTGGAAACCCGCCTGAAAGACATTCCGCCTACCCGAGGACCGACCAGACATAGTATGCTCTTGCCATACTCAACGCGGCTGAGGGAGATGGAAATGCCGAAGGGATTCCGAATGCCAAAGTTTGACACCTATCATGGTACCGGTGACCCTAGCAATCACTTGAAATCCTTCGATTCCCAGCTGTCGTTTTGGGCCAGCCAGGACGAGGTATATGTGAGGGCATTCCCGAGTAGTTTGGCGGGACCCGCCTTGAAGTGGTTTCATCAGTTACCACCAAATTCGATAGACTGCTGGCAAGACGTGGCGGATTTGTTTCTAGACAAGTACGGGGCTTCGATAGTGGCGGACGAAGATGAGACCGCTCTTATGCAACTCAAACAGAAGCCGGGTGAAACATTGAGAAGCTATGCTACACGATTTGAAAAGGTTGCCGTAAACATTCCGACAGCCGATGAGAAGATTGCCATGATATCGTTTTTTCATGGGTTGAGTTATGGGCCCCTGAAAGAAAGGCTGGTATTGGAACCGGTGACTAGCAGGAAAGAGCTAGCACGGCTGACGATACAATACATCAAGCTGGAGGAAGTAATGCTGTCGGAGGAGGAACTAGGAAAGCAACGAAAGCACATGAAGAAGGAGGGTCCGGGATCACCTAGGCGGGCAAAGGTCTGGGACCGACTACAAAGGCCATCCGACCGACCGAATTTCAAAAAGTCGAAGGCTAGATCTCCAAGGCCAGAATTGGGTAGGACACGGAATGGGCAGGAACCTCGGAATGAGCAATTTACCCCGCTGAAAACCTCGGTGGGACGCATTTACGCGCAGATCGAGGATAAAAAAGTATTGCCCCGGCCACCTAAGATCAAAGCCCCTCCGAATAGGCGCGATGAGAAGAAATACTGTGCGTATCACCGTGACCATGGACACGACACGGACGATTGCCGAGTCCTGAAGTCGGAAATCGAAAAGCTTATCCAGCGAGGTCAGCTGAGGGAATTTATCGGGAAAGGTCGCGATGTCTCCCCCAGACGGGAACAGACCCACGGAAAGAACGAGTCCGGAGCAGCCACGACCTCCCAAGTGACTGGCCGGGTAAATACTATTTCAGGGGGGATAGCTGGAGGAGGAGACACATCTAATGCAAGAAGACAGTATGCGAGAAGACCTGTGTATCGGTTGCATGGCCCGATGACCACGATAGATAGGGAACCTATTTGTTTCACGGATGAGGAATTACAGGGGATAGAGGTGCCCCATGATGACCCATTAGTTATCAGTCCCATGATCTCTAATTTTGTAGTCGCACGTATGCTGGTCGACACTGGTAGCTCGGCGGACATTTTATATTTACGAGCTTATGATCAGCTAGGCTTACCGAGAAATTTGCTAAGGCCGGCGAACACACCTCTCACCGGGTTTACAGGGCACTCGGTATATCCATTGGGAATAGCCGACCTAAATGTAACCGTAGGGGAGCCTCCTAAAGTGGCTACGGTGAGGGTGTCCTTCACGGTGGTAGACATTCCGGACCAAGCTTATAATGGGTTGATTGGAAGACCTTTTTTAACGGCTTTGCGGGCAGTGGTCTCTCCCTTACACCTAAAAATGAAGTTTCATACACCGGGTGGAATTGGCGAAATGGTTGGAGACCAGAAGCGTGCACGGGTATGTTATTGTTCATCCATACCAAGGGGAATGTCGAAACAAGAGCCCCCGAGCAAGAAAAGGGGAAGGGAGTCGGAGGCCGGAGTATTCACTATACGGGAAGCCCCTGAGGATAATTCGCCAAAAGAAAGAGAAAGCATGAAGAAAGGAAGTCCCCATGAAGAGATGGAGTATATACCATTCCGAGAAGAGAACCCGGGGAAAACGTTCCGGATTGGAACCAGGCTGCAGCGAGAACATAAGGACGGGGCCATAGCACTGATACGAGAGTATGAAGACGTGTTTGCCTGGGAAGCCAAGGACATGCCCGGGGTGGACCCCAACGTGGCGACACACCGACTCCACGTCAATCCGTCCCACAGACCCGTGAAACAGAAAAAGCGGAATTTCTCCGATGAAAAGAATATAGCGATAAAGAAGGAGGTCGGGGATCTTCTGGAGGCCGGTGCAATCAGGGAGTTGCAATTCCCGGAATGGATATCTAATGTAGTCATGGTAAAGAAGAGCAATAATAAATGGAGAATGTGTACCGACTTCACGAACTTGAACAAGGCCTGTCCAAAGGATTATTACCCCTTGCCATGTTTAGGAAGGCTGGTGGATGGCAGTGCGGGACACGAGATCTTCGATTTCCTCGATGCATCACGGGGGTATCATCAAATACAATTGAGCCCGGGGGATCAGGAAAAAACAACTTTCATCACGGAATATGGCTTGTACTGTTGGGTAGTGATGCCGTTCGGACTCAAAAACGCCGGGGCAACATATCAGCGGATGGTAAATTCAATATTCTCCGATCAGATAGGAAGGAACATGGAAATCTATGTGGATGACATGTTAATTAAGAGCAAGAGGGCAGTCGAGCATCTCGGAAATCTGAGGGAATCCCTCGAGAAGTTAAGATCCAATCGGCTGTGCATAAACCCGGAGAAGTGTTCATTCGGGGTCACATCCGGGAAGTTTCTCGGATTTATGATAAGTGAAAGAGGAATAGAGCCAAACCCGGATAAAATTGAGGCGATACTGAACATGGAAGCACCACGGTCATACAAAGAAGTTCAAAAGATAACGGGGTGTTTGGCAGCACTGAGCCGGTTCATTTCGAAATCCGGGGACAAAAATCTCCCATTCTTCAGGAAGATAAGGCAAGCCGCTAAGGACAAGTTTCAGTGGGACGATGAATGCGCAAAGGCGTTTGAGGATCTCAAAGAGTACCTCACGTCCCCGAAGATCCTCTCTAGGCCGGAATCCGGAGATACATTGCAAATATACTTGTCCATCTCGGAGGGAGCAGTAAGCAGCGTGCTTGTAAGGGAGGAAGACGGGGTCCAGAAACCGATCTATTATGTGAGCCACGTGTTGAACGGGCCGGAAGAGTCTTACCCCCTCATTGATAAATTTGTGTTGGCTTTGGTCATTTCGGCCAGAAAATTGAAGGCTTATTTCGAGTCTTACCCCGTACAGGTACGGACAAACCAGCCCTTGAAGAGAATTTTGTCAAACCCTTCAAATTCGGGAAGATTAATGGTATGGGCAGTGGAGTTGAGCGAGTTTGAGATAACGTACGAACCTAGGGGAGGAGTTAAAGCCCAAGTCCTCGCCGATTTTATCATAGAATGCACGGCTAGGGTCCCGGAGGAGATCATGGGACACAATTGGTCCGATACCACGACCCCGGAGTGGACGTTGTTTGTCGACGGAGCTAGTAATTCCCGAGGATCCGGAGCCGGCATCTTGATCAGAGGACCCGGAGAGAAAATGTACGAGTACGCATTACGGTTCTCGTTCAAGGCGACAAACAACGAGGCCGAGTATGAAGCTATGGTCACGGGTTTGCAGCTAGCCCAGGCTTTGGGGATAGACCAAATATCGGTCAAAGGTGATTCTAAACTAATAATCGAACAGATCCGAGGGGAGTGCGAGGTCAGGAACGAAGTGTTAAAGAAATACCACGAATTGGCGAAGCAGGTGGCGACAAAATTTGCCTTTGTGGAGTTTGAGCATATATCACGGGATGAGAATGAACACGCCGATCACCTTTCACGGTTAGCAACCTCGTACTACGAGGACGTACCGTCTTCCGTGCATATTGAGCATAGGGAAGCCCGGGCCTACGAGGAAGGAATAATGTTGCCAGTCTTGGAAGAGGACGAAGACTGGAGAACTCCCATCGCCAGGTACCTGACCACGGGAACCACCCCGGAGGACTCTCTGGAAGGAAAGAAAATTCGAACTCGGAGTTTGAAATTTCAGATGATTGAAGGGGAACTATTCAAACGATCATACGCGGGACCGATGATGTATTGTGTCCCGGCGGGCAAGATACAACAAACCCTGTATGAAGTTCACGAAGGGGAGTGTGGACACCATGCAGGGGGACGAGCATTGGCTTTGAAGATAATCCGGGCAGGATACTTCTGGCCCACCGTCATGAAGGATTCCACGGAGTATGTCCGAAGGTGTGATTCATGTCAAAGGATGCAGCCCGTGTCCAAACAACCGGTGTCGGATATGGTCCCGATAATCAGCCCCATACCCTTTGCCGTTTGGGGAATTGATTTAGTGGGACAATTTGTGAAACCCCCGGGCAAATACAAGGACGCAGTGGTGGCGGTAGATTATTTCACGAAATGGGTGGAAGCCGCACCATTGAGGAATACCCGGGCTCGAGATATTGAAGAATTTATCTGGAAGAATATCATCACGAGGTTCGGGATACCCAGGATATTGGTGTCGGATAATGGTCCACAGTTCGATTCCGGGATTATCAAAGAAATGTGCACCCGATTGGGGATCGAGCACCGGTTTGCTCCTGTGTGTTATCCCCAAGCAAATGGACAAGTGGAGGTGATGAATAGGACCATATTCACGGGTATAAAGAAAAATCTACTGGACTCGGGATCCCGATGGTATGACGAGTTGCCCCGTGTCCTCTGGTCATATCGGACGACGCCCTCCAGTTCAACGGGGGAGACTCCCTTTAGCCTGGTATACGGGGTGGAGGCGGTCCTACCCGTGGAAGTATGTCTCCCTAACCTCCGGCAAATTGGGTTCAATGAAGAACAGAACGAGGGCCGCATGAGGGCGGATTTGGAGTTCCGGGATGAACGGAGAGACGAAGCCCTTTGCCGTATGTACAAACACAAACGAGAAATGGCTAAGTTCTATAACAGGAGGGTTAAAGGGAGACAGTTTCGGGTTGGTGAATTAGTGTTGAGACAGTTCCAAGCAAGCAAGCCGAAGCAGAAGGACAAATTGAGCCCACGATGGGAGGGTCCTTATCGCATCCGCACAATCCTTGGACCGGCAACTTATCTCCTGGAGGAAATGGATGGGAAGAGCATAGAACACACCTGGCATGGTATCCACCTGAAAAAGTATTATGTCTAGTATCGGGGTAGGAAGTCTAGTTAGGTTATGTTAAAGACGGGGATGTCCCGCAATTTTGAAGTTTTTCGATTTTCCAACTTGTATCATTTGATGAGGAATGATAAATGAAAAACTCGGATAGAAAATGACATGTCCATTTAAATATAAACGGAATCGGAGGACCCGGCATAAGCCGGTCCCGAGAACCCCTTGTTTCAACAAGGGGCACGGAGGACCCGGTATAAACCGGTCCCCGAGAACTCCTTGTTTCAACAAGGGGCACGGAGGACCCGGTAGAAACCGGTCCCCGAGAACTCCTTGTTTCAACAAGGGGCACGGAGGACCCGGTAGAAACCGGTCCCCGAGAACTCCTTGTTTCAACAAGGGGCACGGAGGACCCGGTATAAACCGGTCCCCGAGAACTCCTTGTTTCAACAAGGGACACGGAGGACCCGGTATAAGCCGGTCCCCGAGAACTCCTTGTTTCAACAAGGGGTCCGGAGGACCCGGTATAAGCCGGTCCCCGAGAACTCCTTGTTTCAACAAGGGGCACGGAGGACCCGGTAGAAACTGGTCCCTGAGAACTCCTTGTTTCAACAAGGGGCACGGAGGACCCGGTATAAACCGGTCCCCGAGAACTCCTTGTTTCAACAAGGGACACGGAGGACCCGGTATAAACCGGTCCCCGAGAACTCCTTGTTTCAACAAGGGGTCCGGAGGACCCGGTATAAGCCGGTCCCCGAGAACTCCTTGTTTCAACAAGGTGCACGGAGGACCCGGTATGAGCCGGTCCCCGAGAACTCCTTGTTTCAACAAGGGGCACGGAGGACCCGGTATAAGCCGGTCCCCGAGAACTCCTTGTTTCCACAAGGGGCACGGAGGACCCGGTATAAGCCGGACCCGAGAACTCCTTGTTTCAACAAGGGGCACGGAGGACCCGGTAGAAACCGGTCCCTGAGAACTCCTTGTTTCAACAAGGGGCACGGAGGACCCGGTATAAACCGGTCCCCGAGAACTCCTTGTTTCAACATGGGAAAAAGCAGTTCGATTGGCACAAAAGTTCATACCCTTAGATGTTTCATATTTACTCCTACCAGCGAGTGTACGCGACATATGAAAAGGGGCAAAACGTGTAGGAACAAGGGATAGCCCTCACAGACAACACGGGGAAGTGGTTTGGACATAGGAGGGAATAATAAAGAATAAGAATAAGGAGGAACGATTAAGGGAAAATTTGAAGCAAAACGGAAGCAAACTGGGTCTCAATTATATAAAGCATAGTGCGTAGCCATTACAACAAAATGATTCACAACGATAATGGCACCCGCACTAAGCACAGGCCCGGCATACAAAAGACTAACTAACTATGCTAAGAGACTACTTCTACTTCGCTGGAGGTGCCTTCACTGCTGCTGGTTGATCCCGTGTCCCCCGAAGACTCATCACCATCATCTGAGCCGCCCTCAGACTCGGAACTCCCTTCCTCCTCGCTAGGAACCTCCGGAATGATGTCTTCGTAAGGAACCACGAACTCGGCTCCGAGAAGATCCTCCACGAGTGTAGGAAAATGAGTACCCACATCCGGGTACACGCCCTCCATGTTCTTGAAGAAATGCTTAAGGATGGACACGGTGTTACGTTGAAGAAGCCGGGTGTAGTCATCCCCTCTCTTGAACTCTTCAACAGCCACAGCCACGGCAGTATCACGAGATTTCTTAAGCTTATCTAGCTCGGATTGAAGAAAGGCCGAGTAACCCTCACACTCCTGCAGGGAGGCTTGCAGGTCGGACTCCTTCTTCTCATAGATCTCGGCCCGACGAGCTAGATCTGCCCGAAGCTTCTCCATCTCTTCGGTTGCCCTCTGCTCAGCAGCACGCAGCTCGGCCAGATGAGTATTATGGGCATCTGAGCTGGATTTCCGAAGAGAAGTTACCTTATCTTCGAGCTCTCGGATGCGTGCACGGTACTGGCTGATCTCGGCTCTGGCTTCGTCTCGGGCTTTCCGGGCCTTCTCCACCAAGCCCTGAAGTGTCCCAACCCGGGCCATGGCTTTAGCATATTTGTCCTCGGCGGACATATATAGTGCGTAGGCACTATCCGCGGCCTAAGACGATAAGTTAAACATGAGATCAACACCACGAAGTAATATCCGAAGACAAAAGCAAAAAATAAAAACAAACGGAGAAGTTACCTTAATAAGATGCTGAGAAAAGGACTCGAACATGTCGGAAAAGGTCCCATCTTGGCCGGGTTGGGGCTTCAGCAAGACGTTGGATAGAAGGACTGAAGCAGGCATAGATCGATCCCGAAGAAGAGTATCGGAACCCTCCGGGATCGAAGAATCCCGAACAGGGGAACCCATAGGCCTTTTTCCCAAGTCAGGGGTGGCAACGTTGACGGCCTCCTCTTGCGGACCCCGAGCCGATCCGGACCCACCACCAGAGGGCGAGGGGACATCCTGACCATCCTCGGACGGCACCCTCACAGGCTCGGGGGAGGCAGAAGGAGCCACTAAGGCTGAGGGAGACGGAGTACTTTCCCGGGGAGGAGACTCCGGGAGTATGATCACCCCGGAGGAATCAGCAGGAGGAGGTACCGGTTCAGGTACCTTTTGCTTCTTGGGACGGGGTTTGGCGGCAGCAACAGCAGACGAGGTCCCGGGATCAGCCTTCCTCTTTATAACCCGAGAAACCACCGTGGCTCCGGAAACAACATCCGCATAGCGAATGGTCACCGGAATTATGGCGGTTTCCACCTTATCATGGAGGAGGGTCACTGTAGGCAAAAATAAAGTACGAAGTTAGAAAAAAAAGGGACAAGGTGGAATTTCATCCAGACAAAATACCAAACAGAAAAACTTACAGAGGTCAACGGTAGGGGCGAGATCAGGCTTACAGGATAGGCCCGCCTTGGCCAGAACATCCCGATCACAGAAAACTTGGAAGGGTAGACGTTTGGGAAATCCCTCTTCCAAAATTTTGATAGCCTGGGTGACAGCCTCCGAAGTCTCCGGCTCCAGGACGGATTGAGACTCCGACCACCGGAGGGGAACGTTATCCCCAAAACCACCCTTCACTAGGAACCACAGACGGTACCAACGATGGGCGTCAATTTTCTCCGGTTTGCCGGAGCAAAAGATGTTCCGTTTTGGACTCCGGACCTTAAAGTAAGAAAGGGGTCCGGAATGCTGGATCTTATAGAAAGCCGAAAAGAGGGGTAAGGTCGGAGTCACCTTGACCGCCTCGCAGGCAACCTGGAAGACTACTATGGAAAACCAACCCAGAGGGCCGATCTGGCCCGGAGCCCGGTCCACCGCAGCTAACAAGTCACTCACGAAAACGGGAACAGGAACCCGGAGCCCATAGTTAAAGAATTCCCAAAAAACGGAGGTAAAACCTACCTCTTCGTCCGGGATGGAATTGTCCTCGTCTTGAAGAAGCAACGCGGCATTGATCTCCTCCGAGGTTCGGGGAGCTCGGGTCTTCACCTCCTTAGGGATGTCGTAGAAATCCCTGATAGCCTCCATATAACTAGGTAAAACTAAAGGGGGAAGTGTAGCGGCTACGACATCCGAAAGGGTGGCGATTTTTCGGGGACCCCGAGATTTCGATTTAGGGGCAAGAGTTACCTCCTCCGAGGGGGCAGAAGAACCGGGAGCAGCTGAGGAAGACTGACCTTTACCAGCCTTCTTGACTTTCTTCATACCCGAGGCACGGGCCTGGAGAGTCTGGTGATCCACCGGAGAGTCGGTCGGCGACCTTTGAGCCAAGGGAACCACCAACTCCGCTGATGCACCGACATCTTGAGGACTCTTCGCCATACTTACGGGAGGACCTAAAAGGGGAAAGAAGAAAGAAACGGAATGGGGAAGAGCAGCTCGGAGGCAGAGAAATTACTCAAAGAAGAAAGTTTGAAAATGGATGGTAGAAAATGATGAAAGGGACACTACCTTTTATAGGGAGAGGGGGGTGACCGTTGGCATTCCCAAAGCAGCGGGTCGACTTCCCGGGCCAGTAGGCAGGTTCTAGATGTTTTCCCAGGATATTTAACACATCAACTGTTTTTACCATTTAGGGATGGAGAAACAGTAAATGAGTAAAAAGGGGCAATTGATAGGCCTTATATTAATTGATAGGTTTCCCTTTACGGGTATGTCCAGAATGGCCCAAGACGGAGGGCCCATCTCTCTTTTCCTTATTAGTAAGGAATGGGCCAAGCCTTTGAAGTACTTGTACCATCCAGGGATGAGGTCATCATCACACTATATATACCCCAGGGCACAACAATGCCAAGGTAAGTTCTTCATTGAAAGTACTAGCATTCACTATATCAGCATTTAAACTCGGACTGACTTTATCATCGGAGTGGCTGCGATCGACTTCGGTCGTGGTCTAGGTACACGGAGATCCCGGACACTCAGACTCCGCCCTCACACTCAGAGTCACACTCTAGGACTGCATGGAAGCCGGAAAAGACATGGTCCCGGGGGTCACTACCCGGTCCCGGAGTCAGCAGAACAACCCGGGTCAACCACATGGAGACCCCGTCATTCAGGAGATAGACAGCAGGGAACATGGAGTGGCGGATCCCGGGGAACAAGATCCCGGGATCATGACCCAACTACCAGACCGAGAGCCTTCACTACAACAACCAATCCAAGATCCACAAGCGGGGGGGCCCAGCAACCCGATCCAGGCCCCCGGAAAGAATACACCGCATCAATTTACTTATTCGATGTTTGTAATACCATTGTATTCACACTCTCGCTCGTCGCTAATTTATATGTATAAAAATAACTGATTGTTTTTTTTTTTTTTTGTAAATTGGCGATGAAATGAGTATCGAATTCAGGACCTTCTGGTCGCTGATAAAAAAATTGATTAGTTTTGTAGATACTTTAAGCTATTCACATAAAATTTCGAAATAGGTACTTATTGACATGAATAGTAGTGTATTTAATTTAGGTGGAGCAATTAATGATACTTTATATTTCTTTTATGTAACACATTTTTCATACTTAATGTATCCTTAATTGTAGATCTACATTATTGGCCAAACATAATTTATTAATTTATAACAAATTAATATTTCAAAAATATATATTGTGATGAATCTAACAAATCTCATAATACTATATTATTTGTTATTATTTAATGAGAATTGATAGTCACATTTTGTAATGTTTAACAAAAAAAAAAAATGTAACAATCTTTTAGAAATAGGATTCAAAGTTAGGAAGTTGTTAATGACACTATGAGTTTGGTAATGCACAATCGCCATGATTTATTATTGATGTATAAAAGTCAAATCATCTATCTTGTGGGCATAAAAGTCATATCATCATCTTGTGGAGTAGTATTGAAGGTTGTTCAATCACTTCATCTTTTATTAGGTTACTAGCAATTGCACCATAATATTGTGAGTAAATGAATTGATCCTCTCTTTTGGCTAATAATGCATATCTACCTTTATTATGAATATCAATTTGGATATTCACATTGGCTTCATTTTTGGCTTATTTTATTATTATGGTTTCTCAAATTATTTAAACGTTTATAAAGAGGGGATTCAATTATCGCTTTTTCAAATTGTTCCTAAATTTTAATTTTTTTTAAATGGCAAATTAGAAAATACACTCATTAACATATTTTGAGGTAAGCTCCCTAATAATTAAAGATGGTTAACTGATAAAATAAAATATGTATACTTTGTTAACTAATAAGTAACTAAAGAAAAAATCATCCTTTTTTTATTGTTCCCGATTGAAAATATACTTATTAACATATTTTGAGGAAATAATGCCAGGTGATTTTGGAAACATCACAAACTTGGATCCTTTTCAAAAAGAGATGCTTTTTATTTTACAAAATAATTTAGTCCTGACAATTTGGTCAGAGTAGAAATGGCTCGCATGTGAGGTCACCTGGTCCTGGTTAGCTAGCGCGACTCATACAAGAACAGTCAACACTCACTCGGGTTGCTTCGCGGATTTATTCACAAAATATATGGATTTAATTTAGTGTATTAATAAACATTTCTACAAAAAGTGTTATATATGAATATATATATATACATATAGTCATATTGATATTTAAAAAACATTTTTATCAAGTTCCAAATTAATCAATGATAACGTGTTTGCATAGAAGCTAAATTTTGCGTTCCATATGATAATAAATAAAGACGATGCACATGTTTATTACTCCCTCCGTCCCTAAAAGATGGTTACATTTTGACTTTTGGTGGTCAACAAAACACGATTTAAAACATAAATATATATTATTCTACATGTGAAAACATTATAAGAAGTTAATATTATAAAAATATATATTGAGACGAATCTAACAAGGTCCCACAAGACTATATTATTTCTTATTGTTTAATGGGAATTCATGATCAAATTTTGTAATATTTGACTACCAAAAGTCAAAATGTGACAATTTTTTAAATACGGAGGGAGTATATTTTAAAGTTACTAGTTCAGATAATGCATCCATACGACCACACAACAATTATGCTAAAACATATTTGTCCATATTGTCATTTTTGTTGTTTTATTGGCTCAGTGATGAAGTTTAGAAGAGATCTAATAAATGGGAAAACGAACCCTTTGATTTTAAAGATTTTAGAATTTGTTCTTAATATATGATCCTTCTTGGTAGCGGACTTACATCGGTGCAAGCATGTTCAGTTTAATAATCACTTATTTTGAAAAAATAAAAACTTATAAACGTGTAAAGAAAAAATTAATATTGAAAATTACATTTCAATATATATAATTGTTTTCTCACTCTAAAATTATGTTAGTTTCATAGTATCCCAGCTCAATAACGGAACAAATTATTATTTAAATAGATTTGAAACCTTTCTCCCAACAAACTTATTCTTAGCTGAATTATTCTACACCAGAAAATTTTGATGATTTTACTCGTACCGATGTATGTAGTGTGTGCTCAGAAGTCTATCGAATACACACAGTGTTCAAAAATTAGGTTTGGTTGCGTGCGTTCGACAGACTTTGGAGCACACACTACATGCTTTCAGTAAATTTTTTAACATACACTATATGTATTTTATAGATTTTTTAGCACACAATATGTGTATTTAGAAATATATGCACCCTTTTATCCGTTGTGATTTAGGTTCAAGCTTTCTCATTGGTTGAGTTATGATTACTATGTCACTTTTATATGAGTG
Source organism: Echium plantagineum (assembly GCA_003412495.2). Taxonomy (NCBI): domain Eukaryota; kingdom Viridiplantae; phylum Streptophyta; class Magnoliopsida; order Boraginales; family Boraginaceae; genus Echium; species Echium plantagineum. Next base: position 23,235,739 of record CM016568.1, on the reverse strand, counting down.
GGCTCGTTTCACAAGAAGTTTTTACAATTTCATCATTCATGGAAACTCTACAGTTAGGGCTTTACTTGGGTCTTGGAGTATGGCAATTGGCAAACTCCAAATTGGCAAGTAGAAGTGGGCCTGAACCTCTAGGCGGGCTCGATGCCTTGTCAATTGATGGGCTGACTTGGTGGCCTTCTACCCGGGTCAAATTTTTGAGCTGGTTTAACAATTTAATAACGTAACATAACGGAAAAATAATGTCGATGAAATAATATTTTGGTATGACTAGTAATATTTTAATCGAACTTGTACAAGGTCTTAGGTTCAACTCTTATTGAAATCATATTCTTTCATAAGGGTTCAGTTTTGAATCATAGTTCAGAATATATAGTTTAACAAGAAAATAAAACCAAACAAAAGTATTATCTGCTCGCAATAGAATCGAATCCTAATACTAATCGGTAACATACAAAATCAATCGGGTATTCTGGTCTCACTTAAATTAAATTCATGAAAGTCAGATACATCACAACATCCACAAACCACAAAGCCACAAGTCTTATTATCAATAGTTGAAACACGAGTTTTAGTAAATGAATCAAGTACAAGCGTACCGACATACCACCAAACAGTAAAAATCTAATTAACATATCGAATAATAAATATTTGATTCCAACTTTATTGGTGTCATATGCTCGGTAATTCGTAGTAACATTATTAAAAAACGTTTTTAATAAGGGGAATCTCATTCTACCAATCACATTTTGACATCTTTGTACGTCATAAATTAATTTATGTAATATACTCATATGTAAATTGAAGGTCATTTCGATTTTGTTATTCTCTTTGGCCCCATCTTTTTTCTCCTTGTCTCTTACTGATAGCTTCATTCAAGGACCACCATTATGACTTCGTTTAATGTAGTTGTTGATAACAATTATAATCTGGTTTCTAGAATGAACCGATGAATAAGGGTGTAATTATTGTACGTCGACAGGACCCTAGCTCAAAGGCAAAGAGTTACTAGAGTCAGAGTAATTTCGTGGTTCGAGTCGAATGGATATCGAATACCTTGATCTCGTACATATTTTATCGAGTAATTTAATTATCCAGTAATTTCGGGTATTAATTAAGTTTTCTACTCCATCCAGACTTTGTTGAAAGTTGAGCATGTAGCCTTATTGGACTTGTTTTCTGAATAAGGTCAATTTGTAAATTATAATGCATAAAAAGTTAAAAGGAGCTTTCATCTTAACATATATTGGTGAGTCAGATTTTCCGAATCAACTGAATAATAAATATAAGATTATTTAATCCACCGGCTATCATATTTACAAAAAAACATTGTCATCGAAAACTCTAACCAAACTCTAACATATACTGATGCTATTAGCCTAGTGATATCTGACTCAAATTTTTAGTACGTGGGGTCTTGGGTTCAATCCTTGTTGGAAGCATATTTCTTTCATATTATCTCTTCTATACTGATAGTACTATTCTAATTGTTATTTTATGCTCTTCAATTGTTTGATAGATGTAATTCTCATAGCTAATTTACGAAAAAGAAAAAAAAAAATTGTATGCTAACTGTATCGACTCGATTGGGCTTGATACTCCAATTATATTCGACGTCCCGAAATGAAGTGCCACCTGTGATTCAATCCGTGATGAATGAAAAAAGACAAATAAATGTGAAACACTCTGGATACAACATATCTCCCGAAAATGAAATCCAACCACAACCTAATAAATCACAATCTACAAAAAGATGCCTAACTTGAAATAAAATGAACACAACTCATTCACGAACACTTCACCCAACTACTTCATGCATTCACTATAATAACCATATAATATAACCTCCCATTTTTCTTTCTTGTAACACCTCCCCCCCCCCCCCACACCCCCCCTCTTTGGCAAATCTTCCATTTTCATTTTCATGGCTAGTGTTAGCTTCATCCTTGGAATTATAGGTAATAAATTACTTGCCATAAATAGATTCTTGATAAATTGGTGATAATCAATTTAGATGACATTATTCACTATTTTATAATATTGTTATAAATTATACTAATTGTTTTTTCTTCTTCTTTGTTGTAGGGAATGTGATCTCTTTACTTATGTTTGCTTCTCCAATGTAAGTGTCACCTTAACTAGTTTTATTAGGACGTCATATATTATGTTGTATTTTTTCTTGAGATTCTATGTTTGGAAGAGTATTCTTTAAGTTGTACATTTACTTATGTGATATGTATAAATGACACATTAATTATTGTTAAGACACGTATCACATCGGAAATTGTTGTCTTCCCGAGTCAATATATTGTGAAAACTTGTCCTCATTAAAAACTTACGAAATGCATCCAAAATCTTTCAAAATGGTTCAGTGACCAAGTTTTCCAAAAAAAATACAGTTAAATGATTCAACATGATCCATTTAAAATAAAAATGATCGAACTAAAAATGTTAGATACTTTTAGTGATATTTGATGCCATTAACCCTATAATATATTGTTAAAAGATATAAGTTGGCTGATTTTCCTAGATGAAGGCAACCAACTTAAAGATTGAATGGAAATATAAACTTTTAAAAATAATTTAGCTAGGTATTAATTTTATTGTTCCAACTCCAACCATGAAAATGACGAGTAAAAAGATTTCTTGGCAATTACATATATATACTCCATGTTATATGTAAAAAACAATTTCTTATTTTCAGGAAAACATTTAAGCGGGTGATTAAGAAAAAATCAACAGAGAGTTTCAAAGGGTTGCCCTACATAACGACGTTATTGAGTACAAGTTTATGGACATTTTACGGTTTACTAAAGCCGGACGGTGACGGTTTACTAGTTGTTACCGTTAACGGCGCGGGAGCCCTTCTTCACGTTATCTATGTAACTCTGTTTCTTATATATGCTCCGAAGGATGTCAAGGTACGTTCATCTTCAAATATCTTTTAATCATGTGAAGAATAAATTTAAATATAGAGGGCGAGTAGGATAGTTTAGTGGTAAGTAGCAATGTAATTAGAGTGGAGAATTTGAGTAAATTGACGAAATAGTCTCATAAAGTAAGTTAAGGTTGTCATTTGGTTATTTAAAGTTCAAAAGTTATAAATTAGTTTTCAAAACTTTACAAAAATTGCAACTTAGTCCAAAACTGACAAAAGTGTTAAAATTTATCTGAACTTCCTTTCCTTGAAACTGGAAGACAATTGATGATTACTCTTAAGTTTAACGTCTACGTCAATTTTTGGATTAAGTCACGACTCTTCTGTGATTTCGAGTGCTAATTTACAACTTTTGAACTTTCGAGTACCAAATTCAATTTATGGGACCATATCAACAATTTTCTTAGCGTAAGAGAACCTCGACATCTATGTTTTGAGTTCATGTTGCAACTGGGCTTCATATACCGTCTGATTTGTTATACACACATCCAAATAGTGGGTTAATGTAGTTAAAATTTACTATTCTGCCCTCCTATTTGAAAGTGTAGTAGGTGAGGAAGTCAAGTAGGGGGCAAAATGGTAATTTCCAGCTATAGTAACTCAGGGTGCGTGTATAGTGTTGCCCGTATACTGTTAATCATTTCCCTTGCAGACCGCCTATCAAAAAATATATACATGTTTAAGCACCAAAAAATGACACAAAGTGAACACCTAATGTTGATAAAGTTTTGATTTCAGATTGGGCTTTTCAAATTGGTGGGTATACTGGACATTGGCGTTCTTGGGGGTGTGATAGGAGTAACATTGTTAGCCTTGCACGGCGACATTAGGCTAACTCTTGTGGGACTCATATGTGCAGGACTAACTATCGGCATGTATGCAGCTCCTCTAGCTTCCATGGTAAAGTCCTAAAAAATATTATCAATTGCCCCGTTTATTTTCATCCTAGTTTTATCGGTGATCCTTACGAATGTGAGCTATATGTTCAATTTATGTGGCAGAGAACGGTAATAAAGATGAGGAGTGTAGAATACATGCCATTTTGGCTGTCCTTTTTCCAGTTCCTTAATGGTGGAACATGGCTTGTCTATGCTATACTTATCCAAGACTTGTATATTGCGGTAAGTCTCGTTCCCTTCTCGATATTTTATTTCTGGTATGTTTGGATAGGGAAGAATCAGAAAAAGGAGATTTTTTTAAAATTTTCCTAGGAGAAGGGAATCTGTGGAAACCAGGGAGAATATATTTTATTGTTATTTGAGTACCATAATTGTAAATTAGGAGAATTAAGGGGAATGAGGGAAAATATAATTAAATATGTGATTCTCCTTCGATTTGTTGGGGAATAATTTTGAGGGGAATCACTGGTAACGAGGGTGGATTAGTGGTAATAAATTCTCCTACCTAAAAACCGATTTAGCTCCTAAACACAATTTTTTCAAAATTTCACTTGATTCCCCCTGATTCTCCCAAAACAAACACATCATTCGTTTTTATTTGAATGACTTATTTTTTATATTATTTTATTTGTTTATTATTTATATACCAGGTGCCAAATGGAATGGGATTTATATTAGGTTCTGCCCAATTAGCCCTGTATGCGATGTACAGAAACAAGTCACCTCCAGAGGCTGAATTAAGATCAATTGAAGAGGGAAGAAAAGATATTTGTGACAATTCCATGGGAGGAAAAGGTAATAACAAAGAAATGGAGGACTTGAATGAAAAAATTCAGGAGAACCCAACAAATGATGGAGGGGGACTAATAAAGAAAGGGACAAGCCTTCCTAAGCCATCTATAGCTAGAGAATATAGCCAGAAATTAGTGAAAACTCTTTCTATGAGTCAATATGCTATGAGTTTATACAACGAGTACAATTACAATAACAACTTTGATGATGGCGAAAATGATGGTCGAGAACGCATATAGATGATATTCGCTGAGCTCAATATCTGATCTATTTAGTATGTATTCGATGAGTAGTAGATGTGGATTGCCGTTAAAAATGGTTAGTAATACCAATGACCTTCATTATGGTTGACTTTGGTCATGGTGTACAATAGTTTGAAGAATATATTAATGTGTGGGAACTTCAAGAAGTCATATTACAATAACATGTATACATAAGGTGATTTGTTTTTGTATTACTCAATTAAGTTAGCAATAATAGAGCTATCAAATGTTAGCATTTTATTAGTATACGTCATTACCATGCTAACTTTATTAGTCCAAGTTAAAATTATGTGTATTTAACTAAGATTATAAATTTTATTAATTGGATCACCAAATTAAACACCACACCGCATTTTGCTGGTTATTATTACAGAATAATTAATTTGTTGTGTAAAATATAGAAGATGGGCATTATTATAATTAATACTAATTTTTAAATTATTTGTTGAATTGATCACATGTCCGTAATCACAGACTCTTAACTAAAACAAGAATATGGTCACATGTCCATAATCTCGCAGACTAATTAAAACAAGATTATGGTAAAGTCTTAGGATATCACAATATATAAAAGTGTATTTTTTAGATACTACTTAGTTCGTGGGTACATTTAGATATATTTTTTAGAAAAGAAAAGGAAAATTCAAGATTTTGATATATTTAAAGTTGGAGAGTATATTTTATTTGTGCATGTGAAAGCAAATCGACAACACTCTGAAAATAAATATAATTTCGCTCGTAGATGTTTTTAATTGTGGGATTTAGTCTCTCCGTCCAACTTGCTGGCACGATTAATCATCTAGATGGAGGTAGTAGTTTTTTTTTTCCTAAATTGAATTGGAAGCAATCAATTTAAGATGATGCTCAATTTATAAGAATATAAAACTTAGAAATAGTCGTGCGATTTTTTTATAGATTACTTGAATTTTTTTAATACAAAATAACAATGGGTAAGTCAACTTAGATACATCAAAAAATAATAAATAAAAAGATACCATCTTCTATTTAAGCATAGTAATAAAAAATGACAAACATCATATATTAGTTGCTGCTATTATTTTGAACGTTAATGTGCAACATTTATCCCACTTTCACATACTCATATGCAACATCATACCTATCTAGCCATGAACTAAACTAAAACGAAATCCTAATATCTAAGATCAAATTTTCGACAATTATCTCTAGCTTTAGTCGTTGACTTTCATGACTTTGATTATTTGAATTAATTTAAGAGATAATTGACGGAATTGTCTCAATAAGTACGTGCAGTTGCATTTCGGTCCGCGTAAGTAGCAACAATGGGCGTAATAGTTCCCCTAAGTGTGTATCGTGTGCACAAATGATCCCTAAAATAAACACATCCGTAATATTAACGTTTGGAGACATCTTACAATTATGATAAAAATTTGAGACAAATACTTATTTTTAGGCTTTTGCAAAATGATTACAAATGGTCCGCGTAATAAATGTGTATGGTGTGCACAAATAGTTCCTAAAATAAATTTAAAGTTTCTATATACATTGACGTTTAACCGAAGGTGTTAATTTAAGGATAATTTTTGTGCACACTATATACAATTAGATGGATTTGAAAATATAATATAACACAAATAAATATAGTTGAACTTAAAATTTAAGCAAAGAAAGTATCATAATTGAACATTATAACTGAAAATTTTGACAATTTTGTTGTACTACTTCTAAAATTCCATATATAAATAATAGTCAAGTCAATATATATTATAACCTCGTGCATAACGTTACATTTACGAAAATATCACACTCTTTGCTATCCAATTTTTAATTAAAAACGTTTACGTCAAGATATTATGACGTGGAAGGAGCTGGCTTTACCAGAATATAGGGGAAACTATCTAAAGTTAACAACTAAAATCAATACTTTATTTGAGCACTTCATCACCATTATGCCTTCATATTTGCTTTTCCTTCTTTATTCACTTTAATTTGTAATTATAAAAATTGAAAAGCTTTATATGTATATAGTTTCAATTGACAAATATAATTTCATTAAATATTATATAATAAAGTCGACATCAAACTGGACATTTTTCTGTTAATAACTAGCGATGAGGTGAGTTTCGGACCAAGGATATTCGTTCTGATCACACTAGCAAAATTTTTTTTTACTAGACTATTTAATTAACTCAAACGGTACAATCTTTTGTGATGACTTGTGATTGATAATAATTATATATTTGATACGTGAATGACCGTATAACATGACTATTAAATAGTTTGTCATATATCTAAATAATCTAATATATAATTATAATATAAAATTTTTGTTGAAACAGCAAACTCTAGCTGGAATTCATATCACCTATATATATATATAGTAGTTGTATATTCAAGGCTTATCCATATATCATCCTGAAGTTGAGTAATAAAAAGCATGGAGAAGCTAAGTTTGTTGATCGGAATCATAGGCAACTTTCTTCATCTATATTATTATCTTCGTTACCTATTTGTCGTAAACTATTGTCTTATGTAATAATAGTACTAATTAATTAATTATTTGCTTATTGTTGTTTTTTTATAGGTAATATCATCTCAGTTTTAATGTTCCTTGCTCCAGCGTAAGTAATCTATATATATTTGCATTCAATGATTTAGAATGTTTATGGCATCTTTATTTGTTTTGGGTGAATCGGTTGTTTGTTAATTGTTATTACCTCATTTAGTATCTAATAGATAAACTGTGTGTCAATAATGTAATAATTTAATGACATCTGATTTGAATTTCCAATTAGGAGGTTTTTACTTGGGTTTAATTTTCGTTGGAGATAATTTGTCTCACATTTTTTTTTGATTGTCTATTAATTAGTTACTTTTGTATGTATTCATTATTTTTAATATATTATTGTATTCATATTTTCATCGTTAATTTACAAAAACAAAAAATAGAGAATTTGCTTAATAATTTAATTTCAGATGATTTGCACTCCGCACTCGCACACTATATAGTTCATTTCAATCCAAACACATTGTTAACGTCTCTACGATACTAGTAAAGGGGTGGTAGAGGCGTTGAGGGGTCAATCTCATATTATATGAAACAAAAAAAAAGTAGTGTTAGCACGTCAACTATTTTGAAACGGAGAGAATAGTATATATGGAAATTGCAAGCAAAATTTCGATTAATGAATTAAATTTGCATAATGTTTTTGCATTTCAGGAAGACATTTTGGATAATAGTGAAACGAAGATCTACAGAGGAATTTGATAGCTTTCCATACATAGCTACATTGTTGAATTCCTCCTTATGGACTTACTATGGAATCATTAGGCCAAATAGTTACCTTGTCGCCACTGTTAACGGCTTCGGCGTTGTGGTTGAGATCGTCTACATAACACTCTTCCTTGTGTTTGCACCCTCAAAGATGAGAGTATGTATATAATGATATTATTAGAAAAACGAACAGTCGTAACAGGTTTCTTTACAATTATGTGATTAGTCATGATGCAGTTGTAACGGACTATCTGTTACGACTATTCATTTTTCTAGTAGTCGTACTAAAAAAGCATTTCAAGCCAACTGATTTCGTCTTCATTTATATCGAGTAGTTTATGATCTTATAAATTGTAAATTACGTTTTTTATTTAGCGGTTTTTGAATGTAGGCGAAGACTAGCACACTTGTGGCAATTTTGGACGTGGGATTTCTTGCAATGGTGGTTGTAGCAACTCAATTCACCATGATTGATGCAGAAACGAGAATTAATGTGATAGGTTTTCTAAGTTCGGGTCTAAACATTATCATGTATGCTTCACCTCTAACTGCCATGGTAAGTAAACAAATCATTTTGGAACTACAATTAATTAATTTAATATTATAAATATACTAGATTTATCTTATAATATTGTAATAATTCATCATTCTTATCTTCATATTCCTTTTCAATTAGTACACTTCATTTTAAATTAATAAGACATTTTCTCTTTCTTACATTAATAATAGACTGCAATTTGCGTTTAACCTTAACTTAATGCTAAAATTTTAATTTTGGTCCAAAGTTATAATTTTTTGTTTATAATTAACATTTGAGGACTAAAGTGCACCAAATGTATCAATTACTGAGACCATTTCGGCAAATCAACAACTAAGTGAGACCAAACTGCAACAGACACATATTTACTGGGGCCATTCCATCAATTCTCTCTACGGACTGCGGTAGAGTGTACAAAATATTAAAAATACCTGATGATGTGACATAAGATAACTGTTTCATAAATTATCCTATATGGATAGTCTTGGCTTATCTCATTATTTTGCCATTTTATGAATATCCTTTTAAAATTGATTATCCTATATTTTTAAGCAATGAAATGGAATAGCGTTAAAATAGAGTGAAGCAAGCTAATGTATTTTGATGTATGAAACTTGTAGAAAAGCGTGTTGACAACGAGAAGCGTGGAGTATATGCCCTTCTTACTCTCATTTTTCTTCTTTTTAAATGGAGGAATTTGGACTTTCTATGCTTTGCTTGTTCAAGACTGGTTTCTTGGAGTAAGTTCTCTTTTTAATAAGTTCGATTCAATAATAATTCGATTTCTATCAGTATTAGCGTTACAAAATTAGTCATTGATAACGTATTCGATTAAATTGTACGTCTACATCAAATTAAATGGTATAGTTAACAAAAAATAATTAACCATTTTTCATATTAAAGGACCAAATTGCAATACCATGTATACTATTAAAACCTAAATTTACAAGTATGCTACTAAGAATTCTTTTTAATCTCTTATAAATTTTTATTACACAACTTTATTGTTGTACCTAACTTTAATTTGCAACCTATGTGTTGGCTTGTATAGTCCTTTGTCTTTTGTCCACCACTTACTTAGAAGTCAATCTGTAGGAGTAAAATGGCCAGCTAAACACTTCCTTAATTAATCTATACATGATTTTTCAAAAATATCATTTGATGATTAATGGAAATAAAGAATCTTTGTTTCTCCTTAATTTGGTAACGTTTAAGATATAGGGAATTGCTGATAAGATTAGAGAAAGTGAGTTAATGTTGTCATTTGATTCTCGTAAATTTAACAATTGCAAATTAGTTTTCGAAACTGAACAAAAGTTACAATCGTAGTCTCTATTATGATTTATAATTTAATTTATATCAGGTACCAAATGGGATCGGATTTGTTCTTGGAATAATTCAACTAGTTATATATGCAATTTATCGACCTCGTCAATCATCACACAAACACAACAGTTTGGAACAAGGAACACAGAGGGAACCTTTGCTCTCATGAGACCAATTTGAAACTGGAATCAAAATAAAAATTAAATTATATATAGCTTTTAGCCATTAGAAGCACAAATATTGTTTGAGTGAGCAGCACCTTTTTCTATATAAAAATATCAGAATTGTATATAGATATTTCAAAAATATTTATATATTTTTTTCGTTTAGAGGAATGTCTCATGTATTTTTGTTTTGGATGTTGGGAATATGAAGTTCATTATCAAGGTATAGTGAAAGATAAGGTTTGGATAATGTGTTTTAAAGTGTTTCAATTTTTAAATGTTGATCAATCAATCACAAAAGAAGTTGGCTGAAATTGAATAGGGGAAGTTGAATTGAGGGTCGTTGAACGTGGTTGACCCAATATTGGCATGGCCTGCTCAGAAGTGTGTACTCGACTACTCGTATTCGTATTTGTAAGGTACTTTCAGAATGTGTTTGTACAATGCATTTGTTGTATATATGTACTCATGAATGTTCGTAAATATAGTTTTAAAATAAATTATACTTAAATAAATAATAATTAAAAAATAAAACAGAGAGACTGAAATACTATAGAGGGCTCAGAGCTGCCTGGGTCCAAGAAGGCTGGAAGTCTGGAACGGTCTGAGCTGTTTTGGTGGTGGGCTTTGCTAATCTGCAAGTGCATGGTTGATCCAATTGGAGATTTGGAGCATAGAATGGGCGGAAATTGAAAATCCTTAAATTAGGTTATTGGGGTCTTGGGGACAAAGTATCTCCAACTAGTCATTTTGCATACAAATTTAAGATAAGAGAGTAGTCTAAAACTAAATTGAAATGTAAAATCTCAATTTTTATATTAAATTACTAAATATTTTGAAACAAAAAAATTGAAACCCTATACAAGACAAGGGGACAGGGGTTAGTTACAAGAAAATTATAGTACCCAAATAAATTTTAAAGACTATTTAAATACGAGTTAATTGGTGAAATGGTCCAGATAGTAGAACGCAGTTTTATTTCGGTCCTAGATATTGACAAAAGTGTTACAGTTTGATCGCTCGACTAACATTTATGTTAACTTTTGAAGGTCAAAGGCGCTTTTGGGGGGAAAATTGCAATTTGACAAAGTTTTCGCCTGCGTTACTATAATCTATTTTGATTTTGTCTTAATTCGTTCATTTTAACTTCGATTTTGATGATTCAAAATGTATTTGGTAATCCCTTTTCAACCTCTTCAATAATATAATATAAAATTTGATTCTGACACATTAATTTCATATATAAAGATTTTAATAATTTTTTTCAAAACAATTACTCTCATATAAAAATTCCAATCAAGATCAAGGAAATAAAACAACATAAAGACTATACATTAATTGAAGACTATATAATTGTCTAACGTTAGATAAGGTTAATAAAAACCATGGCATAAATTATAATATACACTCTACACATTTTTAGCAGATTTAAAATACGTGTATATATATAACAATAATTTGATCTCATTCTTTTGTAAAATTAATTAATAACCTACAACCGTTACTTATAGAAAAAATTGATGTCATTATATTCTCCAGTTCCATAATTAGTAGACGCCAAGTCAATCTATATTATTATAAGTTCGTCTTCTAGGAAACATCAAACCTTTGCTAGAAATTTAAAAATTGTTTACGTAGTCAACATATTTGTGATGTGTCTGGCTTTACTATTATTTAGTTTGACTTGTATTCTGCAAAATTATTGAAAAGTTCTAATAATACTTTCTCCGTCCCTAAAAGATTGTCACATTTTAACTTTTAGTGGTCAACAAAACACGATTTAAAATATAAATATCTATTATTCTACATGCGAAAAAATTATAAAAAGTTAATATTTCAAAATATATATTGAGACGAATCTAACAAGGTCCCACAAGACTATACTATTTCTTATCGTTTAATGGGAATTCATGATTAAATTTTGTAATGTTTAACTAACAAAAATCAAAATGTGACAATCTTTTAGGGACGGAAGGAGTATTATATAGTATTATTATATAGCTCCACTAGATATCATATAAAAATATATTTGAAAAAGAAATTAATGACCATATAATAACAAGACTTGATCAAAATAAATGGTTGTCTATATATTGAACATCAAAATTATATTATAGAGATATTAAGTTGTGTAATAATAAAGCATGAAGATTCTAAGCTTTTTGATCGGTATCATAGGCAAGCTTTTACAATCCAACTTTATCTTCATTATCTCTTTATTATTTATGCCATAGTCTTATTATGCAATAATATTATATATAGTTTAGTACTAATTATATTGTTTCTTTGCTTAATGTTGTTTTCTTAGGTAACATCATCTCAATTTTAATGCTCGTTGCTCCAGCGTAAGTATATTTATATTTCATTTATTTGGTTTAGATTGAAAGTATTAGTAACTTGGATCTCGAATGTTTTTTGGTATATCTTTCTTTTGTACTTTATTGGGTGAATGGGTGGTTTACATAACCATTTAGAATCGAACTGATGACTTCATCTAGAATTGATTGAGATAATTGTTAAACTGAGTTAATTGCTGGAATGGTCTCATTAAATGAAGGTTTGGTGTACTTTAGTCTTTGAAAGTGGCATTGTTGCGAAAATGGTTCGTGAAAGTGTGTATGTTGATGCAATTCGGTCCCCATTCTGTTAGCTAGATATTAATTTTTGGGGTAAAAACAAAACTTTTTATAACTTAGTAACACTAATCTATTTGTGCCTACAACTGTATAATTATCTTGCACAAACCTATAACTCGATCTCATTATTTGGGATCAAATCAAGAATTAAGTCGATAACGTTTAGTATTGTTTTGGCATTCCAGGAAGGCAGTTTGGCGAATGTTGAAACGAAGATCTGCAGAGGAATTTGATGGCACTATATTGGTATATACATTTGTAGCTTCCAACATCTGGAGTTGCTATGGGACTATTATAAAGCCAAATGGTTATCTAGTCGCCGCTACTAGTGGCGCCTGCGTCGGGGTTCTCATTGTCTACCTTACCCTCTTTTTTGTGTTCAGTGACAAAGAAATAAGGGTACGTATTCAAAAAGAGAAAATTGTCGATATGATTCCAAAAGTATATTAAGGATTCTGTTTAATTTTCGAAATTTTAGAAGTTGAAAATTAGTCCCTTAAAATTAAAATTGAATAATAGTTGCGATATAATCAAAAAATTGATGGAGGTATTAAACTAAATAGTAATTATGGAGGTCATTATGCAATTGGCTTCCACTATAATCCGTTAAATTTTGATAATTGTGCCAGTTTTTAAACTATATTACATCTTTTGTTTAATTTTAAAGATTAATTTTCAATTTTTGAGGACCAAATGGCATCCTCAACCCAATCAGTTTCGTTACAGCACCCGCTGCTCTAGCTAATTGTCCACCCTTTCCAAGTGTAATTTCTATGTTATGTATGACCATTTTGTCAATTTCCTCCATTTAAAAACAATGAATTAGATTTCAATCCATTTATTTAATTAGTCTCGTTTTGATTTAGATCGAGTAGCTCAAAATTTTATTAACTTTTTCTCATATCCAATTTCTATATGTATGTGAAGACTCGCACGTCTGTGACAATTTGGGGATGGGTGTTTGCATTGATTATTACAGCAATACAATTCTTTACGGCTGCAGAAATGGGGAACTTTTCCACAAATTGGTCATTAACATCTCAACTTTTTCTCATGTATATATCCCCAATTCCAGATTCGGTAAGTAAACAGATCATTTGGAGCTATTATTTGTCTAATTTACGAATATCATAAACTCATTTCCATATTTCATGATCACTCGTCACATAAAGATACATTTCGTGTATTTACCTTTTTTATATTTTTCGAGGCAAGAGAACATGGGACCCTTATTAGGATGAGGATTGTTTCTTTTTCTTTAAAGAATTTTATCTAAACGAGTAATTAAGTTATGGCAAATGTTACTATTTAATTGGTTGTGGACTCGTAGGCTAGAATTCACAAAGACTTTTTAGGCGACTTTTGCTTATTGGCCCCTTTTTTGTGACGTAATTTTCAGTTTGTTTTACGATATTTTTTATTGTATCACCTTTGTCTTCGGCCTATATACTTTTCATCTTGTGTGAATTATTCTTTGTACTTTATTTTCATCTTGTCCAAATGTTCCCTGAAAATTATTTTTCATACATAAATACATATAAATTTATTAACTCGAGGGTAACAAAAGAATCACTATACCTATTTAAATGTTTGGGACATATATCAAAAATAACCTAAATGTAAGAGACTTTTATGATAATAAAGAATGAAACATGAAAATTTAATAAATTATCCTATATAATTGAGCTCTGAAATGGAATAATAGATTAAAGATTGAGTTGTGCAATCTATAATAATTTCTTTTTATATTTATGAAATTTGTAGGAAAGAGCGATGAAAGTGAGATTAATAGTCTCTATTTCCTTCATGTTAAGTGAAGTACTTGCGATTTTGTATGCTTGGATTGTTCAAGACTGGTTTATCGGAGTAAGCTAGCTCTATCTATACTCCTTTTATATTTATTGCTATTGAAAACATTATATAGTTACTTGTTGTATATAATAAAATATAAAAATATATTTATAATATATATATATATATATATATATATGGATGACCACATAATTCACATTATACCTTTTACTCATGTTGATTTAATTTTATTGTGAAGTAGTGAAAAATTTGGACCAATGCCCCCTCCCTCATGTTGATTTAATTTTGTCCTCTTCCGTAATTTTTTTGATTTTTCTATTTCCCTTGTGATTTGATTAATTATATATTTGTATGAGATAATTGGTGATTTGAAGCAAGGTGGTAAAATGAATTGTTGCATTTTTGTCCTAAATAGTTATATTATTGCAGATTGATCTCCAAAAATGGGCACAAGTGTTGTGATATACTTTTCGAAAATAACAAATGTTAGTCATAATTGTTTGGGGACCCTTACTTCGACAACTTTACTATAACACTTGTACCACTTTCATGAACTAATGTATAACATTATTTATAACTATTTGAGAGAAAAATGCAATATCCTTTAGGATCAAATAGTCAATTAACTCACATTATCACAAAAAAGAATAAATACTACTCCATCCAATTCTCTCATTCTTTACTAAAAGGAAGCCTTCATTTCGGACATGTGGTTGTTATTCATCATGTTATTGATATTATATATATATATATATATATATATATATATATATATATATATATATATAAATCTATTTCACCAAGCATTATGTACACATCTATGATTTGAATTTTCTTTGATTTCAATATTAAAGATGTAGAAGTAGCAATATCTGATTATGATTTATATTTTATTTCAGGTACTAAATGGAATTGGATTTGTTATTGTAACAATTAAATTAGGTACAAATGCAATTGACCGATTTCGTCAATCATCAAATAAACTCAATAGTTTGGAAGAAGGAACACAGAATGAAGTTTTGCTCTCATCGTCTTCTGAAGATTTAGTGCAAAAATGAAAAGAATGGAAACTAGAATCTAAATAAAAAATAAATTATATAAGTGGTTTATAAAAGCCTTAGATGCATAGATATTGTTTGATATATAAGCTTTATTAGATGTATTCTTAATGCTAGATATTCCTTGAATTTTAATTTCAATTCGAAAAGTTTTATCTTAATATATTTAGAGACTAATTAAATAATATCAAATGTCAATTCAAATGAATTAAATTAGTGTAGCTGGTTTACCTCCTATGGTGATGATATATCATAATTCATATGGAATGAAATATGTTTGTTACAAGAAAGCTTTCTGACAACTAAGGCTGCCTGAGTAGTGTCATTTTCCTTAGTAGTTGTCGTTATGAGATGAAATATGTCATTCAAATAAAAATGACCAATGATGAAATTAAAATGTCCTAGTACTTTTCGATTATGACACGAAATATATATGTCATTCAAAAAAACGTAGGACGTAGATGTTCAATCTTAAATAATCGCGATAAACTAACGAAAAACAATTGTTACTTTGATTTATAGTGTTGGTTGAAGTACTTGGCTATCAGATATGAATGATGATTATTACCTTCCATCTTGTTACAACCACTCAGCCTTTAAGATCAAGAAATCCAATAAGACCTCCCAACCAACCTTCCAGTTTCAATGATCATTGCATAACAAACATTTTATCACTTATTTCTTGAATTTTATCAATTATTATAGTTCTTGATTACTTTTGATGATCAATGGCTTCAGACAGAACATTATTCAAGGTCATTTATTTCTTGGCATTAGTTGTTTTGTTTGATGCAAATGTTGTCGAAATTGGTTATGCTCTTGAAGAAGCACAGTGCACCACTGATCTTTCTTCCTTTCTTCCACTTCCATATAGCGATACTTCACAGATGACATGCAAAAATATATGGAATTCATTCTTCATAAGGGTACGTTCGATATTTTCATCGTGCTTTAGCCCCTGTTCATAATAGACACTTTGTACTCGCGCATAATTCTTTGTTACCATAATTAGTTTTTGTACGAACCTGATCAATCGGGTTGGGGGCTGTAATACTTGTACCTTACCTGTGATTGCAGTATTCTCAGACGGATGATAACACAGTGACCATTATCTTATCAGCAATATACACAACAGGGTGGGTCGGAATTGGATTTTCGAAAGATGGGATGATGTTGAACTCGAGTTGCATGGTAGGGTGGGTAAGCATGCAGGGTGGTCATGCAAGAATCAAACAATACCACATTGAAGGTTTCACACCTTCACAAATCATTCCTGATCAAGGCGAAATTCCACTCACAAATGTTCCACCATTTGTTGTGCTCAATAGAGCCACACTGTTCTTGGCATTCCAATTGAAATATCCATATAGACTCAAAGAGCAATCAATTTTGTTGGCTTTTGGGAGTAAACATCCTCATCCCAAGCATCACCTCCTCACTCTCCATGATGATAAGACTTCCATTAAATTCGATTTCTCATCAGGTTAGTCCTTGATACTACTTTCATTTCGATCAGATTATATTAACTTATTCGGGATGGAGCTTAGTTGGGACAGGCCTCGACGTTTCTCAACTCAATATGTCACAATGCCTCTTTTTTTTTGTAATATGTCCCGATGCCTCTTAAGAGGCTCGAAGCTTTGTTGGGACAGGCCTGGACGTTTTTCAACTCAATATGTCCCAATGCCTCTCCAGAGGCTCCCACCTAGGCTTAGTTGGGACAGACTTAGATGTCGGATAGTACAGAACCATACTCATGTGACAACAAAGAGACTGTTTCCGAATTAACAAGAGTGAAGTGCACTTTTCAGTTTTCAGAAATACTATTTGTTGCCATATTATGTGAAATGTAATGGATTTTTATTCACCATTCAGGTAAATCAGCTTCAGTTTCACCTACACATTATAGTCCAAGAAGTACGAAGAAGACACACGGGGTAATAGCTCTGTTAGCATGGGGAATATTCATTCCTTATGGAGCAATTGTAGCAAGATATCTCCGGCGACGAGATCCCTTATGGTACTACCTTCATGTCGCCTTCCAATTCATCGGATTTATACTAGGACTGACTGCTGTAGTGGTTGGACTCTCACTTGATCGAACACTTCATGTTGTTCCGGCACATAAAGGCGTAGGAATTTCCGTCTTTGTACTTAGTATTCTTCAAGTGATGGCTTTCTTTTTAAGGCCTAACAAGGACAGCAAAAGGAGGAAGTTGTGGAATTGGTATCATCACTGGGTTGGAAGGGTTGCCATTGTTTTTGCAGCAGTTAATATAATTGTTGGGGTGCATTATGGAGGCTCAGAAACTGCATGGAAGATAGGTTCTGGATTTGTTTTAGGTTCAAACTTTTTTGCATGTTTTGTGCTTGAAATATTACTGAGGCTTAAGAGGTTGCATGACGCTGATCTTCCTCCAGAATTACAGATGGATAATTCTAGCAAATGAAGGGACCGTTAGTGTGACAGTTTAACGACCAAATGAAGAGCGTGTATATATCTTTGCTATTAGTGTGATTGTGTGTGTCTACACCTTTCTTTTGGATGCAAGTTTTGACTCACTTTTTGTAATGTTCCCTCTCATTTAGTGGAATTGAGCAACTAAATTGTTCAGCCGTTTCCATATTTTGTCAAATAAAATTGTTAAATAACCAGATGATAGAATCACAATCGACATTCCTTGCTCCGAACATAGCTTAACTGGTAAAGAACTAGGGTGCTAAGTACCAGCAGTCTCGCTCGCCTCTGCACGCAACCTGAGTTCGACTCTCGTAAAGAGCGAACCTTGTATTGATGAAGTTGTTAACAAGAACCTTGTATTGATGAAGTTGTTAACAAGCAGGCACTAGTCCTCTTATCAAATGAGGCACATCCCGCGATTTACCTCCTTGTACTCCAATGGCATGTGTGCGTGCAAGTCATTAGACCGTTTCACACTTTTATAACTGGCATCCCTTTGACAACATTTCATGACATATGAGAACATGCAATGAAAATGTTCTTGGTCAATTTATTATATCAATTGTTCTCTTTCTATTCTTTTAACTTTCTACTATCAATATCGTCATCATGATATCAGGTGTTCCTATTACAACAAAACCTCATCCATGATGGGGGGGAAGGTATGAAAAAAGAGAGTAAATTCCAGAAGAGGTTTCTACCAAAGAACGACCACAATTCTGTAGCTAAAAATGATAGGAAGAAACGAAAATGATGTTTTGATCCTACCATTATGCTCGATGTTGGTTTACATATGGTGAGACAATAGCTTACCAAGGTGATAATCAGAAGCTGAGCCTTGGAGGATGATCATCCCCACTACAACAGCGCCAGAGTCTGCACTGATAGGAGACAACAGTTGCAGTAGCTAACGGTGAAGATCAGAAGCTGTGCCTGTATGGATGACACTATGACCGAGGCACGTCTGCACTCCTATGGGAGGCAACAGCAGAGAAGACATTTTTGTGATGGATGAAAGCACGAAGTAATGCTCTAACATCTTCCCCAGAACTGTAAGCCTGAGCCTGAGGTAAACATTTTCCGGATGGAAAAAAGGAACTACAAATCCATTTCGCCAGAAATCATGTCAGAGAATAGGCTCCCAATAACACAATAATCTAGTCACCATCTGGCCGAAAGAGTATCATATTCTCCTGAAATTATGGTAGTAACATCAGAAAGTTATATTCAACTCATACGTGTAACGTGTACCTTAAATGCCAAAATTGATCAATCTTCAATCAATTAAAATGAACTAAAATGCCAAAATTCCTGTGTGAAGGGAAGAACACTTTTAGGAAGAGAGTTTACCTCCGATAATGAGGAGAAGATGGTTGATCCGGAGACGACCGATGATCAGATCGACCATGGACTCCAGGATCGTCAAAAGATCCCCTCAGTCGACTTCCTTCATTTGGTTGTGGTTGGTCTTTCGTGCCAGGAAGGCCTGGAGTGCCCACATAACCGAACTCAAGTTGCTCCCCATGTAATCCAAAATTAGGATTTTGGCGAAAAGGATACATCATTACAACAGGAGGAACATTAGGGCCATCAGGAGACACTCCATTGGATCTCATGGCTAGCAAAGAAGACGCTCCATATGCCAAATTTGGAGGACCATTATTGGAGGAGTTGGAGCGCAATGGACCATTTTGAGGCTGATAAGACGGATGTGAATCATGTCTGTGGAAGCTCCGTGCCCTGTCTGCTCGGCCCTCAGAAGGCAACCGGTCCAATCTTGAGTTCTGTTTTTCTGCTTGGCCACGGTTCAGGCTGCTAGGCGCAACTCGAGATTTAGCATTCACATTCCAGTTTCCCTCTCTGACACTATGGTTATCATTTCTATTGTTGTTATAACTTCCTCTCCGGTTTCCAGAAGAGTTGCGCTCCCGTGTAGAAATCTTCTGGTGCAACAATGGCAGGAACAATGATAAATACAGAGGAGAAACGGCCAAGAACAGATAAAAATGAGCACATAAAGGTGTTAAATATCACAAACTAAAAGAAAAATGCCAGTTACTAGAACTTCTGCTATTTCAGTTAAGACACAGAACTGCTGCTCCACGTTCACATTTTGTAAAGCAATCTATACATAGTAATGGATGTTCCTAGAAACTGCACTGATCGTTCCTTTACATTATTTCATCTAAATTCATGTTTAATCTTAGTTTAAGATAACTGCACTAAAGGCCAACACATTCCTCTGAACCAAGACTACAATTAACATGGAAACAACTGTTCTTATGGCCAAAAAAGTCCTTCCCTATGCAAAAAGTGAACTACAGCAAACATATCATTTCCAAACCATGCTTACCCAGGAAAGTAAGCAACCCACTCAAGTTTAAATGAACTCATATATATATATATGGATTTATGCACCTTCATCAAGTATAACACTATATGAAAAGATCAGAAAAGACACATACAACCAATAAGCTAGAAATGTGACTATCTCACCGGATTGGGCAGATATGTTCCTGTCCCATTGCGTTGTCGAGGAACTTCATCCACAAACCCTTGGTATACATTGGGAGGTCCAGATGATGCAGATTGCACTGGTGCAACAGCACTCACACGAGGACCATAACCTATAAGCTGAGAAATGATGTTCATGTTCGCTGAAAGAGGTCTTCCAGAACCCTCCAATGGAAAACCACCTTGCAAGTAGAAAGGAGGTACCATAAGAGGTGAAGGATAGATGGGAGGGCCATTTTCATTTCGTGGGTTCTGACAGAATCTTCCAAACTGCAGATTTTGCCAATGGCTAGCGAAGTCACCGCTTAGAATATCAGGCTTGGACTTCTTTGGTAATGCAACAGTATCCATTCCTCTGAGAGAACTAGAAGTGCTCGAATCCTCAGATTTATGTGGACCCCCTTGTGCATATAGGTTCAGGTAAGAGTCACTATTACCAAAAGCTTCCAACTTTCCAAACTGCTTTGTTGATATATCAGAATTCGCTGTTATATGAGGTGCATTATACACTGGCAGCATAGTTAGAAATGGGATAGGAGGACCAGTAGGATAGAAAGGTACTAGTCCCGAATCATCTGGCATTCTCTGCTGAGAATCAGGGCCTATGAGCATTGGTCCAACAGGTAAAATTGGATCTGAGTTGCTTCCATGTGAAGCTTCATGATTAGAATTATGAATCTCAGGGAAAGAAGTAACAGCTTGGGGTCCTGAGCTTCTTGATCTAATTTCAGTTGCCATGTTTTTAACAGAACTCCATTCCAGTTCGTCAACCTCAGTCTTAGAAGGCACAGTACCAGAATTTATTTTTCCTTTATCACAGGTCATAGCTGGCTCTACAGATAATCCCTTCTTTCCTCTTCTCTCTTTTATTTGCTTTGAAGATCTGTCCCATGAGATCTCAGAGGAAGGTTTGCTTCTTAGAGAATCAATATGAGCAGCAGATGAGAATCTTGAACTCACTGATCTTTCATCTGCATAATGCTCTCCTCTGTTGTCCTGAAGCTGGAGATTATCTGCTTTCAGAGATGACTCGTATCTGTCAGTGGTATGGATCTGCTCATTAAAAGAATGACCAGAACTACTGACCCATGATGGAGCAAAAAAATTAACATCCGATGCTTTTTTCTGTAACGTATCATCTTGATGAAATCTCTCATGAATTTCATTACCAATGTCAAAGTAGCCTGTTGGTCCTGCATGATGCTCTTGCCAATTTCGATTCTCAAAATCTCCTGGGTTCATTAACATAGGACCAAAATTATCATTACTACATTCTGAACCATCCTTTGAAGTTGAGCTCATTGCATAGCCTGGGAAATAAGGGGTTAAATGGGATGTAACCAAACCATGAGGAAATTTCAAACCTGCAAAAGAAGGATTAACCAATTGGCCGTTTGTGGGAAATATAGCAGGCATATTTCGCTGATCATAACCCATGGAAGCCAGCAAAGGTGAGATTGGGAATGAATGGTGTGTTGAAGCTAAGTTATACGGAAAAGGAACTTGTCCGCTATATCCATTTAAATTAGCAGATGACCTCATATTCACAAGATCTTGCTCTTCTTGCTGCATTAATGATGTGCTAGTAGGAGAAGAAAGCTTATCATTGGGGCCATCTAAGCCTAATTGCTGATGACGATTTGAACCATTGTCAGAGTCATCAGGGTCATGATCTTGAGTCAATGGGACAAATCCAACCTCTGTAGAACGATCATTAAGAGATCGGCCACTATATGTTGTTCCATTTTCAGAGAGAATGTTCTTCTTCCTATTACTATTTTCCACTTTAGTAAAAGAGGCTTGCACTTGTGAATTCTCTGGCTTCACGTGAGAACCTGTATTACCATAAGAATCAGTCAACTCAGGACTAGAGTGTGTTCTCGCAAAAAGAAACCTTCCATGTGCATCATTCGACAAAAGTTCTGCTTTCAGGTGCCTCATGCTTCCATTAGGAAGAACCCCTTGATTGGATTCTTCTCTGTTTGTTTGATCTGTAAGGGTGCTAATATTTCCAAGAGTTCTTTGGCTTTGGGCATGAGATGGTTCAACAACTTGCGATGGACTTCCTGATGAATATTTATTTCCATGAGAAGAACCAGAACGTGTACGATTCCCATCGTTCTGTGCCTCAAGATCAAAAGTGTTGTGATTTGCAGTTCTTCCAATTGTATTACTTTTAGAATCATCAGACTCTAAAAGAAGATGTGTCGTGGACAACTTCAATCTCGACAAATTGGTTCCTGGTGCATCTGGGCGATTACCAGTCCCATGCCTGCCCCAGGTGTTAATAAAAAACTGATTTATTTCAGAAACTAAGTTCTCTTTCGGACAATCAAGTAACCTAGCCATCCTTTTAGCACCAAATGCGAAGGCACTTCGTATTCTAAAGAAATTACCTGACAACAAAAAAACGTAACTGCGTGTCAAGAAAGGGATAATGGATTACATAATTTCCAACCAACAGGACTTTAAAGAAAATAGGAGCAAACCAGACACTCCATTAGCTCTAACATTAAAATTGGAGTCACTTAGTTCAGTTCTGATGTAATGTAAGACTAGATGAGGAACAAATGGTTGTGACAGCACCAAAATAGAAAACAAATAGAGGAACACAAACCAGACACTCCATTAGCTCTAACTTCATGCACTCAGATGAGGGTGCGTACTGTATATCCTACTCTATGTTGCACACTTGCAATCTCTAGTTTGAAGTTGAAAACCATGATCCATAAGACCAATAAAGGCATTCAAAGGATATTAGTGTCTGGTTTTATCTACTTACAGTATCAAATAAAAACACTAGATGTACACAATGTTACTGCCTTCTCATCAATTTTGGTTATCTCATTGGATCATTTGTCCAATTCAATGCGTTTGACTGCAATGCTTATGACTTTAGGCTAATGGTTGTTATCTACCTTTCATGTGCTATACACTTCATCAACTATTCTGTTTTCATATATTTGGGAACATTGACAAAAAAATACAAACTTTTGATGGGCATAGATATAGAGAATGAAAGAAGGGAGATCATCAAATGAAATAGGGAGAAAGATGGTGCACACACATGTTACAAAACACTACATTATGAGCTAAAAGTAACAATGTTTAAGTTACCTTTACTAACACTACGGCCAAGATTATTGTTCACACGCAAAGGATCTATAACATTAAAATGTTTGGAAACAAAGGGCTGTCCATAAGTTTCCTGACCACCAGGGAAAACAGCATACACCGAGCTGCAAGCATTAAGAAACAACTTGCTCAGGAGAAGTTCTCCACCATCCTTTCGAGGAGGATCCGCTGCAAATTTTAGAGCCAAAGTTCACTTGTATTTGCAAACAAATATATTGTTCAAAAGAAGAACAACAGATTTTATTACCAGTCACATCTGGAAGTGAGCTGATTGGTACAGGTCCCCATAAGCTAAGACAAAAGTTGTCCCAGTCAAAGTTACTGAAAAAGTCCAGAAAACGATAAAGAACCTACAAGTAATATAATTTAACATCAGAATGAAGACTAGAATTCGTTAAAAATCAACAATTTTGTATATATAAACACAAACTAACCTCAAGAGGTCCTGTAAAGGAATTGTTGAATACATGAAATATATATAGAACCAGTGTTTCTAGGGCATAAGTTGAGATAAGTCCATGATGAGCACCCAATATTCGACTCTCATAATAACACCATGCCTTTATCAATATAACACTACGCTTGAACAGATGATCTTGACTTATAAGATTATCAACCTACAACAATAGATCACCATACTTTTATAAAGGTGTCATAGTGCAACAATCTCACAGGTAAATCAATCGTATAACTGACACATATAAATGTACAAACCTCCTCCAAAAAGCACAGCGTACATAATCCACCAAGCTGATTAAAAGAGATATCCACCACAATGTTGTCCACCAGGCATTTAATTATCTTCACCTTTAATCGAATTAAACAAAGCATTTGCAATTGAAATCAAAACATTGTACTTCTAAACAATGTGTACTTAGTAATACATTGTGTTAAAAATAAATAAATAGGCCTCTTCAAAAATAAGGGCTGATTTTCTCATTCCATCTTTGGACCACAATACCCTCTTATGCAATGTCTTACACTACACACTGGAGAATGATAGTGGCATTGTGGAGCATCTATGAGCAACCACAAATTTGCAATATAGTATATTAACTTAAAGTCTATAATAAGAAAATAGATTCTAATATGGCTCTGTTTTACAACCCTTATACCATGGGAATATATGAATTACGGAATGCCTTACGGGAAGCCTTCTCTCTAACAGAATTTCCTGTACAAGATGGTCTCAGGTAGAAAATAACCTATCCACTTTAATTAGAATGTCATAGATTTCTTCAGCACTGTGATGAAGGGGAAAAAATTATTTGACATGACATAATATATTGGTGTAGCACAAAGTGAAGTCGAGTAAATAATACTGGTTTAAAAATAATCTAGAAGTAAGAAAAAAAGGGAAAATGAGAGTCCAACAAATTCAAGTATAAAGTTTTTCTTCTAAATTGAAGTACATATAATAGACTATCTAAACCAGTTAAGGTAGCAGTCGAGGATGAGACATCTCCCAACAACAGAGTCAAATTTCTGGAGAAAGGCATACCTCAGCTTGAATATACTGAACCTCCTTCACGTTGAATTCCGCATTCTCATCTTTTTCCTCCTTTTGCAGCATATCACGAACCTTAATGGCCCAAGAGTCCTTTACACTCTGATCGTTACTGAAGGCGGTCAAATCAATATCTCCATCAGGTAGGTAAGTTTTCAATGGTACGGATCCAAAAGTAAATACCTGCGGTAGGAAATAGGACAAGGTCAATGTCTTCTAAAATAATTAGTTAGAAAAAACATCTATTAAATGCGATTCCTATATGAATCTAAGTTTTTTATGGAAGGGGGATATATATCAGTTCAATGACCCAGTATTGGGTACATCATTATATTAACTAGAATCAATATCATTTAATGGACCACAAATTCACCTAGATGCTTAGTAGTAGATATACATATGTATAGACTTCTAAATTGAAGTGTTTTCCTAAGCTAAGATTGTCCCTGACCAACTCAATAACCGGATATAAAGACAGAAACTTCCAATTATTTACCAGAAGAGCAAGTTCATGCAGTAACTTGGCAGGAAAAAAGATTTGATACTAGAAGGAAGATACCTTTTGACCTAATGTGAGTTTCCCAAGAATATAGTCTTTGACCAGCTAAGATTAAGATATCAATGGAGATACATTCTTAATAAAGCATACACTCCTAATCAATGATGAGTTACTTAATGCAACAACCGATTAATGGAAAACGCCTTTTAACCTAATGTTCCAAGCCAAATTTTTCTTTAACCGACAAAAAGAAATGCACATAAATGCAAATATACTTTCAATCATTTAAGAGACCAAAAAATTAATTTGTCAAATTGGCAGGCTAGAACTCTCAATACTTAACGGATATTTGTTCGTTTCCATTATTTACAATACCCAATTAGAACCCGGCCAAGAAACATTAGTATAGCATTGCACTATTCTAGAAGCTTTCCAAAGACATGTTTTAGGTGTTAAAAATGTGATCCAAGTTTGTGCAATTAAAGTATGACCATGTCAAATCACAGATCTGAGTCATTTATATATAGACTAAATATAGCTAAAGCAAACATTTGTAGTAGTGGTAGTGTATATGCTAATACACCTTATGCAGTCGTAAAAGCTAACAACGTTAACATAATTGGAAAGTGAAATCCATTGTATTGACATGCACCATTATCACATATAAGAAACTTCCATACGCGAATAGGACAGAAAAAAATACAATAATTTCCGTGGCATGTTGTAGCGAAGATAAAACAAAATACAATAAAAGGAGTCACAACCTGACAAGGAAAGCACTTCACAATAAGCCGCTTTACATAATCTGCCACGGAAGTTCTGCGCTCCTCAGAAGGAGGGTCAGGTTGAATGCAGGTAATAAGCTCTGCAATCCTCTCCTCTGCCTTCATCCATCTCTTAGAGTCGAGGACAGGGAGCATCGGCCTTGCATTAGGCGATAGCCCATTTGGCTCCAGCCAATCCGCAGATTCACCCATACACTTACAAATTTCACTCCCCTAAGATAGAAAGCTCCAAATTTTCTGATATTTAACAAATAACCAAACACTTCAAAATGCAATTATTTGTTAACCAACTACTTCCCTCGATATTCGATTATACTTTCCTATAACAAAATTCCAACATCACCACCACACAGCCTTATATATTGATATACTTCTACTCCTAATTCTAAGTCGGCCAATATCAAAATCCCTTACTTTCTTTATCAGTTGCTAAAAATGCTGATAAAACCTCCAAGAAAGCACCTTTTTTACTCTTTACTTAACAGGGTCATGCACAAAATCACAAATAAACCCCTAGTGAATATAAAATCTGTTCTTTATACCAACTATCCAATACTTTTATAAGCAGAAAATCAAACACTGATTAAGCAAAAACTATATTCTTCAAGTTTCTATCTAGCATCTCTTTTTCCATTAAACCAAAACTAAATTCAAGAATGAACCCTGAAATATAGAGGGCCTCTTGAGTGCAGAGCAAAATTCAATTGAATGAAAAATTCACAATTAACCAATAAAAAAAATACCCTTCTCCTCTTTTGGGTTTTGGGTCAATCTAGAGGGCTCCTTTTTCAATTCAATGTAGAAGGCTGATGAAGAATTATGGGTTCTGACTGCTTAAGGATTGAGACACAAATGTTTGTAGTGTTTATGGAGTAATAATTTTCCTTTTTTTGGTTTGGTGCGAGGGGTGTGGTGGTCAAACACCATATGAATACAACGTCTCCGATTATTAGTTTATAAAGTCGTTATATCTCGTTTTTATAATAGGGTTTTCATAAAATTTTCCGTTATGTGCATGATATAACAATATTTATCATTGTAAAGTTGTTATGCCTCGTTTGGTAATAGAATTTTCATAAAAGTTTCCGTTATGTACACGATAAAACAACACTTGTTTTGTCGGACTTTAACCGCTAGTATTACATGAAGTAGCACCGTCGGAGCAACACAACCTTCTCGTTTTGGGAGTTGAGATCGACAATGTCATACAAAGTAACCCAAATAGAGTTTCAGTATCAATAGTTGTATACTATATATAAAATGGGAATGGTATAAATGTTTAGTAAAGTTTAGAAAGTCATTCAAGCTAGACATGTCACGTTAATATTAATGATGTGTTTGTTTTGGTGAGAATCAGAGGGAATCGATGAGAATTTAATAATTTTTTGTGTTTGGAACTAAATTGGTTTCTAGGTGATAGAATGATTACCACTAATCCACCCTCGTTACTACCGTTTCCCTCAAATTTTCTCCACTCCAAATCGAGGAGAATGGAGGAGAACCACATTTCTATTCCCCTATTCTCCTAGTTTACAATTATGTACCCAAACAACAATAAAATATGTTTTTCGTGATTCCCTCTTATTGTCTTCCTTGGGATAATTTTAACTACTCATAGTTTTTGTTTTATTATTATTGATTGCTCTTTATCCACATTCAAATAACCAGTCTATTAAAAAGTAGCTATTCATGGTTTTTATTATTACCTTATAAAATACTTATCAATTTACCCATATATAATATACATTTGAACTAAATTAAGATTATTATGATTCCCAAGTAATGATTGTGCTAAAAATATTAGTCAACAATAATATTTATTTTAATTGATATTGTTCACTTTTAGAAATATATGTTGATCATGGATATATCTGGGCTATATAATTATAAGAGGTCAAACGAGAATAATATTACGAAAATATATAAAACAAATTTAATAATAATTTCTTTTTGTAAACCAGCGATGAGAGTATGAATATGAGTGCAGGATTACTAACTAGTACATAGTTAGAATGAAAATATAAGACAAATTATCTCAATAGAGAATTGGACCAAGACCTCATATTTGAAAGTTTGGTTATATGCCACGAGGCTATTCAGCCGTCGGCTCCCCTCTTCGTCTTCTTTTTTCAGTAATATTAATAAGAAGTTTTAATATTTTATTATTAGTTAAGATACGTTAAATTACTTAATACCATATTGCATTCACAACGATTAGTAATAAATACCATAATAATGTAATAATGACATATGAGTAATTCTTAGCTGTTTTTCTCCGTTGTCGTGTAAAACCAGAAGTGTTGATTTAGATGACTTTATGTTATGCTAAAATTTCTTTATGGTCAATTCAATTATAATAGCCCATAAGGCTGTAAGCTGTTGTTGACATCTCCCCAGGATCACTTGAATCAATTAACGACGAAATTTATTTAAAGAAGATATTACTCGGTTTGTAATAAGTTGATATTACGGATCCTATATTTTTCGTAATATCAATATAAAAAAAACACTAGACGACACATGATTCGTGTGTAAGATGTTGGTACATGAATTCGTATAGCTGTATAGGCAAATATAACATTATTGCCGTTGCATTGCTAAATATAGGGGCTATTTGAACTTTCTACCAATATTCACAGCTTCAGCCTTCAGGACCTTCTGCAAGAACCCTGTAATTCGGCCTCTGCACCATTCTAATTTTAACAAGAAGCGAGTGGAGCAACCATTAGCATCTCAAATCGTTGGATCTGACTACCAATTTCACTGAATGAGCATATCAACGTGGCCATCGATTGCCTTTTTACAATATCAAAGGTGGAAACGAGGCATTGGATCAGCAAAGTAAGTCCTTCACCTCAAGGTATTATGTGCCAAGTAGGTGCCAGGTTAGAAGCCTAGAATCACCCAGGTCGTGTACAGGAAGCCGAGCAGTCTAAGTATGCAACCCATTAATGGATAGAATGTCTGATCAAATCAGCATAACATACATCAACTTGATGTGATAATTGGAAGGAGCAGGAGGTGACACTTAATACTCACAATACAGAAACTCTCTACCAATAGTCCCCACATGTACACGAACCATTGCTAAAGTGATGAAAACGATTATTATCCCGTAAAATTATCACCCTTCCTTCAATTTTAGAAATGAACTTCATCACAGTATGGCAGTCTTCACAAACTCGCAAATTTTTAATAACACGAATTGGACGCCCATCTGGTATGTTCAAAATTCCAAATGCAACAGCCAATTTTTCACTGTGATGCTTGAGCACCTGCACTTTTTCCTCCTCATCCACATCATGTAAAACTAATTTCGTAGAAGAGACATAACCCTCGCGCTGCATTTTTAAATATAGATCTTCTAAGAATGCATATATTCTATCACTCTGGGGATGGGTGGAATCTCCCACCGTGAACACATGAGTTCTGTTTTGTGCTTCGATCCAGCTGTACCCAGGTACCTTCTTTATGCCTGTGTCTCTCATTTTCAGTCTCATCATTCGAACTTCACCCCATCTAGAAGAAGCTGCATACAAGTTTGACAGGAGAATATACATTCCTGCATTCCAGGGTTCCTTTGCTAAGACCATTTGGGCAGCTTTTTCTCCTAGCTCTGTATTGCCATAAATTCTACTTGCACCAAGAAGAGCACCCCATGTTGCAGCATCAGCTTCAAAAGGCATATCTTTCAATAACTTTTCTGCATCATCTAAGCGTCCAGCTCGTCCCAGAAGGTCAATCATACAACTATAGTGCTTTGAATTTGCAATAATTCCATACTCCGGACTCATACTATAAAAGTACTCAGTTCCTCTGTCAACCAAGCCGGTATGGCTACAAGCAGACAGAATACCTACCTACATACATGTAAACGGAGAAAACATGCACATATTAAAATAATTGAATGGACCAATATTAAATAAAGGAAATGTTCTATGTAAAAATGAGCAATACCACAAGACCATATAAGATTCGCATGACAAAAACAAATGGCTTCATGAATTATGGCAAGACAACTCAATTGATAACTCACCATTGTAACATCGTCGGGTTTAAATCCATCCTTTTTCATTGTCTCGAATAGCTCAAGAGCCTTTTCGCTAAATCCATACCGTGCATAACCATGAATTAACGTATTCCATGTGACAACATCCCTTTCTTTGATGTCCGCGAATACACACTGTGCCTCGTCAATGCATCCACATTTACAGTACATTGCAAGAACAGCGTTTCCTACAATCCAGCCAGATATATACCCAGCCTTATAAAGACGTCCATGTATTTGCTTTCCCAACTCCAAACTAGCAATAGTGGCACACGTGCTCAGAACAGTGGTAAAAACAGATCTGTTTAATCTTTCTCCTCCTCTCTGCATCTCAATGAAGATTCTCAGTGCCTCATCACTATTTCCGCTCTGAGCATAGCCTGCAATAATGGCTGCCCAAGAAATGCAATCACGATAAGGCATCTTTTCAAACAAATTCCTAGCATGCTCAACATCACCATTCTGAGCATAACCAGTTATCATAGTATTCCATGAACTAGTATTTCTAGAAGGCATGGCTTCAAATAACTCTCTTGCCAGGTCCATCCTGTTGCTCTTTGCATACCCTGTAATCATGGAATTATATGAAACCACATTCTTCTCCGGCATCTCATCAAAGATTCTCCTTGCATCATCTAACAAATCATTTTGCACATGACCCGAGACTATAGCTGTCCATGTAAACACATCCTTAACAGGAGACTCTTTAAACAACTTCATTGCTTCATCTAACCTACCTGTCTGAGCATAGCATGAAATGATGGTATTCCACGATACCTCATCCTTCACCGGCATTCTAAGAAATACTTCCCTAGCCTCAGCCAACCTCTTTTTCTTTAAGTACCCACCCATCAAACAATTCCAAGAAACAACCTCCCAACTAGTCCTCGAATCAAACAACCTCCTTGCCTCCTCAATCTTCCCATTCCCTACATAGGCCGCCAACATTCCATTCCACGAAATTTCATTCTTCACCGGCATAATCTCAAACACGCTTATCGCTTCATCCACCATCCCATTCTGTGCATATGCCGACAACATTGCATTCCACGAAACAACGTCCCTAACTGGCATTCGATGAAACAACACTCTAGCTGCACCAAGATCCTTTCTTTTCACACACCCAGATATCATTATGTTCCAAGAAACCAAATCCCTTTCAGGCATTTCATCAAACAGTGTCCGTGCTTTATCAAATTTTCCATTTGATAGATACCCAGAAATCATAGTATTCCAACTCACTACTGTCCTTTGGGGCATGGTATTGAACAGGCTCAATGCCGATGCAAAATTTCCATTTCGCATGAAATTTGCAATTGATTTGTTCCATTCAACTATATGAGAAATGGGCACCATTTTCTTGTCCGCTGAAGGAGTTGTTAATGTTTTTTCTGCAGAATTGCATGAAGTGAAGCTTTTTGTATTGGGTTTGATCAAGAATATTTTCTGTCCAAAGCAGCATCTTTTTTCTACCAACACTTTCATGTCTTCTGTAGTGCATTGCTGGACAACAAGGGACTTATGCTGCTAATTTAAAAGAAATCAAGAAAAAGATAAAACTTTTTATTTATATTACCAGCATAGTGTCGTGCCGCCTCTCCATAAGGTAAGGGCATGTTTGTTAAATTTGAAAACTAAAATATAAAGTCTCGTTATAACTGGCTGAACATTAAATATCTAAAATTGAATTATAATTAAATTTAAATATTGAAAATATATCAGAACAATTTTCATATCGCTAGAGCAAAATTATGTTCAATTCCTTTTATATCATTTTAATTAAACTATATTTTCATCGTAATCTCAATTGTTAATTATAAAATTTATTCATGTTTTCATTATCAAATAGAAATAAAAATATTCTATTATTAACAATCAATATTATAATTATAAATCATAAAATCAAAGATCATAAAAAGGAATTGAACATAGTTTCGCTCTGGCGATATGAAAATCGCTCTGGCATTATCATTTGCCAAAATATATGAGTGTTTGGTAACAATTTAAAGAAAAAGAATAAAATCAAATTGTATTGACAATTTTACATGTACTTTAGTTTATTTGTATGTACATCAATAATCTACACTATATTTAATTGGGGAAGGGGGGAATTAGTTATTTTTTTAATGAAGCCCCGTAATCTTTTTTAACGAATAAGCAAGTGACACATGTTTAAATTGTATACTAACTCCCATTAAGTTTATCTTTTTTGAAAATTTGCAAAGGTATATTATTATTTTATACATTAAAATATTAAGCATAGTTAAGATGAATAAAATAGTTACATCTACACTATATTTAATTGGGGAAAGGGGGAATTAGTTATTTTTTTAATGAAGCCCCATAATCTTTTTTAACGAATAAGCAAGTGACACATGTTTAAATTGTATACTAACTCCCATTTAGTTTATCTTTTTTGAAAATTTGCAAAGGTATATTATTATTTTATACATTAAAATATTAAGCATAGTTAAGATGAATAAAATAGTTACATATATATAATTATATATTTATTCAATGATTTTTATCATGCATAAATTTTGAATTTCACAAGAAATATTTTAACATAATATATCCATGTAAAAGTTAATGTAACAACATATATTTTAAATATGAGAAACGACCTCGCACAGGCTGAACTGTGCACAAACCTCTAGTATATATAAGAATTAATTCAAGAGAGTTAATAGTATCTGTTATGACAGCGGAAGCGAATTAACAAATCAGATGCGAATCTTAGACAAAGAATCACGTAAAGCGCATGAAAGTAAAGAACACCAGAATTTAACGTGGTCTCCCTAACAACGTGTTAGGACTACTCCACGGGCTCCAAGCCACAAACAATTCACTATAATGGGAAGATCAGGTTACAGAGTTGATCAATCAGATCTCAGATGAATAAAACCGCTAGCCTACACTATTCCTAGAATAGGATTATAAGGCTCTCTATTCCAGAACTCTTAACCTATGTAATTAGCTACATTTTGTCTCATATTAAGTCTAATGAACAAGTCCCCTATTTATAGGTAATCAAGAAAACCTAATCAAATCAGGAAACCTAACAAAACTAGGAGAGAGAAAGTCTGAAACCCATAAGAAACCTTATTTTTGCCAGCATGTCCTAATCCTGTGGCAAAACTGATTCAAGGCATATCCTGCTGCAAAACGGATTCAAGGCATATCCCAACAGTATCAAACATAATTGTAACTCGAGTAGATTTGTCTATATTAGTTTATCAAGATGTTAATTGTTATGCATGGACAATCTTATAACTATTTATTGGAAAATATGATTCAAAATATTTCATATTATATTGACTCGTTATAAGTGAACTAACGATGATATAATTATACAAATGACTAAACAATCTAGTAATAGTTTGATAGTGTTCTACGGGAGATTCTACTAAAATTGTCAATTTGTCACATGTATGACCGATTGTACGTAGTAGATCTAGGTGTTTCAAAGTGCCTATTCGAAATCGATAAAAGTTTGAATATGTGTTCAAAACACTTAAATATATTCAAATTTAAATGTAAATACCAATTTTTACATTAATTTTTCTTTATATATACATTTTTTTTCTTCAAAAGTGAGTGTTCGACAAAACGGACGTACGTGAACACGTCCTCCCCTGCACATGAGGCATGTGTTTGTAGGTTTCGTGTGTCCATTAGAACCTTACTCCGGTTTCAATAGTTACGTAGACATGAAGTTATATCATAGAGAAGATAAGGCAACAGACTTTAAAGAAAAAACGGGATCGTCTAATCTTATCTCATTCTTGCGATAGTAGATTAGAACTTCGATCTTGTAATTCATATGGTAGAAAAACAACATTGAAAGTGATGTAACTCGTTGCATTATCACATGAGGTTTCGTGGTGTAGTTGGTTATCACGTCAGTCTAACACACTGAAGGTCTCCGGTTCGAACCCGGGCGAAGCCATCTTTATTTTTTTTTCATATTCCCCAATGTTTGGCCCAAGTCACCATGTTTCTTAAACATTTATTACATGATAATTGTAACTCGAAGTTCATATATGGAAGATTTTCTTGGTCTCTTTTCTTCTTCTTCTTCGAAACTCCTCCATAGTCCGATAGTCGATTTCTTATTTTTGTCTGAATTGTTAGAGCGTGCTAAGTAAGTAACTAAACCATTAAGGTAAGTACTTCTTCCAATTATATTTACTAACAATAAAGATATGCAAAAGGGAGTAAAAACAATTGACTACATTGATTCAATCATTATTAAGAAGGTGCACTACTACCATAATAAAACACATAAACAAAATAGTTGCCAATATTCTTGTCAAAATTTAGCAGTTTTTTTTCTAGTCCTCGTAAGTGCCTTCGCGACTCTTTTGGCTTTACCACCTCCTTTACCGACGTCATGAAGCTTTCCACCATAGAATCCCAATGTTGCTTCATAGGAATGAGCCTCCCCAACACCAAAGTACTGTTTTACAGTTTTAGTCTTTGGGTCATACAATAACAAACTGCCTACACCCTCTCGCATCAGCACTTTCCCATTTTCCAGATTTGCTATAGGCTTCATGTTCCATGTGTTTCCCTGATAATTAACGAAGTCCAATTCCACAGTCATCCAATTAACATTAGCCTCACTAATTTCCATCACATGTAACGTTTCTAGGCTACTATAATCCACACAAGTGATCGAAAGACGACCTGAAAAAACACCAATGTTCCTGCAGATTATGTCACTGAGCAATCTTGAACGACAAAAGCTAGGTAGAGGGATTTCCTGAAACTGATCAGTTATGAGATTAAATGCAATAATGCTCTTGTTCTTTGTTAGCCAATGGACTGAATCAGCTACTAAAATACCATCATCCTGATTCCGAAGCCTATAATTAAATCCAGAAATGTCTTTCCATCTATCCGATTTTACACTGTAGACCATTGCACTTGGTATCATTCCATCATCATTAGATATTTCTAGAGCTATCAATTTATAGTCATCCAAAACCCTGTCATAACCAAAGCCGAAAACAAATTTAGAACGGGGTTGAGGAACCGGAGAGCGCAATTCTTGATACTTATCGGACAATGGATTCCATATCACCACTTTTCGGTATCCAAGATGTAAGCAAAGAACCCCATTGCAAGACTGAATTTCCTTAATCTTGGTATTATTGGAAGGCACATTGATAATTTCTTGAAACTTAAAATTTGTGTCTCCTAATATGTTACCAACATAAAGCTTGTCATACCTCAGAGAAATAAGTCCTGGAGAACCAGTTTCTGTCTTATTTAATTGTTGCTGCTTTTCATAGTGAAGACGACAAAAATATGGAGTTTCGAGCATGCGATGCCATTCTTTCGAAACAGACTTAAACTTTAAGATGGAATCAATTGGCAATAGGGAAAGTAGTTTGAGGAGTAATTCTTTAGGAAAGCTTGCCATCATAAACAAAGTAAGCGAGATGGATACTTATAGAAAACGGATAAACAAAGTAAGCGAGATGGATACTTATAGAAAACGGAAAAGAAGATGATAGGAATTGATAAAGATTATGTATATATGGAAACATAGTTATATGGAAACTCAATAACTCAAGCTAAACTTAGAGCGAAAGTTAGGTAGTTTATATGTATTAGGAAACCTAGGTAGTTTTTATGTATTAGGAAACCTAGGTGATTCAAATTTATGGAAACAGGCGGGGAAAAAAGATTGACATAGCCAAACTTATAGGTAGTGCTGCAAACGAGCCGGGTTCGAGCGGGTAACGGGTTACCCGGCCGTTTATCAATTTTACCGAGTCGGGTAATTACCCGGAATTAACGAGTCGAGTAGGAAATATGCTACTCGAACCCGGTCCGGGTGTCGAGCCTGGGTAACCCGGTTCATTACCCGACTCGTTGTTATCGGGTTTTCGAGTCGGGTTTTACCCGGATCGGTATACATTTTGGTTTTAACGGGTAATTTTACCATTTTAGTATACTTTTAAATTTTAGTGAACAATTTTGACGCATCTGTATTTTTTTTGAAAATAATGATATCCATCATCCATACAACATTCCAATTATTCAATCAATCAAAACTATTATATGTATCAACAATTTTCTAAATACAAACAACAAATAGCTATAAAATTGCAATAGAAAAAGAAAATTTCATTAACACATATGACAAAGAAAGTTAAATAATAATTACTAAAATGTAATAAAAGATGCATGATGAGATATGGTGAGAAGAAAAGACTGTCTTTTAATGGAGGATGAATTTCAAAATTTGCGAAGAGTGGTACTGGATTACTGGCGACATGAAGAAGAAGGAGGCAAGGATGTTATTCGTTTGATTGTTTCTAGTTTAGGTATTAGACATTTAGGTTTTATTGAACTAATTTGGGCTTTAAGCGTTTTATACCGGGCTATTGCCTATTGGCCCTTACTCCTTACTAAGTTAGAATATTAAAATATTAAATTTTAAAAATAGTACTTATATATAAATATATAATAATAATAATATTACAAAAAATAAACGAGCGAGTAATCGAGCGGACCGGGTTTTTTGATTCGGGTATCGAGTAAAAAAAATTACTCGAGTATCGCTCGATAAGGATACGAGGGGGTAACGGACCCGGGTTTTCCGAATCGAGTAACGAGCGGTTTACGGATTACTCGGTCCTTTAACGGCACCACTTATAGGTCAACCTGGTGTCCTATAGACATAGCCAAACTTATAGGTCAACGTGGTGTCCTATATTTGTGAAGAATTTTAAATCTTGTATGTTTTTTTGCTCCTTTTTTAATTAATAAATATACATGTGAATTTACAAAATACTCAATTACATTTAAGAACAGGAAATTACCCTGCAAAAAATTGTTTAGTCGACAAAAAAAATTACACTACAAAATAGATTGAAAAATTACTTTTAAATTTAAAATAAAAGAATCACCTTGCAAAAATTTATTGACAATTTGTGAGAAACTTTACATTTATTAGTAAGTTACTTGAGTCACATATTTGACATATAGATGTTGGATACTTTTATGCACTTTTAGAAAAATATAGATGTTGAAAATCTTAAAATAATGACATATTTGATAATCAAAGATTGATACGAGAAAAAACAAATTTAAATTAAATTTAGGATAGTTTTTGTAGTGGGTCAAACTTGAGCCTAATACTTAATACATAATAGGATCTTTTAGAGCTTGTGCTCAAGTCGACCTTAGCTTACACCATTAGATCATCAGAATAATTGATTATCTCATCGGACGGTTATATTAAAATGAGGGCACTTATGACATTTCATGTTATTTATTATGATTACAAAATAAATAGATATTTGATTAAGAGCATAAAGGGCATATTTAGTGGAAATCTACATTTTCTTAATTACATCAGAATTCATTATTAATTAAAATGCAAAAGTTAAGGAAGAAAATGTGACACCGAAGTGCAAATTTGTAGTTAATAATAAATTCTGACGTAATTAATGTGGATTTCCACTACATATGCCCTTTATGAGTTTATGTTACAAACCAAAGATCCATTTATTTTGTAATCATAAGAAACAACATGAAATGTCATAAATGCCCTCGTTATAATATAATGGTTTGATGAGATAATCAATTATCTAATGGTGTACAGTTGACTTAAGCATCATGTTTAAGTTGAAGCTCTAAAAGATCCTACTTCGTATTAAGTATTAATCTCAAGTTTGACACACTACAAAAACTATCATAAATTTAATTTAAATTTGATCTTTTTTGGTACGTTCGAGGTCGGTTAATTGGACAAGAGATGATGGAATGATCTAGCATAAAATGCCATTAGGATGTTGCATGTTGTCAAATTGGCATTGAACTACACATAATTGGAAAGAAAAGAAACATTTGATATATACTCCCTATTAGTTAACTTACATAATGCAAATTTTAGGCTCGATGTCTATTATGGCTAATTGTTCTTTAGTTCATGATTTATCTTTCGATTAATTGCTCACTATATGAGATGGCTATGATGTAATTATATAATACATAATTATCAAATATATAATATACGAGAAATAGAATGTGACACAACTAGAGGGAGGGGATTGGCGATGAATAGTTTAATACATGAAAATCTCTTTTGATTGGGTAGCTTTGGGTGGCATGCCTAGGGACAAAAATACCTAAGCAAAGATGTAACTTGGAAGAATGGGCAAATGCCCTTGTGTGTTGATAATCAATCAATTATTGTAGTAGAGTTAGAGCCAGTGCCAAACTTCTTCCTTCTTAAGCACTCCAAAGAAACATATATAATTAAGCAACCTTTTTTATTTCGAATATATATATATATATATTTTTGTATCATATTTTTTAATTTAAATGCAAGAATATACAGCATTTCACCCCAACATTTTATAATTTTCTTAGTGAATACTAGGAGGTCTAATCCCCCCACCCTTTAAAAAGAATTCAATTTTAGTATCGAGCGTTTAAACTTTTTACTGAAAGGTATGAAGTTCATGTAGCAAATCCTAATTAACATCTATATATAAATTTGTGACACATGAATCATAATATATAAATTAAAATATCGTTTAAAAAATAAAAGCCTCAATATCTCAAATTATTGTGGCATAGTGTCATGACTCATGTGTCTTGTATATGTGGTTCCATTATTATTATTACAACACATGATGATGCAAAGCATTTGCCAAAATACATTGCTACACTTAGAAATACAAATGTAGTTAGAACAAAAGTAACTTTCTTAATCTTTTTTCCTCCAAAGTTGCAATAAAATGATGACTTAAGTCCAAAAGTCTCTAACAAAACAACTCCTATCACTTTTTCTTTTCTCCAGATTAAATTTATTTAAGGCAAAATATACAAGACACGTTCACATATACTAACTAACTTGCATGAAGCATTTTAGAGAAACCCGAAACATATGTTGGACATTTTTTATTAACTAAGAAGACGACGAACTCACGCTGTGTGCCTTCTACAACCCGTACCTCGAAAATATTATCTTCCCATGCATCTCTATACATGCGTTAACGTGCCCCACATTCTAATATTCTGAAAATATAACTGTCCTATATCTTCACACAAATACATAACCGTCCATCTTAATTTCTATATTAATCCCCTTAAATTTTATTAATTAAACATGCATTTTTAGCTTATATAAGCGAAGTTATAAACCGTGCACACATTAAATTGGTCCTTGCCCATAATTATTTTTCCATAACCTCCACCATTCATTCATCAATCTTATTGATGACTTATACCTATACAAACAGTTGCTTCTTTAAATAAACCATCTTGGATTTTTTCTTCTCTATAAGATAGTCCTGTTTCAACCCTTTCCAACATAAAAACATACATTGATTTTGAAACAAATTCACAAGCACAAATCAAAATGAAGAACTATTTTCTTGGCATGTTTGCTCTAGCATTGATTCTCGGTCTCGGTGAGTGTTTCGATTTCGTCGAGAAGGAGTTGGAAACTGAAGATGGTGTGTGGGAGATGTATGAGAGGTGGAGGAGTCACCATACTGTGTCAAAGAGTGTCGATGAGAAGCACAAGAGGTTCAATGTATTCAAGGCAAATGCTCAATATGTAAACAACATCAACAAGCAAGATAGGCCTTACAAGTTGAAGCTGAACAAATATGCAGATTTGACAAGCCATGAGTTCTCAAGTATGTATGCTGGTTCCAAAATTAAGCATCACATGATGCTAAAAGGAAACAAGAAAGTTGGATCCACATTCATGTATGAAAATGTCACCAGTGTCCCTGAATCTGTTGACTGGAGGAAGAAGGGTTCTGTTACTGCAATCAAAGACCAGGGTCAATGTGGTAATTACCTTAAACTGCAGTGTCTTAACCACTAGGTTAATTCGACGTTCTTCTGTGCATTTTTACCATATATTGATTGTTGATGAAATCATACTACAGGTAGTTGTTGGGCATTCTCGACGGTGGTAGCCGTAGAAGGAATAAACCACATCAAAACAAACCAACTGGTGCCTTTGTCAGAGCAAGAGCTGGTTGATTGCGACACTAAAGAAAATGCAGGCTGCAACGGGGGATTAATGGATTCAGCATTTGAGTATATCAAGAATAAAGGAGGCATCGCAACAGAGGAAGCATATCCTTACAAAGCTGCAGATGGGAAGTGTGATCCTAAGAAGGTGAGTTCTATTTAACGAAACAGTACCTATTGCTAAAGCTGCTAAATCTCTTCATTTAGAAACAATTATAAACAATTATGTGTTCTGGTGGCAGGAGAACTCCCCAGCAGTCTCCATTGATGGACATGAAGATGTTCCTCAGAATCAAGAGGATGCATTGCTAAAAGCAGCTGCCAACCAACCAGTGGCTGTAGCTATAGATGCTGGAAGTTCTGATTTCCAGTTCTACTCTGAGGTAATATAGAGCACTGGTGATATTTCTCTTCCTTTAGACTTACTAACAAGCACGATAAATGATCAGTGACTTATGCTCCGTGTGGAACAGGGAGTATTTAGTGGAGACTGTGGAACAGAATTGAACCATGGAGTAGCAGTTGTAGGATATGGAGCAACATTGGATGGGACAAAGTATTGGATTGTGAGGAACTCATGGGGAACTGGATGGGGAGAGAAGGGATACATTAGGATGCAGCGAGGAATTAAAGCCAAAGAGGGGTTATGTGGTATTGCTATGCAACCCTCCTATCCAATCAAGACCTCATCTACTAATCCTAAGGGACCCGTTGCTGAATACAATTCCAAGGATGAACTCTGAGGAATGACACCATCAACAACAAAGACTTATTGTATTAATATTTCTGCTCTTTGGTTCACATTAATAGGTGTTCAAACTACTGTCATTCGATAAAAGAAATTTTATGATGCAATAAAATAAAATGATACTATTGTGCAAAATTGTCTCCAGACAAATTTGATCAATTGGCAATTTCCAAGTGCTTGGTAATCTTACACTGACCTCATCCTGGCTCCATAATAAACAAAGTAAACCAGATAGTAAGAAAGAACTTAGACCATGTTAGGCCTCTGTGGCAATAGAAGGTTGTAAAACTTATCGTGTAAGAAGAAATGCTTTCCCTTGCTATCAACAGCTCGTTTCCATCCACA
The DNA here is from genome assembly GCA_003412495.2 of Echium plantagineum. NCBI lineage: Eukaryota > Viridiplantae > Streptophyta > Magnoliopsida > Boraginales > Boraginaceae > Echium > Echium plantagineum. The sequence continues at coordinate 23,194,007 of CM016568.1, read as the reverse complement.
CCATCCACCGTTCACTATTTTCTTGATATCTTCATTACCCGTATAGTGAGGATCTAGTATAAGGAACGCACATTCACCACTTGCTTCATTGTAATCAACACCCAGAAGCGTATAAGCAAGAACACCACCACCTGCAAGTAAGAGATTTAATTGGATATATGCATCCCTCAGATGACCAAATATACTAAACATTAGCTTTCATGATATATCATGTCCAGTAAATTACAGACCAATCATGATTGGTGTTCCTTGAGTCTCAAAATGCAAGGCTAGCTCTCGGCACTTTTCAGGTAGCTCGGCCCCAGATCTGACATTGATAACTTTGCAACTAGCCTGTAAAACTCAGCGAAATTCGAACCCAAATTAGTCTCAGGAGATATCATATTCAAATATATACAGAGGTCTAACACTCAGAACTGAGAAAGTTGAATTATTGCTCAGAAACTGCATACTCACACCAAGTAGCTTGTCTAGCACGAAGCTTAACTCAATCGCTCCAATCCAATCACGAGAACCTATAAGTGATGGATCTTTGTCCCCAATCTCTACAAGTGTCTGTTGTATTTCCCTGGCAGAATGAATAAAATTTAGGGTAGCAAACTAAAAGAATAGAAATGTTTAAAAGCTGAACTGAAATTGGAAGTCCATCGAACTAAATAAGTTTCTGCTAATCCATACTACTACCTAGTTTCAATCTTATTGACCTAGCTTGACCTTCCACACTTATTAAGCAAGTGGTTGACTTAGGTGTACCACTAACGAATGGTGTATTGTCAAATAAGATGTATGGTGGGAAAAGATGGTGTATTGACGCTTTGCTTTGGCCTTCTTGTGCTCATGACAGAGTAAACAAATAGAAGATGGCAAATTAAATTGAAATGCATGAAAGTAAGATGGACAATACTTTCAAATTGATGTAAAGTCGACATATGGTGACTGACTGAAGTTCTCATATGGCACTTGAAGCAAAAAAGAGGGAAAAATGTATCCTGTGACAATGGTCACAAAATCCATACCTGTGTGAAGGGACATCAATAGAAGTATAATGTTGGAGCCTGAACCATGAAATGATAGTCTGCAATGAGCGGTAAGCACATCCCCAACCCTGAGAAGTAGAAATATTTCAGATAGGAAACAGTGACAAGCTTTTCAGATTGCAATGAAAATAGACTTTTAGCTCAATCACGGCTATACAGAAACAAGTTCAGTAATTTGACTCTATCAGCAATGAATGGTTACGGTCAAACAAACTTCATCTTCTACAGTAAGGTTGATTAAGACTACAGAATAATGTTGAAATTACTAGTTTTGCAACAAATTTAACGATATAAAATCTTAGTCCCAGAAGATGCTAAACTGTATCGTGTTATTAATTAAAAAGTAAAATGTCGAATCACTTTATGTCAAAAGAATTTACCGAATCATCAAAACCATCTTGGAGGTAGTGATGATACTCGTATGACCCTTGAATGAGAGAGACACTTCCTCCAGAAACTGCACATAAAATCAGGGTCATGGAGCGTACGATGCAAGTGCAAACCAAGAGAGAGAAATGTAGACACCCATGAAAGGAAAATACAATACAACCCGAGATGTAACTGCCACTTACCACCACTACCAGGAATGCCAATATGTACATCCTTCAGCAAAGATGACCCTGTATCATTACTTAGCATATAAGAAATTCTGCAGCATAAGCCACACATGGAAATAAATACTACTTCTTACATCCCTAAAAGATTGTCGAGTTCTGAATTTTGATGGTTGACAGACTAAGTTGAACTCATATATTGTTTACTATTGACATTATAATATTTATTGCAATCAAGATTATGTTGATCAATTGCAATGTCAAAGTTAGTTAATTTTGACAATTGAGAATCAAAGCTGACCATCTTTGAGGCATCGAAGTAGTACATAAAGAAATACAATTACCCCTCTGTGTCGAGTTTTTCTTTGCACTATCCTTGATTAACGGTAAATTTATAGCATTTGCAATTCGCAGGAGAGGACGATCAAGTGGTAATCCAAGTCTCAGATGGAGGGATCTTCTAACATCAACTGTAAAAATGATTTTTGATAGATAAGCAATAACATAAAATTTTTAGTCAACTATGCCATTATGAATAAAAAAAGCTCTGTGTTATACTTGAAATCATATTTAACATAGGGAGGACTGCTACTCATAAGAAAGCAGAGTAAACCATTTCATTACCTTACCTTACCTTTTCATTCTGTAATCAATTTCATTATCAAGCATTTACTTCTTTGATATGATGAAACATAAAAAGATTGCATGATTGACTCAGTTCTCGTCAAAGCAGAACAAAGATGGAGTGCTAGACTGCTATATCAATTGATAAACCTACCATTATGTTGATGGTGATATCTAGCTGTTCTTGTGAATGAACATCAGATAAAGGGATGTATACAATTCTCAAGGAAGGACGGAGAGTTTGAGAATAACTTTCTCCATTTATGGCCACACATAAGCTATACATAAGATCTACAACACGATAAGTCCCAGAAAGAAAATTGCTTATCAGCAGCACAAAAAATTGCAGTTGCCTGAAGCAGTATGTTATGCATGAGATTCAAAGTGAGTCACCTTGCTTGATCTCTGTTTCCCCATAGCTGAGCTCGTATATTACTGTTATTGGATGCCAAAAGTCTGAAGGAATGAAATGATAAGGATTTAGCTGCAAGAAAGCATCTAAAGTCAACATAACAATAAAACCTTAATGTACAAAGACAGGGGAATATAGAAAGGAGATAACATAGTCAAATTTTGTTTTGCAGTTTAATATCTGCTAATCAGGGCGGTTTTCTCAATTGCAGAGTGCAGAAAACTACTTGAATTATTCAGTTGATAAACCCATACGGTGGAAGAGAGTCATACAAATTGAAAGCTGAGAAAGATAGTGAATCTAATAACTCCATATCAAATTCCACTCTGTTAAATTTAAAGCTTCATAAACCATGACAGTTGCTTTAGAAGAGTATAATTTGCAAGAGATGTAAGAAGCCTGGACTGGTCCCCTTAGCTATGTAAAATGATGAAGCATCAAACAACAACATGCCACAATGCCTATAAAGAGGCTCCTCCTTAAGTGGGGTAAAGTAGAACATTTGACTCCGTAGGACATGGGAAGTATGAAGCGTCCAAACCACTCAGAATTTATTTGTATCAAAGAATTCAATCCAGTCAATCAGGACTCCAACAAGAAACCAAATGTTGAATCTAAATGTCTGAATGAGGCACCGCTTCACTAACCTGTAGATGTTGCTTTAAGTGGTCAGCCAAGTTTATATTCATCATCAAAGTTAATTGATCAACCAGAGCAGGGATGATTAATTCTGAAACAGCATCTACCAAAGAAAGCTCCTTCGCAGCATAACAGAGAACTTCTAGTTTATGATGAACAACCTGCACTTTGGCATCTTCTGTGGCTGCATGAAAGAATATTGAACTTAAGAGGATATTCATAGAAATCTCACTCTACACAAGCTGCACTCAGGAACTAATAGATATTTCAATAGTTTGGTGAGAGCATAAATACTTATTAAACAAAGGATGCGATACCTGGGAAGTACTCTGCAACAGGTGCAACAGGTTTGGGAGGGACTTTTGATCTATTGAACATGATGCTCACTTGGATCTTATCTAAACTCTAAGCAAATAAAATTCCCAGAACCATGAGAAAACATTGGGCAAATTGGAAAAGATAACAAAGAAACATAAACTGGTATAGTGAAACAAAACTTTAGCAAGAAGTTACCTCCTCGATGGTTTCACATTTTTTGGAAAAATGAGAGCAGGTTAGACAATTTGTACCCGCATTTGAAGGGAGAGACAATTGTGAGCCATGCAGAATCACACTCTGTGGCCCACCAGGAGTGGAGTCGTCATGAGCACCTATGATGTATGTTACCTGTGGATCTCTCAACTTGTAGGCAAAGTCTTCTGTTGCTTTCCTGTATACATTGTCCACATCTGACAAAAACTACACATACTCAGTATCCCCAAAATACTATATTACCATTACCTTCTGAAAGTAAAACTGCATTCTAATAAATACGTGAAGACAATGAACAGCACAAAATTTGTTTAAATCAATAGTGAGCCAGATTAGTTGATGTCGTTCTTCTAACTCGGTTATATCTTCAGTATTAATCTTCTCCAAACCGCATTGTCATTCGAGGTTGTTACCTCAATATTGGTTGACAGCAGAAGAATTAAAAGGTGTAGTGGGTGTTTCAATTATAAACATAAATATAATCACTTCAAAATCCCAAAACTATCACCTCTTACAATGCCTAAAAGCAGGTTAGTCAAATAATCGCAATGTAACTTTATGAAGAAAATTACCAGCGGGGCGATTTGCAGGATAATATAGAGGCAACATGATTGGAAGTTCACATCTTAGGATACAACCTTTCTCCAAAACATACTTTTCAGGTTCATCTTCATATACTATCGAAGTGACACTTCCAACGTCACCTGTCTTCCCATTCTTCGATACAAAGAAGCGAACATCACTATGGTTCTTTAAATCCACCACAGCTCCGACTAAGCCTCTATCATCCAAAGCATCATCAGTTGAGAGCATTTTTCTCATCTTAGAAGCAATACCAATAGCTTCACAAGCAGTTTTCTCAACATCTGCCTCGTCTTTTAACATCAAAACCCCCACTATATCGAATCCCTTCGGCAAAATCATTTTTATATCACCTGACCAGAAAATTCAACATCTCAAACAAATCTTCATATAGTTCACACATAGCATCATAATAAAGTAAATTAAATAAAATTACAGCTGGAAAAATAAACCGGCAATAATATCAACATAAACAAATTTTACAAGCTAGATAATCTCACTACTTTTCTCATGTCATCAATCACATTACCAACAAGTTCTGACATTCCAGCTCAAGCAATATCGGAGCAATATGCTCCAAAAGATTTTAGTTAGATAATGATTGATTTGGTGTATGCTCTAAAGGATGCACTTGTCAGTTCTTCCATATAATAAACTTATACATACACACCTATACACATAAGAATATGCATACATGATACTTCGTATTTGTTTATATTTTCAACTTACTTTTAGATTCAGTTCGAATAAAATGTATACGTGTCAAGACCACAATGTTCGTTAATATAGACCATTAAAAAATCGAACTTTTTGGGATGTCGCCAATATCTATTTATAGCTACGCCTGAAAAATGCACCTTTCAACCCACCTTCAAAACATTCAGTACCCATTATTTGCTCCATATAATGAACTTATACATATCGATAATGGACCATATAATGAGCTTCACATGTCTTTTGGAGTCAAAGATTCTATACTCTATGACTCTTGGATAAAGTGGAATCATCAAAATATATCGTTACACTACCTACGCTTCTTATCTATTCTTAACTAGTCGATAGTACTTGCATTTCACTCTTAGGTCAATTCGGAAACAGTTGCTATCACACTGTAAGGAAACACATTATTATACCCCTACCCCGCTCAGTTGCGAGAGCCTCCTGACCATAATAGAGATATAAAAACACAAAAATAACAAAATGCCATATATATTGTTGTAATTCAAATCAAAGTTACATGTGTCAAGACCACAAATTTCATTAATCTTCACCATTGAAAAATGAAACTGGACAATCTTTTCGGGACACAACATATAAAAAATACCTGATTCTTGATCAAAATGAGGGGAGAGGGGATCAGAATCAACGGTGTGGATGCAACGGAGAGTGGAGATGATAGTCAATGCTGGAAAAAATTGAGAGCCAATTAGCCATTGTATTCCAGCTTGGTTTTTGTTCATCACAAGCCGTTTGCATAGGATCCTAATCGAGCTTTCTTCGATTTCTGATACCATTTTACTCAAATTCAATTTTGGATTGAAATTGAAATTGAATTTGTATGGAAATTCAGCACAAGAGACTAGTGTGTGTGTGTGTCTCTGAAGCAGAGCAATGGAACAAAGAAAATGGAAGAAGATCTTAAGGTATTATTTGTGTTTTGACCCCTTCTATTAGTGTATATTATGGACTTGGCATTTGGGATCTAACTGCGAAACCGTTACACTAACACACCCTAGGCACTCTCTCATGGAGTATAGTGAGAAGTTAAATCGCGGGATTTGTCTCGGATTAGCGGACTAGTTAAAGGTTTGCTTCTTATGAGAGTCAAACTTTTCCAAAATTTAAAAGGTCTGATTTTTAACTAATTGAATAACGTAATATCACCTAACCCGATTATAAGGATGTTTAGTTCAACTTTTCTTCGAGTATGTTAAAAGAAAGTCTTAAAATTCGTTGTTATAAAACGTAAAAAACAAAAATTTAAATAGAGTATGTTATATATACATATACATATATATATTAGGAAGTAAAGACTAACAAAAACACCTAATACATAATCTATTAGTGGTTATCTTTACAAAAGGAAAATAGTGAGAGAAAGTAAATCATAAATCAATCAATTCTAACATTAACAAATACAGATTTATTCTTCGTAACATAAAATATCTCTTCCATCTCTAGATGATTGGTAGATTTTGATTTTTATGGTCTATAAAATATAATTTAAAACGTAAATATCTCTTGTTTTATATGAGAAAAATTTATGAAAATTGATATTTTAAAAATATATATTGAGACGAATCTAACAATATCCCACATGATTATATTATTTATTGGCATTCAATAAGAATTCTTTATCAAATTTTTTAAAGTTTGGCCACAAAAGTCAAAATGTATCAATCATTTATAGACAGATGTAATAAAATAATTCTAAAATTATATTTTCCCAATTTGGTCAACCCAATAAACTAAACTTATGGTATGACCACTCTACATCCATCAAAACTTGTTCTAACATTAAAAGAACAAAGATTTGCCAATTTTCCCAAAAACCCAATAACAACACACAAATAACACTTACTATTGTTACTACAACTACTACACAAACCCCTCTCATTTTTCAATAACTCTTCCTAACCTTTCTATATATACACACACTCAAGTAGTGTTTTCCAATTGAAATGTCCATTTTACCCCTCATATTATCATAAGTAGTGTTTAAAAAAGTCTTAAGCAGGAATATAATAGTCATTTCAATTCCATTATTTTTACTAAATTGGGTGTATACTTCTTACCCCCCCGACTCCTCATATAAAACTCGACTCCCAACTACTCTGTTCTCTCAAAATTTCATTTTCCTCTGTTTTCTCCCCAACCCCCCAAAAAAAAAAACAGAGGAAAAATCCAAACAAAAAACCCATTTTTACAGTTTTTTTTCTAGATCTAATACATACCCAAAATCCCAAATCATGATTAATTTGAGCAAATTGCATTATTCATCTATTGAAACTTTGTTTGTGTCTAGAAATATGTATGCATTGTTTTGATAAAAAAAATTATTTATTTGTAGTTAATTAGTTGAAAAATTGAAGGAAGTTTATGGCTTTAGAGTGTAATATGAGTAGTGTTGATGTTTCACCATGGTTAAAGAGTCTTCCAGTTGCCCCTGAGTATCACCCAACCCTAGCTGAGTTTCAAGATCCAATTGCTTACATTTTCAAGATTGAGAAGGAAGCTTCTCAATTTGGTATTTGTAAAATTGTACCCCCAGTACCCTCTTCACCTAAGAAAACTGCCATTGTTAATTTTAATAGGAGTCTTTTGGCACGAGCCGAGGACCCGGGTTCTTGCCCTGTTTTCTCTACCAGGCAGCAGCAAATTGGGTTTTGCCCGAGGAGGCATAACCGTCCGGTGCAGAAACCGGTCTGGCAGAGTGGGGAGAGTTATACATTGGGGGAGTTTGAAGCTAAGGCTAAAGGATTTGAGAAGAGTTATTTGAAAAAGGGTTCTAAGAAATGTTTGAGTGCTCTTGAGATTGAGAGTCTTTATTGGAAGGCAACGGTGGATAAGCCTTTCACAGTTGAGTATGCTAATGATATGCCTGGTTCCGCATTTATTGTTAGGAAGGATAAAGGAGGGGAGGGGTTTGGTAGTGGTGTTGGGAATAGTAATGTGACTGTAGGGGAGACAGAGTGGAATATGAGGGGTGTGTCGAGGGCTAAAGGGTCGTTGTTGAGGTTTATGAAAGAGGAGATACCTGGGGTTACGTCGCCCATGGTGTACATTGCTATGCTGTTTAGTTGGTTTGCTTGGCATGTGGAGGATCATGACTTGCATAGTTTGAATTATCTGCATACTGGTGCTGGGAAGACGTGGTATGGGGTCCCTAGGGATGCGGCTGTTGCATTTGAGGAGGTCATCAGAGTACATGGATATGGGGGAGAGATAAATCCTCTTGGTAAGTGAGTCTGAGACACACTGGAGTTTTGATATGTAACACAATGCTGGTTTTCTTTGTTTTACTTTGTGTTAAAGTTCTATGTTCTCACCTAGTGGGTGAAGGTGTTTGAGTGTATGAGAGCCTTTAGATTGTATTGTAATTTGTATAAGCCACTGCTTGCTTTATTATTTTAGTTGCAGTAGAGACTGACAGGAAATAGTTGTCGTTTGGGCCCATAGAGAATTAAGAATTTTATTTATTGATGAATGTGAGATCAAAAAGTGTTTCCCGCTAAACATAGAATTTGGAAGGAGGGGAGGGTCTCCTATGTGCATTATTGAATACTAAGATAAGCAATGCAAAATGGGCCGAAAGTAAATTGGTTTGAAACTTCTGAAGAAATGTGCTGCTAGACCTCTATGCATAAACCATCTCATGTACCCTCTATTACCATCCAACCCTAAATTCTGTGTACATGGTACATATGTTTCTTTAGGAGGTGTCTTAAACTGTTGATTTGTATCTTTCGTAACTCTGTTTAAAAAACATCATGTTGATCTCTGTTAGTTATATCTTTAATCATGAATGCTAAACAGGCACCTAGCTGGTTAATTAGACATGTTGAAGAATCATCAACTTAGGTACATTGTTACTAGGCTTACTTATTTGTCACGTTATATTCAATTTCATCAAAAAGTGGTATTTATGAAACAACTAGTTACCCAAACAGCTTGGCTAGCGTGAACATCACATTCCGTCTTCTGTCCAATTCCTATTGGATTGCACCATGGTGGAAGGAGAGGGTAAATTGCTAGTTATAGATACAGAAGAGATCTATCTGCATCTGTGGATATTTGAGGCATCAATTTCTCACAATATTAAGAAAATTGCTGTCTAACCTTACTTTTACTATCGAATATGTAGTCTTCTCTTCGAGCAATTCAATCAAATTGGGTTTGTAAGTGACCAGTCAGTGGTACCGTTGTAGGTTCTGATAGATAAAAGGTCCAATACATTACGAGCAGAGAGGCAAGTGGTTCAAGCCCTCAACTGATTTGGTTTATCTTATGAGGCAAACACCAAAAGTGGTTTCATGTGAAAGGTGGTACATATATATATGTAGGAGAGTCCTAAGTATCAGAACCTAGCTCTCAGGTCTATATACATTAATCTACTGACCCTTCATATGACTAGGTGGAGTTATATTTTTAAACCCAATAGGCGATCTTATGTTATGGTCCCAACACTATTATTTCTGAGTTTGACCATTAGGTTTATCTTTATGTCTACAACTTGTGGCAGTTCTGGAAATGTATTTCGGTAACTTGATCAACCTAATAGTTCCAACGGTTGCTCAACTTCTAGTTTATTATTTAGTGACTCGGCAAAGGGAACGATTCAGCTGACTTCTACTGTACACACCTTTTTGCAGTTACTTTTGCCACCCTAGCTGAGAAGACCACAGTTATGTCACCTGAAGTGCTTGTAACTGCTGGTGTTCCATGCTGCAGGTGAAATTTTAGTTTGTTGCTGTATCTTTAATTGTTCTATTGATTGTATTATTTCTACTATCTCTTGTTGTGAACTTAGCTAAGAAGAAAAGAAAAATTTGGGGTTTCTGGTCGATTGCTTTTCTATTTGAGTTTATGTTCGAACTCATGTCCTGATGTCTTGTCTATATATTTTGTTTGGACTAGGTTGGTTCAGAATCCTGGAGAGTTTGTTGTCACTTTTCCAAGGGCCTATCACTCAGGGTTCAGTCATGGTAAGACATACTTTTCAGTTTACTCCCTCAGTTCCCTCTTTATACGGTGCTAGCAATCAATGAAGGTCCATGTCTTTAGATGAGTTTTTAATAAATCCTTTACATCTTTACACAATCTAGGCTTTAACTGTGGGGAGGCCTCTAATATTGCTACTCCTGAATGGCTAATGGTCGCAAAAGATGCTGCAGTTCGTAGAGCATCAATTAATTGCCCGCCAATGGTCTCCCACTTCCAGCTGCTATATGATTTAGCGTTTTCCTTATGTTCAAGGTCTGTTTTCACATTAATTTGAGAAAAGAAACATCCTTTATCTATTATAATATCCATACTTGGCTGTCCCTTTATTGAGTCAACCAATTATTGAAGAGCATGTCTAATTCCCTACCTCTTGGCTCTTGCTTACATAGAAAATGAGAGAGAAACTTGAGTAAAAAATGTGATAATGGACACTTGCATTTTTGGTGAATCGAAGAGAAATTTGTACTTCCGATACCCTGCAGCCTGAATGTTGCTTGTGATATTATATGATGCCACTATTCGTGCTGGATGAATGCATCTTTCCTTCTTTAGCCCATTGGTGTCTTTATTTAAATATGTTGTGCAACTTATCTGTAGTAGTAGACTAAGCTATTAATTTTCCTTGTACCAATTCAACTAAGGATAATTTTGTGCATCTTTTATAGGCAGGCATACATATTAGATCTTTCCATCCTTGAATGTTAGTGATCCAGTTTTTACCTACCTGCTTTAGCTATCATATAATATAGAAAATCCAGGTAATATATTTTAGACGGTCATGGTAACAGAAGTCAACTAGATATTCACTTCTAATTTGTTATGAAGGGTGCCAAAGAACATACTTATGGAACCACGGAGTTCTAGGCTGAAGGACAAGAAGAAGGGGGAAGGGGACATTTTAGTGAAAGACCTATTTGTTCAAGATGTGTTGCAGAATAACAGTTTGTTTCACACAATTGGTAGAGGGTCTTCAGTTATAATTCTTCCTCAAGTGAAATCTGGTTCAACTTTACCAAGCGACTCTCAGTTAAAGGTAAAATCCAAGTTGTTTCCCAGTTTATGCAGTCCAGATCTTGTGGTTAAGACTAGGAAAAGTATCACAGCTGATAATATGGCTCCAAGGAATCAAGACAACCACATGACAGGTGCTTTCAGAGTAAATGGAAAATATTCTGCACATAGTGATGGAAATCTTCCAGTCTCCAGCAGAGCCGATCAAGTTGTGTCCACATACGGTTCCGGATCCAGGGGCATGGATGCTGGGAGAGATGGAGATCCTCGGAGTGATAGGGTCTCAACTCAAGGGCTCTTTTCTTGTGTTACCTGTGGGATTTTGTGTTTCTCCTCTGTTGCTATAATTCAACCAACAGAGACAGCTTCCCAGTACCTGATTTCAGGTGACTGCGGCAGATTCATTGACCATGTAGGAGCTGATGATTTGGTCGATTTCAATGAAAACTCAAGTACTCTTAAGTCGAATTCATCAGGTAGTTTTGTTTACTTCTATGGTTACTTTTGTTAATGGTTATATGCTCCACAGGGGCAATAGCTCGTACATTTAGGTTCTGAGTATTTTATTTTCTCTTACTAATTGTTATTAGATCAGAAAATCTGATCATGGATTTATCTGCTGAATCCACGTTCATATTCCTTCCTTGTTGGGTAGGTATATACTCTTTACAAACACACAATTATTAAACAAACCGAACTTCTCGTGGTAGGGGATCCTCTAGAGCAAGTTGTTGAGAAAGGTTGTGTGGTATCTAGTAAGATGTAACATTATCAAATTGAGGGATTGTCTTACTAAGGTGGCAAATGATCGGTTATTTTATTTATCGAGTTTCAAATAATTTAGAAATAAATATTGCCACCGTAGATTTTATGACTTTTTGGATTAAGCTTACAGCTATTCTCGAATGGTTTATTAAGTAAGCTATTAAAAAGTTTGTAGTATGACTAAGAACTACCAGAAATTGAGATGTGTTTCAAAAAAAAGTGGAGGGAAGTAGGTATTAGTATATCGTGCCTTATTACATGCTTCATGAGTTATATTAACATTGTTTCACTCTGATTTCTCAATGTATAGTCGTGAAACCGGCACAAGGTCTATTTAATATCCCGATTCAAACAGCTGATCAAAATCAACTGGTAGATGGAAACAACTCGGGAGTTTCTAATAATGGGATGACAAATGGAACTTCACTTGGCTTATTAGCATTGACTTATGCTGATTGTTCTGATTCTGAGTCTTATGGTAGTGAAGCTGATGTTCCACTTAGAACTTCTGAAATGAACGTGAGTAACTTTATCTCTGAAGGCAGTGAGGATTGTGAAAATGGGAGGAATGGTTATAACAGATCTGAGGGTGAAGAAAATAATTCGTTTGACGACTGCCTTGAGACTAGAATTAGTAGCCCATCGCCTGAGTCAAACTGGGGTCGTGGTGTGTACATGCCTCCAGAGAGTAAAACTAAGGTAGTTGGCCCAACTATTGATGAAGATTCTTCAAGGATGCATATTTTTTGTCTCCAGTGTGCGATACAAGTAGAGAAACAACTCCAAGCAATTGGTGGTGCACATGTGATTCTTCTTTGTCACCCAGGCGAGTCATGGACTTCCAACCTTACCAGTTCACTTATATTTATCTTTACACTGTGTCTACCTTGTTGTCAATGATGTTCCATATGTTGTAACTACGTCCATTAGATTGATTGATGATATTCTGCAATTGCGCATATTGATAAATCCAAAAAATGAACTTATGAGTGTTTCCATAAGCAGCTTATTGCTCCATAAAAGAGGATTTTTTTCTCAAAACAAAACTGAAGCATACATCGAATTGGATTCATCAGGGAACACATGAAGTGTACTTCTTCAAAGACCTTATTTAATTTTTTTTACAGATTTGTCATGTGCATTTGGTGGTTCTAGACTAGTTTATTTTTTCTGAAAACTTCAGCACTATCATATTTCTGAGATGTATGAGCATGAATATTTGGTGGGATCCATATATATGAAACTGAATCACGGATTTCTGATATGACTATTTTGCATAGTTGAAGTTAGTTTCTGAACTGATCGAGTGCAATATGATTATTGTGCAGATTATCCTATGCTGGAAGCACAAGCTAAGCAGGTAGCTGATGAATTGGGGAGTGGCAACTACTGGAATGATATTTTATACAGAGAGGCTAGTTCGGATGATGAAGAAATCATACAGTCAGCTTTGGACAGTGAAGAGGCAATACATGGGAATGGTGATTGGGCTGTAAAACTTGGTATTAATCTTTACTATACAGCTAACCTTAGTCGATCGCCACTGTATAGTAAGCAGATGCCATACAACTCAATGATCTATAATGCGTTTGGTCGAAAGAATCCTGGTAATACATTAAACCATGTTAAGAGGTTAGGCAGGCACAGAAAGGTGATTGTTGCTGGTAAATGGTGTGGGAAAGTCTGGACAGCCTCACAGGTTCACCCGATATTAGTTGAAGGAGAACCTGAAGAAGATCATATGAGAAACATTCCTGCTTCTAAGAAGCCTGTTTTGAAGATCGAGAGGTCATCTGAGGGCCCCAAGACTGATGGTTTCACACCTTGCAAATCACGCAGAAAGAGGAAGGCTGTAGCAAAAGCAAGTGAAGTTGTAAAAGCTGAAAGTCCTAAAGCATATGACAGTCCAGATGAAGTCTTAACTGATTATTTCACACCTTGCAAATCGCGCAGAAAGAGGAAGGCTGTAACAGAAGATAGTGAAGATGTAAAAGCTGAAAGTCCTAAAGCATATGACAGTCCAGATGAAGTCTTGGAAAATCTGCGAGTCTCTGTTAAGCGACCGAAAATCAGTTCCAGCAACATGAAAATGAGGAAAGAAACTTTTGTTCCTCAAATCAACGATAATGAGTCTGACTCACACACTGAGGATGAACTTGAAGGCGGTCCAAGCACTCGTCTGAGGAAAAGAACTGCAAAGCCATGTGATGAGTCGGGCAGAAAGTCTAATGTTACAGCAAAAACAAGATGTAAGTCGGGGAGAAAGATATTCGCCACTGCAAAATCAAGTAATGGAACAGTAAAAAGGACAGAGTCCAAACCCATACCTAAAAAGCTTCCTACAGCTAGATCCGCAAAAAGAGGCCAAGACATCAAGGAAGCAGCTCAATCGAAGAACTCCAAGGCAAAGGTAGAAGAAGCTGAATACCAATGTAACATAGAAAACTGCTCCATGAGTTTTGACTCGAAGCAAGAACTTGCACTGCATAAAAGGAACATATGTCCTGTCAAAGCGTGTGGAAAGAAGTTCTTTTCCCACAAATATTTGGTTCAGCATCGACGTGTCCATATGGATGACCGCCCCCTCAAGTGTCCATGGAAAGGCTGCAAGATGACGTTTAAGTGGGCGTGGGCGAGGACCGAGCACATTAGAGTTCATACTGGTGAACGTCCTTATGTCTGCACCGAGTCTGGCTGTGGCCAAACATTCCGCTTTGTCTCTGATTTTAGTCGTCACAAGAGGAAGACTGGTCACTCAACGAAGAAGGTCAAAAGATAAACTTACTACAGAGTACACGATTAAGCATATGCTTGCAGATACATCACTTAGCATATGCCTGATCATTTGTTAAATTAACAAATTAGGGGTAGGCAACTGTTCCCCTGTTAACTCTTCATTTCAGAACTGCTGATTATCGTTGTAGGGATCGCTCATTGTGCATCCGTTTATTGACTTCAGGTTTAGCAATTGTCTTTTCATTGAGTAGGTATTTATCTCCAAAGGGAGTAACATGGTCCTCGGGATGATTTCCTTGTCTGGTTAAATTTTGTAGCATCAAGCTTTGAATGTGTTGATATAAGGTTGCCTGGATGTTACATCACCTAAATGAGTTTTCTCTTTTAACCGGTCTACCTGTTGATATCCAAAAGAAATAAATACTTGCTTGGCTAGAGCCTAGAGTATTTCGATTTTGGAGTTACTACTTTTTTGTGATAGTTTTGTTGAGAGTATTTGTCCAACTACTTATTTACCGATTATTATAGAACCCACATTTTTCCTCTTCAGTGCGGGAACAAATAAAAGTGCCTAAAAATTGCCCACATGTTGGAAATCAAGACGTCACAAACATTGTTCATAACATTAATGGCTACAACATCAATGGCGATTTATATATTTCACCCTACAAAATGTGACAATACACTAAGCTTCGCCAAAAAGATGTCAAAAGACCAAACTCAGGCGCTCAGAATTCTTTTTGTTTGTTAATTATGTTACTGAGTACTAAAATATACACTATACATCTCATGTGCAAGGCCACGAGTCGTTAGTAAATATTTGAGAACTAGCAATAAGCATCTCCCTACGCTTGCTGATGAAGTCCCAACAATTTTCCCACAAAACTCAATGGTCCCCTCCAGGCGTTCACAATCTAGCATTTTACATCTGGACATTTGCTTTGTTCCCAGCAAGAATGAGTGATATTTCCAAACCACGGCTGAATGCTTGGTTGAAGAGCAAACGCGATTGGAAGGTGGAAACAAATGGGAACCACGAAAGCATAGCTATTGGTGTAAATATTATGATACCCATTGCAGCATCATAGATACGGGCGAACTCCTTCACAGATTCCCATAGGCCTAAGTTTCTGAACAGACGCTTCCATGTGATTGCCAGCTGAATTAACATAAGTAAAGTTAGTATTGGAACAGAGCAACCAAGACCAAATATTCTAAAAAAATAAGTGGATCATATACCAGTTTTCTTAGAACTATAAGATACATACTCATAAGCATCAAGAAATTTGCTAATAAAACTACTCCCTCCACTCTTTTATAGTATTTGTCTTTCTAGCTATTTGCCCATAGATTAAGAAAAATAAAAAGAAGTCAAAAAGTTCATTGAAAATGTAGAATGACAATTCATTGAAACTATATAATTGGTGAGTTGCTAACTTAAAAATAAAAAGTAGTCAAAAAGTACAATTTCAAAGTACAAGTTTCTTTGCTAGAAAGATAAATATTTTGAAACAAAAAAATAAGGTTAGAAAGACAGATATAAAAGGGCGGAGGGAGTATAATTTTGAGGAATATAACAGTTAATTCTTTATATAGAAGAAAATATAAATGTGCCGACAGGTTTCACACTGATGTTTTATTGCCTCTTAGTATTTATGTACGACTTCAAACAAGCTATAATCCTGGAACACACTAAGGTAAATATGCCTAAACTAGTACAAATGTGTTTGGGCACATCAAACAATAGGTCACCAAGCCAATTAGATTTGTGAAATACGATACGCGAACTAAGTGAGTGGAAAGTAATATTTAAATAACAACAACACTTGGATGTGCAATTACATGAAGAATAAAAAATAATAGATTCACCTTTCAAGATTGTAAGTAAAAAGAGTAGAAGAATTTGGCTGATCCTAAAGGCAATTATAGACGGAGAGATTGCTATCAATGCCACAGAGATCCATGAGCAAATCTTATGTTTAGACATTATTTACAATTAGTCTTGCTCACATGATGTTGTCAAGTATCTCAGTGGATGAGTACCATAAGATGTTTTGCAGAGCATCCGAGGCTAGGAATTGAAGCTTATTAAGCAAAAAAAGAAAAGTTGGCAGCTGGATCCAGAATGTAGTTCAAGTAGAAATCATGTATAAAAAAGTGTAGTACAAAAGGAAAACGAGAAATAAATTCCACTCACAGAGAAAAGAGAAGCGTGCACTTACACATATAATAGCCCATCCAGTAGGAATAAATGCAAGGACACTCGCAAATAAGTCTGGAACAGATAGCTCAGTGAAGACAACTACAAGACAGAGGGCAGCAATAAGCCCCAAGGCAGTAACTCCTTGCATAAAACGAAGCACCAACTGGAACTTGGTTGACTTCTTTGGGCTCAGCGAAAATATCTGCCAAGCCAATAAAAATAATGTTTTAGAATATAAATTATTTATATAGGAGGCAGGGAGGAATGTCGAAAGGAGGGGGATAGAAAACAAAAAACATAAATAAGAATAACTGCATACAAACCTTAAAGATCATAACTATTCCAATTAGTACGAGCCAAGAGAAGCCATATAACTGAAAGTAGTAGCAAAATTTGTTAATCAGACATACAAGCACAATATAAGAAGGACAGAAGGAAGGAAACATAAAGAAAAATATGTGAAGCGCGAAAAATTTTGATACAGAAATACTCATCTTCAAGAAAATGCAATTAATTTAATGAGTATCCCGACCACATAGAGATTATCATGAGCTTTCCAATGTTGATGAGCTTCGATTATATATTAGTTGTATTTCAATATATAAAGCAGTTCAACCGTCCTCATATTACCCCCCCCCCCTTAATGTAAGGGACACTTTCCTTTTGGGGATTCCCAAAATGACTTCCCATTTTGACTAATTTTTAGAGGAGAGAAAAAATTCCAATGTGGGAGATAAAGTAAATGTGCATTAAAGTGTGTGTAAAACCTCACCAACAATAAGGGATGGAGGGAGTATTTACAATAATCTACATAAAACAATCATGATGTGGAGTTCATGAAAGTCAAATCTTAAGATAGATGGTACCGATGACGCTATTAATCGTCCAAATATGACCACTTTGCTTCCCTGATGGTTATTCAACTCTAAAGGAAATATGCTTATTGAGTGGACACGCATTCAAAGATGCAGTGCCCCTAGGAGAGGAAGAGAAAGTTAAGAAGTCTGGGAGCATGTCACGAGCCAACCTAAGAGAAGGAGAATATTTTGGTTTTACCACCTTCACCTTATCATACAAAAAGGCGAAAATGGGAAGGTTTTTGCACCAAGACTGTTCTGGCTGTGATGACTGGCGAGCTTAACATTTTCTCTTGTAAGCAAATATCTGCATATTACTTATGCTATGTACACCAATAACTGAGAGTTCCATATTATATTCAGTAAAAAATAAACGTTAACTGGGACCAAATTCTCCAATGCCATCTACAAATGAAGAGATCATTCTATAATTTAAAAAATGGAAAGACTAAGCCTAACTTGCCCAGGTCTCGGATTTCAACATAGAAGCAGAAGAAACCTAATTATGGAAACATTATATAGTCACCGTGCTTATTAACACCTATCACAATGAAATGGAATGATATAACTACAGAATAGATCAAAATTTGAGGTGTGTAGACAATTTCAAGATCAAGTTTTAAAATATTGAGGGAAAGGTATCAATAAATAAAAGACTTACTGCAAGTGATGTGTCTTTTCCAGTTAAATGGAGCTTGTATACAATCCCATATTGAAACAAAAAGAACCTCAAACTCAAAATTGTCTCAAGAATCCGCCCTCGCAAAGTTTGGATGTGCATCTGCAATAGCAAAAACATTATTTACTAGTTCAGTTGAACAATTACACTAGAAAATATGAAGGTCAAGTAGCAGTAAGAGAACTGAGTATCTCTATAAAAATAGAACAAGAGCACCACAGCATAACATTAGAATTGGAAGAAAATGGTGAAGAATCATGAAATCATTATGATCTTTTGTTTTCTTAGAGAAACCTGTTCTTCATCCCACCATGACTCCCAACTGTTATCCCCCTTGACACCAACTCCACCTTTATAGAGAAGCCAGCTGGTCCAGTCATCAAAATCATCAACAGTCCTGGATAATAATTTTACAAGTGAGGTACCATGCTATTCCGAAATGAGAAAACTATCAAAGATTATTCAAAGGCAACATTTATAACGGAGATTGAATCAACTTACTTTTGCCACTCAAACCCCGACGGATTAAAAATATAAGGAGCAAAGAGCCAAGATATCACGAGGAACCAACTACTTAAGGTAAGTAGAATGTAAGAAGTAGCACCTCCTCTACTGTACCCATAAGCAATATATACTATAAGTAGCAATGCCACCTCAAGCCTGAAAAACAATGTATCACACATTTAATACAACAATTCTGGAACACAAGTAAACCCTCAGGAACCAATAGAGGATGATAGAGGTCACAAGATTATTAGAATAACCGACACTTACGCCTTAACAAAGTGACTTCTTGAATAGAGCCTATAATTCTCTGCAAACTTGATGTGATGGACAACAAAACCTCGACCAGTTGCCCTGTACTGTAAAAGAAAAACTATTTTAATTCCCAATGTGAACTGCAGTTAATAATTAACTAGTAAATTACAAAAGGAAAAGGAATGTGTAGAACATTAATAAATGTGAAAAATATACATAAAAATAAGAGAATATTTTCACCTTTGCACCCCCATGTAGGACAGTGCGCCCGAAATAGTGAGTTCTGGTTCCCAATGAAAAGGTGAAGAAGACAGAGCAGAGCTGAAGCTGCATTGTTATAAAACTGAAAATAGCCTGCGTATGAGAAGTATGAGTTGCACGTCATATATTGAGTATCCGTTTCAAAAACACGATTTTTCAATGAGAGTATCAATCTTTTTACTCAATGTTCTTTTAACATTTTTAACGTAGTGCATAAATAGTCACATTTTTAGAAACAATTTTCTAACGGGTACGTGAGAACTGAAACTATGCCATTTTAACACACCTTCAACAGACCCAATTCCAATATGAAACCCATTATCATTGGGACTGCTGTGAAAACTCCAATCTGGACCAAAAACTGAGCATTTAGAGCAGCATCTAATGCTGTATTCCCAAGCATTTCAGCAGCGTCTGAAATTCCCTCATCAAGTCCAGAGAACGCCTAAAGAATATATCAGAAGGGAAATTTTTAAAAATCGTTACATAAACCATATAACATATAGATGCAGATAAATAGATTTGCATCTATAGTCCCTAAGTCTTAAATTAATAGAAAGAGGAACAGATAGAGAAAACATGTTGCAGGGTACCGATCTTCGAAGTTGTAATAAATTTAAATAGCCATAACTAACATACACTATCCAATTACACTTCTACATACCACAATAGTATAATTTACAAGTAAAACAAGTTGTCAAACACACCATATCAAATAGGAAACTCCAATATTACAAAGTCACACACAGGCATTACGAATACCAACGATATTTAATTTGAAATTAGATAAAAAAATATTTCGAAATTAGATATAAATTTTAAATTTTCATCAAGATATCGAAGGAAAAACTATAAAACTTACGAGGTATGCTCTTCCATAGAGAAATACATACACTGTAAGAACAGTCATCTGCAAAAGAAGTGTATAGTTAAGAGAAATGACAAGAAAAAAGCTTTTACTTAGAACCCCACAACACACAAAGAAGAAATTGTACCATTGTGCAGACGTAGTAACCAACAGTTGTGAAGTAGAAAGAGAGCATTCTAAAGAAATCGAAGAGTTGCCCGATTCTGTACACGTCCCTGCTCAAGACTTGCTCTCCATTTCCACCCGCTACTTTGCCTTCAAATAATGCTATCTGATTTAGTCCAACATCTCTTCCCTTACCAACCTGCAATCATAAGCATATCGTAGAAAAATTATTAATACGAGCCAGACCTAATAACTAAACCATGTAATTTGTTAGGGAACTTCGAACTTGGAAAGAAAATCTAAATCTT
This sequence comes from Echium plantagineum, assembly GCA_003412495.2. Classification (NCBI taxonomy): domain Eukaryota; kingdom Viridiplantae; phylum Streptophyta; class Magnoliopsida; order Boraginales; family Boraginaceae; genus Echium; species Echium plantagineum. The sequence continues at coordinate 23,173,352 of CM016568.1, read as the reverse complement.
TCATGAAGAAAGGTCATCTTATTCATTAAAAGTGAAACACATGGAATAAAATAATTATTACGGCCTTCTTAAGAGCATTCACACCAAACACCCCAAATAGCTCCTCAACTTTAAAATAGGTAAATGAGTCACTAAAAGTGAAGTTTTTAAAATTCTCTATCCTTACCTGGCCCACTCCAAAATTGAAGGAACTCCCTTCAAGAAGTGTAAAAGTTGGCACTCCCTATTCAAGGCTCCCAATACATTTTATTGTCTTGATTTTTGTGTCTTCTTCATTTTAATGACATATAGGGTAAAAAGTAGGGAAACTAATTTTGTTCCAAAAATTAAAAGATAACCCTTCAAATAATAAATTTGATATTAAGAGTAGACTTTAAGGATTTTATTAGGGAAGCTAGTGTGATTGCTCTTAACATTTAATTGAAAGAAAATTGCCACTCCATTCCCAAAAAAAGAAAGAAATAAACCTATGTTTTACTTCTTAGACAACATCTCCACATGCATATCTTAGCTTAGGGGAAAGGGGAAACCTCCCAATTATATTTAGAAGGGGGTAGTTCATCGTCTAACATAAAGATTAGGTCCCCACTTTGGCAAGAACGAACTAACAGGGACAGCTACCCACCTAACATTTATAACTAAATACCGTTACTATATAGGTAAAGCTCATTGTGAAAGACCTATTACTGGATAATTCATGGGTGTAGCCAAAGAGTGTGAACTATACAAGCTCCCACAACAATAAGATGTTATTTTGACTAGTAGTTTTGTTGCTTGGTGAACTGGTCACATTTTATTCATGAAATGGATTGGATTGGTATTAGTCTGGATACGTCAAAATAGTTCTATTAGATCCGAAAAAAAAAATTACAAATATAAAACGAGAAATACCTGAATGTACTCATGATGAGTTATATTTCCCTGTCTCAAAGTGGAGTTGAACCCTGCATAGCAGAGAGCTCAGATGTGACCGTGCACACATAAATGTTACGAAGTACGCAGTACTTGATAAATGTAGTCCACCAAAAGATGTCAAGTTCAAAGATAAATCCAATTAGAGGAGGAATCTCAAATAAATACTACTCATACATCACAAGGGATATATTTATAATGGGAACACACTTAAACACTGGTATTTTCGCCCCTCTAAGTCTGATACGAGATCATTGCTAGAGGTTAATGTACGAAAAAGATGACAAGTAATAATTAAATTCACAAATAAAGATGGAACCCAAAATTAATTAAGTTATACAAAACGTTCAAATAAACTAGTTATGTCTAAAAGAAGGGAAACAAATTCAAAACACGGCGAGTGGTAAACCAAGTAGAATATAACTAAGTCATAATTAGCTGCAGCATTTCACAGTCACTTATCAGACATGATAAATTTCGACAATCAATTCAAGCACCATTATGACAACAACACATCAACACCCACCTTGCCACATAATGAAAACACCCTCATGTCCTATGCTTTTGATAAGCTTACTCACATGTTTGGAAAATTAAATTATGGGTACAAAAGGAGAAAATTTAACTGCTACAATCTCAATATGAAGGTCTCATACAGCAAATAATTGATTTTCAAGTAACAACAGGGCTTGTTGTGAGTTTTCAAGTAGAAGATGTAGCTTCGCTACGAAGGTTATTGTGGGATTTTTTTATTAACAATAAAGTAGATGCGGAATTTTGAGGACAAATGTAAAGTAAGTGACAGAAGCATACCTGCAAAGATATCTTCACTAATATTGATCACACGTGAAGCTTTACTAACACCACCTCGTGTGATATGGAAAATTCTGTCAAAAACATCTGGATGGCCATAGTGCATACGGACTCTGGAAGAATCATATACAGAGGCAATAAGAATTATAAGAATGTCCATGCAATTTTATTACACCAATAAATAGTGAATTATATTATACCATGAAGAAGGAAAAAAACACGTACTGTATATAGGACAGTGGTCAGTACACTAAGTAAATTAAGTAAATTACATGTCTAGACATGCAAAGAAAGAGACATATAATTACAAATGCAATTTATATATTGAACAACAACAAAAAGATGGTCCACTGCAGTGCAGATCTTCTCAATAAGAACAGGAACTTATTCACATTACTGAAGATAAGAAATAGCAAAGGACATAGACAACTCATCTTTACTTAATTAGTAACTTATTATTATATGCTAGTATTTTTGACACAATTATTACTTGTGCATTATAATAATCTTAGTTTAATATAAATGGTGGCATTATATATTGGCAACTACATTATAATAATTATGGATACTTATTTTTTAAATTGGTTACTAAAATAGACAAGTGGCAATTAAATAGAGTGCCCTGCTTGGATCGAGTAACTGATTTTGCAACACAGGTAATACAATCAGTTAGCGTAAGTTAATAAAGAATATTTTGGTGAGCATTTGTAGGAGCTTTTCTGGAATCAGGTCTAATCGAAAAAACTTGGGAGTACAAGGTTATTCTGCACTTTGTAGCTTTCTAATGCACTTGGTAGGTTGTAAGCTTCCCCGAAAAGTACACGCACACAAACACTTGACAAAACAACTTATTAGGGTGAACTATAAGAGCACTCCATTTAATTATGATTTATTGATATTTGAAATGCAAAAGTAAAAGGCAAGTCTAACCATAAGAGCTCAGAAAGAACTAAATCGCACCCACCTGATAAAATAAACTTATTAGTGGGAAATATAAAAACATGCCGTTTAAAATTGATTGGTTTGATATTGGAAAAGTGAAAATGTAAGACAAGTGTTAATCGTAAGAGTAAGAATATAAGAAAAGTGTAAATCGTAACAGCTCACTTGCAAAAATGAAAAAGAGACGAGTGAAACATTTACTATAGCCATAAACTAGTAATGTTTACTATAGCCATAAACTACTAAAAGTAGGCAAAAAAGTAAACTAGTACAGGAATAATGAACTAACATGGAAGCAGTAAATGTTTTTAGTAGTTCTTTTTCTTTCTTTTGAATCCTTCCTGGTTTAAATGACACTGTTTGAGAGTAAGAAAAATTCTTTTAACATGCTATTAACATCTACTATAGCCATAACTTGCCCATTTGGATTTAACGAAACAGTATATTCACAACACAACACAGCACAGCAGAAACATTTAATGCACAGGAAACTCGGCCCAAGAAAACTAGTTCTTGCTGCCAAATACTAATTCAACAGCTCAGTCTATCCTGAAGAGATTACACTAAAATTCAGAAAATAAAGGTGAAGAAACAAAGATGAACAATCTATAATAAACTACTTACTTGAGTGGATAAGCAAGAACACGCTGTCCCAATGTTACAAAACTAGTTTCTTGATTGGACATGAACCAAGCCAAAGATGAGACACTGGACAGATTAAGTATCGGTAAGAAAAAGTGGTCAATCACAAACAGGACCAGCGTACTGAAGGTTAATATGTCAAACCTTCCTGTAAAGACATGCTCCCTCACACCAAGGATAGTTGGAGGCCGAAGACCATGATTTGCTCGAAATTCCTCAAGAAGATTTCTCATCTTCATTGCTTCCTCAAGGTAGTTATCCTGCATGACACGTAGACATGTATAATACAATGGTCAAATTGGGAGGATAATATAAAAAGCAGCTTATAAGGAACAAAGTTCTAAAACAGAAAAAGGAAAAAAAAACAACTACTCCCTCCATCCCTTGTTGATAGTCTCATTTTCCTTAAATGGAAATCCCTTTTTTGACCAAATTTAGTAATAAAAAGTGGAGGGAAATTGGTTTTGTGAGATAAGTTTAAAATTTCCTAAAAAGTGTGCAAAAGCAAATAGGACTAACAAAAAGGGATGGAGGGAGTAATAACATTAAGAAGTTGTACTTTCTGTTCTTTGGTCAGACACTTGTGAAATTGCGAAGTACAGATTTGAAAATAGCCTAAGTAAACATCTTTCTAACCATAAGTAGCAAAAGATAAGTATATTTCTAATCATGAGCACAATTTCAGGCGGGGGGTTAAGCTTCATTAATTCTAGAACCTTCCCTTATTCATCACAAGTACGAATGTTATTTGCTATAACGCCTATGTTAATGAACAATCCAAAGACTTCTCCCAGTCAAAAGGTGATGCCTTATTGTTATCTGAGATGACATAGCGTTCACATAATTGGTTCAGGAGCTTCATAATTGTCCTTCACTATAAATGTATGCTCTCTAGTCTCTCCTCACCCATTTAACAGCCAAAATTCCTAGGTGAGTAAAAATGTGCACTCTGATGATGTAGCTAGTGAATCGGATAATTAATCCCTTATAACAGCCAAACAATAAACATACTGGATGAAATCTAAACAATCTAGGGATCGACACCAGATATATTATGCCATAAAGGATTGCGTGGTGGGTTGTCTAAATTAGGTTTTCATTTCTAATTGAGGAAGGAAAAGAAATGAAGATCTAATCCAGCAAAAGAAATATAGCCAGGGGTACTTTTCCATTTTATGGCCATGCCCTGCTACACAAATGCATCAAAGAGGGAACATATACGGTGTTGAATTCGGGACGGTTAAAGATTGAATGTAACTGATATAAATAACCCTTCGACGTCAACAGGAAAAGACAGATGAAACATTCTACAGATAAGCAAGTCTATTCAGCACTGCATCTATTTCCTGCATCTTTAATGGGTATTGAAAAGGGGTGTATTATTACAAAAACATAAATATATAATAACTAGTCACCTGATTCATGTCAATTGTCTGAATAGCTTCGCCACGGGTGAAAACAATTGCATGATTCTGATTTTCTGGTTTACCTTCACCAAGTTTCGGATCTCCTGGAAGTTGAATACTGTATATTTCCTACACAATTAAACCTAGTAAGAATTGTCCAAGATAAGGTAAATCTAGTAAAACTTAAAGGAAGCAGCACCACAAGGTTTTGATAAGAGATACTAAAAAGCTCGATTAATTTAACTTGTTCTTAAATGATATTACAGTACCTTCAAATTTATGTTCAGTACCTTCAAATTTATGTTTCATCCTACTAAGGTAACTAGAGAAACTCTTCGATCAAGAACAAGACTATACGTCCCAATACCATATTATGTTCCCAAGATATTGCAAAAGCAAGAACTGGAAGTTCAAAAATATGAGATCTTTAAACAGTTGTAAGGGAGTTGGAGGAAGAGCAATCAATCATGTCCAATTAAATAATGCTCCATCCAAAAAGATTGTCTAGAGAAGGTCGATATAAACAAACTTTGTAGCCTAAATTGACACACAAAACATTGACTTAAATCAAAATTATAATTTTCCTCGCAATCTATATTTGAAAGTACGGGCATTTGATATCTTAATCATAATATATTATACAGAATATATAAAATACTTCCATTCAAAATCTAAAAACCATCATCCAAATTTCATAATTGGACAATCTTTTGGGACGGAGTGAGTATTGAAAATGGAGGAGAAGGTCGTGAATGCTCAACAAAACCAATATAAGAAAGCATCAACCAGTATTTCTGCTTACTAGTTAGACCCTTCTGTTTAGGAGTAAAACGAAGATGGTAGTAATTAATTTGGTTAAAAGATAAGACGAAAAGCTGGAGAATGAACAGAAAGAAGCTCCACCTGATCTTTCCCATGTGCATCAGCTTTAACAAGCTTTGAATAATATAGTTTCTTTCCATCACCATCTTCCGTATGGATATAAGCGACTCGAAGTGCCTCATTTCTAACCACATACCACACGGACTGTCAGGCCTAGTGCAGTTCACAACTTCATTTAAGAGAAATATCATAAACTCATGTTAAACCAACCTTTGCAGCAGCAAAGCAATATCAGCAGCCTGTGGGACCTTCTGTTGCTTTTGTTGCCCATAGATTTGACATGAAATTACGTAGGTAAACTTTAGGTCAGCCTGAGCTTTTGATTCACGGGACAACTCAAAACCTTGGCTTGAAAGCGAATCAGCATGCGAATAGGTATCCACTAAGTAGCAAGAGAAACTTTGTGAGGGTAAGTTCAATACTAATTAAAAGAATGAAGTACCCAAGACAGAACTGACTACCTCCAATCGTTCTCCTCTCCAGGAAACTCTGTAGCATTAATGCTCTTCTGTAGTACATCATACCACGCACTGCATGTCACAATTAACATGTATTAAGATCCGTATCATCAGTACGGCACATTACTATTAGAAGACTGAGAAACAGCAGAAGTCCCTACTATATCTCAAGCAATACCCAATAAACTAATCTACCCTATATATAATGTGGGAAGGGGGAAAATGCAAGTTACATTGTGAAGCACCATGATCTATTTTTTTTTACATTAACTAGCTACTTATCATTCTTATTTTTTCTATGTTTTTAGTTATACAAAAAATAAAGAAAATAATATATACTTTCACCATATATAAATATAAATTAAAAGGAGCTTTCGTTAAATATCCATATTTAACATATTATTTTGTATTTTTCAAATTTTAGTTTTATCCTAAATTTTTAGTGAGATATTTGAAAAAAAAATCTGATTTTCTTAACATTGTTTTTCAAAAATATAAATTTTTATACATGAGCACTTAATAAACAAAATATTATTTGCATAGGTATTGACTGTGTGCTCTGATAACTAGTAGAAGTAATTCTTTATATATGAAACACATAAAAATTGATGAATGTGCACAAGTTAGATGAATTAAACCTGTTCTAGCTAAAGTCTGGCCTCGGTAAGACGTCCAAAACCGAAGTTCCAAGGAATCACCGGAGGTCGCTTGAATTTCAGCAGCACCCGCATTACCTCGACCAATTCTCTCCAAGAAGTTCTCCCATTCATCTAAATTCGAAAAAGATTGTTTCAAGTTTTTCAGTTGATATTAGACCATAGCAAAGTAAGCAAACATAGAACAGCTTCTAGAAGTGTTCACAGAGGTTACAATGTGGAATATGATAATTTACATCAAGTAAACTAATCAAATTAAATAGATCAATATACAGGACAGCTTTTTACACAGAACAACAATAGCATATGGGAGAATTTGTGATTGTCTCACGAGAAATTTTAAACATCCAATGAAGGTTCAATATCAAAATAAACAGGTTCATTATGCATGATACATCATGAACAAAGAACAAACCTATAGTCTTAAAATACCTGGGAATATTTTCTGGAGATAAAAAAGTGTAGATATGCCATCTTCATTTTCTTCTCGCAACTCTTTCGAGCTATAAAGAACAGTCTCACTGTAGTACGGTGTGAATACACTGTTCCAAGGAAATGAGGTGAGAAAATCAATTAGAAATTTTAATGAACAAAAACGAAAAAGATCAACAGTGCGATTCTTCAGATTTACCAAAAGGGCATCATCTCAGCAACTGGCACCGCAGCAGGCATGTCCATAAATAATGAATTGGCGAAAAACTCCAATCTCCTTCGTGCTTCAAGATTTTTCGGTATATTAGATGCTGAATCTTTCACTGTAAGAAGTAGATGCAGTCTTTTCACCTGCTCTTTCTGCGGAAGAAAGTCTATCGTACTTACAAAAAGATAATCATAATGATGACAAGTAATAATAAAAGAAAAAACTAGGGAATCATACGATCTCAGGATCCTTTGGCCATTCAATTCGAGAGAAGAGGCGACCCTCATTTCTTGCTCGTGCTAATACATGCCAAGTATCTAGCTGCTCCCTATGTAGACCAAATTGCACTCAATTAGTTACACCATAAAAAAACTCTCTCCCACGTGATGACAGAAAGTAAAAAGAAATATCCAGATGATTACCTCAAATCAGATGAAAGCAGATCAAGAGTGACTGCCTCGTAGAACTCATACATGGCCTTTGCAGCACCTTTTGCAAGTTCGGGAGTTCCATTGTTATTCTGGAACCAAGTAACAATAACTTATTAGGATAAGTTGCAATAAAATGAAAACTAAGAGTAAGTTTAGCATGCAACTTTGGGTGTAAGAAAGGCTACAGACATTTTTTGGCTACATCTGATAAATGAAAAATGCACAACAAAATATGCACCCGGATCATAACAACTGAAGCAATTCCATGGGAAACATCTTGCAAACCAAGCTACACATGCACCCAGAGCATTCATGCACTAGCGAGATGCAAGTCAGAAAATTCCTCTATGTAAGTTATCTATGCACTGAACTTAGAAAAATTGGAAGGAAAAAAAAGGGAACACATAACCACTCGGATATTAGCAACTCTCTTTTATGCACAATGGAAGTACACTAGAACAGAGGATACTAGGAGCTTAAGTTAAGTTAACAATGGAATCATAAAATGCTATAAGTAGTTAAAGACTGTTAATTATTAAGATATATGCAAGAACAGCTCAACTAGTAGCGTTAAAACTTGAAATTAGCAAGATCCTCAAGTGATGGTTCAGGAAATGGAATAAACACCAAAACAACTTAATGAAATAATGAAAAAGACAGATAAAGAGGAACGGGAAACAATAAGGAATCGCCTTGTCAAAAAAAATAGATGTAACAAGATGCACCACCTCTGGCCTAAATGTAAAAGGGAAAACATACCAGTAGCCCAGTCAATGCTGTAAACTTCCGGAGGACCAATTGAAGATTTTTAAGGGACAAGGTTATAACTAGTGACCCTTCCAAAATACTATTGTTGATCTCGCGAAATATCCTCTCAACCCTGCCAGCGTTCAGAAGAATAAATAAAGAGAAGACACATTAAGTTATGAGAAAATTATTGAACTCATGAAAGGAAAGAGACCATAGTCTCCCTTCTCCATCAACAAGAGAATGTAAAATTTTCTCAATGCTGTAGTAGCACTCCTGAACAGCATAAGCCATGTACTCATCACGTGTAATTCTATTCCAAAGATCTTCCTGCCTATCTTTGCAATCCAACGCCAAATCAATTGCCAATAAAATCTGCAATAATAGAAGCACACAAGTAATTAGAGAAAAATGCTGTCTACTTAGAGAAGGAGTTCACCATGAATTACATTACCTTACTGCTTAGAAGAAAAAGTGGCCACTGGACTAGCCTTAGGCTCCCAGCATTGCTAGGCATGGATAGCAAGTCCATCTCCCTGATCATGAAAAAAAGGGAATAGTTGAAGTAGAAAAGGCCAGCAATGAATTGAATGGTGTGTATTTGTAACTGCTTAAAAAACTAACCAGGATCGTCATACATACCTGTTGCTGATATAATCTTCTTCCCGCAAACTTTTGATGATCTCATTCCAAAAAGGAGAAAACATTGCAGCATATTCTTTGTTGGCATCCTGAGTAATCTGGATATAGGGACAAGATCAGTCATAAGAATATGAAACTTAGCTTGAATTCTTAAGCACATATGAACTGAGTCAATAAGAATATTTATCTTCTACAAGAAAAAAGTTAGCCTACATAAAAAGAACTAGAACGAAGTCTGAAAAGCATGGAGAACCTAAAATCCGAAGTTAATATTGATATCACTTGGAAAGGTATCCCTTGGTAAAGATATTTCAAGAAACCCCACTACAAGTTGCAGACTCAGTCTCATATTAACATCATTTTTGTAGGATTCCAAATATTAGTTTATAAACAAGCTCCCATTATGAATTTTCAGAAGATAGCACTCAGTTCTTGAAGTAGGGTGATGTGGCCACTTAGTTATCAGAAGTTCATACAGTCGGTAAAAAAGTTCAACTAATCGCTAATCACAACTTTCCTCAATTTTCTTAATTTGGAAGTATTACAAGATTAGGTGAAAGATACGGTTGTTTATACCTTTCAGAAAGTAAGTACATGTGAAACAATTAAGAAATTGACTCAATTGTTGATAAATAAAAACTTCAAAACAGATGATGTACTTTAGACATTAATATGAAACTCATTCATTTGTAACTGAACTGTGCTTCCTTTCTTTATTTCCTTTTAACTCAGCTTTAGTTTAAGATACATATAAATAACTATTCATTGGTAGTTTGATTCTTAAAGAGACAAAAATATTTACAGAAGAAAAAGTAACATGATGAGAAATAGGAACCAAATTTGATTTGTCAGATATAAATAAAAGTACAGAAACCACTTTTTATTCCCATAGGAACTTATTTCCTTATCAACCAATTTGATTTGTCATAAATACATCAACATATAAAAAATGAACTCTGCTTTTCTTACTGTCTACACTGGATATACGATCTTACTCGAAAACAACTGAATTGTTGAAAATTTAGTTTAACCAAAACATGGCGAGTTCGATTGTCCACTGCAGTCCAATCTCAGCATTGAGTCAAAGTTAAAGCCAACAACTCATATGGATGACAGGAATTTGAGGTTAGGTGTCATGGTCAAGAACTCAAGATACTAATTGTAAGGGTATATCAAGAATCTCAGAACACATCATGTGGCAAATCTTTTACTCACCTACAGGCAAACTCTATTTGAATCTAAATGGGTGCACAATAAGATCAAGAACTCTTGCCATGAGATAGTTGTTTAAGAAGAAATTACAAACAATCCAAATTACTTCGTCAACACTAAGCAACATTAACATATTCTCTTTATTCTATTTTATTTACATTGTTATCAATGATTCCATCAATATTTGGATATAATTAGGCTAAATTATCTCAGTTGCCAATATAAATCGGAAAAATTGTGCTCTTTCCTTGTTAGTAGATATGGTCATGAGTACATAAGGAAAGAAAAATGAGAATGCAAATACGAAAGAAAGGGAACTATCGGACCTGGGATGACTGTCTGTCGAACGGAGCTCTGTAAGAAGTATAGACAAGATTAAACAACTTAGTTGAATATAGAGACAGTGATAACATCTTATGTTAGTATTTGAAAAGTTCATCTTTAACATAACGTGAATCAGTTTAAATAGTACTAACCTTTTTATTTGGGGCGATACAAGATTCTTAACAAACGCTTCAGGGAAGCTTTCAAAACGTTTATGGACCATTTCAATTGAGCGTATCTGTTACCAAGATAAAAAAAAAGAATGTTTTTAGTAAAGCATTTACGAAAGAAACCTCACTGTTGTTGGTTACATAACACCATATTCTTTCTTTTGAACAAAAAAAAGGACCAATTTGTGTTTATTCTGAAAGATTCAGGGGCACTATTTTTTACCTCTCCTAAGCGACCCCGAGCGCCCATCACACCACCAACAATTGCAGATAATAGAGTGTACCATATGTGAATATCCATCAAATAAATCTGACAATCAGAATCCCAGTCAGCAGCAAAATTTGAAGAGACGGAAAGAATCAGAAAGTAAAACTTACACACAAAAAGAAAGAACTTCATGTGCAAATAACTACTTAGAATGAAACGTATAATAAGAAAAAGAAACACTTCATTCCCCAGGATTTTTTTTTTCAGACAAGGGAAAAAAACATAAGGGTAAAGAAGATTTGAAACGTTTTCACCAGATAAATCCTTAAAGGAAAACTTGTCAGACAAGGTGAGTCCTATCAAAGTCAAGATCACTCATGTCATTGTAAAATAACTTCAGCGAACAAAATTCAAATCTGGTTGCGATTAGTTAACACTTACAGCCACTACAGGAGCCCACAAGCAAACTATCGCCAATGCATTGTTATTATCTGCAAATGACAAAATTAAGCATCAGAACCGTCATACCAGTTCCTCAAATTACTCTAATGCTTAGATGATAAGCTACCATACCCTTCGATATCAAATCATGCCATGAGTATTGAAGATATTGAATATTTACAATAGTCTTTGTAGGTTGGACTAGTGGTTTAATCTGCATGGTCAACAGTAAGTTCGATATGTCATATATAACATCAATTACACCAAAAAGCAAAACCTTAGGGGGCATAGAGAAAGATTGCAGAAAAAGAATACAGCTTACCTGGAGGAAGTAGGCAAAAATGTACTTGCAAGTGAAGACTGCCAACCAAAAGAGCACATATCTGCCGTTTTTTGTAAATGAAAATTAAAAAGAGCACTAAAATATCATGAAATTTAGAAAATTAAATTCAGAATGTTAATGAAATAACTCCGGAAAGTAGGTCATTAGGTATCTTCATAGTCAAAAGAATTATTAACAAACTGGAGCTTCACAGTTGTAGTATATTTGCATGCTAGACAAGGCCATCTTTTCGGAGTTCATTATACCACACTATTCTCTGGTCAAATTATACACTGAACTACAACAATATGGTCAATTTGGACATTTCATCCATCCATCACGAAATTGGATTGCATGTGGCATTTTGAGGCAATTAAAAGTTCAGTCCAGTACAATCTTCAAATTAACAGAAGGTTGATATATTGATTTTTAATATGTTAAAACTGACCACAACGAGATGGTTTAGTGGTCAGATGCGCTTTTGGATTAAAATATCAACAGGTATGAACTCTGAACTATTTGTATTCAATAATCTTGTTCCTGGTATGAAAAGATTATACTACAGTTCCCCCTCCTTTTCTTTTCATAATCACCAAAACCAGTCCATCTTCTCTTTTTACATCTTTCATCCCTTCAAAAAGGGTATTTTTGACATGGCCCCAAATTGGGGCTATAACATCAAAACAGAATGTTATACTCAACAATGTTGCTCAGCCTATCCCTTATTACTCTAACTAAGTTTCTTACAGTGTCTATGTGAAACCATAAATATCTCACTTAACAAGCATAAGATCATCTTTTACGAACAGAAGATGGATAAAAGACACTGCATTTTCATTTAAGGAGAAGAAGATTGCAGCAATGACTCAACTGGAACAAGCAGGAAATGTGAAACTGGAAGGAGCAGAATGGTCCAAAGGAAACTCGATTGTAAATAGAATTAAATCACTAAAAGTATAGAAAATTAAAATAGTGCTGACACAAAGAGAAAGTGAAAGGACAAACCTCAAGTAATCAGATGTTCTCTCAACAAGACCACGTCCAACAAAATACCGCTCCTGATAGTCAACATGATGTGAAACAGAAAGTTAGTGCATACTAACTAAAGATGATCCACTCTTAGAAAAAGGTAAAAATAAAAATAAAAAAGAGTTCACCTGATAAATCCACTTGAAAAACTGGAAAAATGACTGGTCTGACATCTGAGAAAGTCTGTGGCATGCAGGAAACTTCATGAAAGAAGCCATCAATATGCGTAGACCGGCATAAACACCCAGTACCAGAATATATATTCTAAAATAAAACGATTCTGAATTTCTTTTATTCTTTTCATCCAACAACTTCCTGAAATTTTGTTTCACAAATTCAGCAATAGAAATTTAAGAAAATTAATCTATTTCAAAACACTGATCAAATGCATCTCGAGCCTTACAAATAAAAGTAAGTCACTGATGCTGAAGCCAAACCCCACCAGAAGAACCTGATAACAATTCTCGAAATAGCCATGCCTCTAGCCATTGTGTAGGCACCAAACATAAGAAGAACATCCAAGCAACCTACATAACACAAAGGGAGGGTATGACAGTGAGAAAGAAGAACAAGAAATCCTGAACAGACAGACAAGGAAGACGGAGACAAAGAAGTACTTAGTGATGCAAATAAGGGAATGGGATTGAAAACGCTGAAAGAACCAACTGTTTCTGGCAGAATCTGACTTACTCTCCGCAAAATTCATAATGGCAAATGTAGGACCAGCACTAAGAACAATCTTGAAAGTGTTGAGATTTATTTTTCCACCATGGAAGGCGATGATTGTCAAAGCCTATAAACAATCACAAAGGAATAACACGTAAGGTATGGACCTTGGAACAATTTCAAAGCAGTATCTGGCAAGAAGAAGATCACCTGAAACATGACAACTAAAAAAATCCACATTCGATGAAAGCTCCGATACAAGTGCAGGAAAGTCCTGTGCTCGACAAAAGAACTTTTACCAGTCTGCAAGTTCAAATCCACATTTCATAAAGAAATAAGGTTAAGTTGTCAATATTTCATTTCCAACAACAAATATGACCAAGAAAAAAAATTAGATATAACGAAATTCATGTGGATCTTAAACCAACCCTCTTTCCCTTCTTTGATGGCTTCAAAAGAAATGCAGAATCCTTCTTCATAGGCCAACCTAACTTAAAGCAAGTAGGTGACCTGTAAATGTTTTCTATTATCAGTCTACCGCATACCAAATATTAAGAATTAATTGGGAAATCACAAACCAGAAATATTCATTGAAGTCATCGTAATTCCTCCACTTTGAGTGGGCCGCTTTCCCATTTTGGTTTCTTTCAGCTTCCTACAGATTGATCGAAAAGACTCATTCATTAAGTCACCACACATTCATTTGTTGATAATAAAAAAGGTGAAAATAGAACATGCAATATCTTTACTTGGTAATAACTAGAAAAGCTAGCTGAGCCACCGAACTTAGAGGACTAACAACCATCATCTGTACAGCTAGATGCAATAACTGAACAGAAAACTTAGAGGACTAACCATAAATACCAGCCTCTTATTACTACTCCTATATGTAAGAGACTTAAAAACAAGAGACAGAGGAACCACCAGCGAACTTAGAGGAAGCAACCGACATATTGATTTGATGCAGGAACATCACATTCTATTGCTCTATATTCTGAGGGGTTAATAACGAAATCAGCAAACATGTTATAAAAAACAATAACATCACTCTTTTTTTCTGTGATACATTAGTTTCTGTGCTCACTTTCCAAGCTAAGACAAATGAACAATCAAATCACTTTGGCAAATAATAAATGAGACGCATAATAAGTATTAAAGAAAGATCGTAGTTTCCTCTTTCTATTGACAACCCTAAACATATTAAAAACTACTAAATAACACTTAAATAAGATATTAAGTTTACAACCAAATTGACTCACAGCTGCCATTATCATATATATGGGAGAAACAATCTGCTCTAGGAAGGAAACAGAACCACCCTCTGTAGTACAGCTTGGGGCAGGAGTGGCATTTCCATGGTCAATAATAGCATCCAACTCCTTTGCCATCTGTAAATCCATGAATGCAGATATATAAATTAAAAAAGGGCAAAAGAATTAGGTATCATCCTACCTTGAAGAGGTATGAAGTTAACATACTGTCGGAGCAATTACTAAAATCTTCATAATGATACGTCTTTGGTAGAAATTTATATAGATATGTATACCGGAAAAAGTAGTTAAGTGGAAATCTAAAAACAAATCTATGTAATAATGCAAAACAGTGAATGCTTGTACACCTCCCCCTCAATATTTAAGAAAGCATTTTTCGAACTATTTGCTTTCCGCATTCCAGTTCTGAAAGAAACTGGTCGATCATATTGCATAGAGGTATCAAGGAGCCGATCGTGTATGCCTCACAAGAGAAGGAAATGAGGGCAAGACTGAACATTTCTAAAGTAATATACAAAGCGAAAGCCGCCTGCTAACCAAAACCATCGGCAAGAGAGACTTACATGATGGAATAAGTAGCATATGCATTCAGGAAGGAAACGAAGATTCGCTGCTTCACCCCAGATGCAATAATATAAAGAAACCAAAAACAGTTTGCGGTCTCTGTTTATAGCTTCTAAACTGCTCAGATCACATTAAAATTGTGAGTGTCACCTGATTTAGCGACACATCAAAACATAAAACAAGAGGTTCTGAGTTTAACCTATTATAGACAAAGCGTATCCGCAAATATTTGCACCATTTAATGTAATTATCCATGACCTTCAAGAAAACCTCAGTAACAGCTTTGTCGGCAATTTTCTGTAAAGATAAGATTAGAGAATATCAGCACTAAGCAACATCAGACGACTATTAATTCCTATTCCCAGTCCTAATATGAATTACTTGCATACACACTACTACAGCATGACTACAGATTCAATAGTAACTACAGACAACACTTGGAACTAAAATGAATTGCTTACTGGATCTGAACCATCAGGTAGACCAAGTCTTGACTGAGCATTGGCTACAGTGAGCACAACGTTCTCCCGCTGATTTCTAACATTATCTTTCTGTTCCATAAATATTAATAAATTAGTCCAAAAGCGAGGAGGGGGAGAGTGGGATAAGATAAACGCTGGCAATAATATCTATTTCAAATAAGGCATACCCCTCCATCCCTTAAAGATAGTCTTGTTGACTTTTTCATAAATTAAAGAGATAAAATTTTAATACTAGCAAAAGTGTCTTATTTCCAAATGAAAAACGAGTGAAAGTTAACAATCTTCTTCGGATGGAGGGACTAGTACACAACAATTGAAAAACTAACCCAATAGCACCCCCAAAAAAACGCAACAACAAATCAAATCAGTACCTTGAGTAATATATCTTTATGAAATTAAATTATATTATGTTCGAACAGTTATCATATTATAATCTATCTCATTATGCAGGCCCATGTGCTTTTCAAAGGCATGGGCACATAATGAAAAGTCAATAACTAGTAAGAAATCATAAATTCATACATACAATGAAAAGAGGTAAAGATAGCATGGTATTTTATTAGAGAATTGCATGAAAATAATGGTACCCTCAAATAAGGCTCAACAAGGAAAAAGATAAGTATAACAAGAACTGATCACCTAAAGTTCTAATGTCCCAAATGACATCAACTGAACTTTTAACCTTCACTCTGATATAAATAAGCCTTCAACAATTCCATGACATCTAGACAGATGTCTTTATCTAATAGAAGTATGTCTTGACAAAACCAATGCAGTGCCACGATGTGCACACACTTCAATAAAATTTTAAATAAATAGGCCTTGCCAAAATATGGAAAATGTCCCTTAGATATGAGGATGGAAGGAGTAGAGTTCTTTCTATACATAGGTTCCTGAATCAAAAAAAAAAAAAAGTCTAGAAAGTGCAACGATCTTCGGTTCTAAGAGGAACAAATTTATATCTGCCACTCAACGATGAAGTCATCTTTATTTGTAACACCAAAAACTACGGTAACCATACATGATATATGTATGCAAGGGTGAACAGATTAAGCTCTATGAGATTCAAGAGTTAGTTATTCATTAAAAATAAGTAGATGCTAATTGCAAATATAACATTGCAACAAAAAGTACATAAATGACATACCTGAAAGCCAAAAACATATTCTAACAGATCAAACATATCAGCATGCCGTTCTCCAGAGATCTCAAAATTGGTAGGAAGATGAGGGAACTGGTCATTGTAAGTAATTGCTGATATCGCTCCACGGACCTATAAAGGTAAACATGTGAATTGTAACATGAGAAACCAAATTATGCAACGCCTGTCCAAATTATTTTAATGAAAAAATGACATCTAGACAATTGAAATGAAAACCTCGTGATATATCAAAAGATAAGTCACCGAGTACATTTCTCAAATGGCATCAAGTCAATAGCTTACCTCTGGGAAAAATCCAATAGCATTGGCTAATGATGGTGCATCCAAAGGAACAATGTTGTAAGGCATAAGTTCCCCAGTTAAAGTTGCATCTGACCGCTTGATACGACGCAGCTGATAAAATTCACGAAGGGCAGATTCCGGTTATAACTTCAATATGGAAATTATTGGAATACTAAAAAAGTTTGCTTCAAACTTGTACACAGAACGATAGCAACATAATTCGACCAAGAGCAACAAGCAGAAGATGTTCATTTCATCGCTACCACTACTACAATAAACTTAGCAGCAAAGCCCCAAAAAGCTTAATGAAGGAAGATGTAAAGGCAGAAATACAATGTCGATAGTTTTTATCAGTTGTCTACGGTCAAAAGTGTAAGTATAACAAACATACAAATGATCAAAGCAAAAAAAGATGATAAGGGTGGTTTAGCAATGACCATTTTGGTTCATATATCATAGAAATTGTCCAAATAATTTAAATGAACTAAAAGTATCAGTTTTATCTATCAAAATATAAATCAGATTTTTTTTAGTCAACAAAGATAAGCATTGCTAAGCAGGTAATAATGATGTATAACTCAAGTATGGCGTACGAGAATAAACCAGACTTGAAGAGAATGGATTTTGAAAACATAACAACAATTCCAAATTTTGTTCAAGAAACAAAGAGAGAATTTAAAGCACCTCATCTGTTATAGCCTTTCCCACTCCATCCTGTGCATCCTTACTTAAAATTTCCAACACCTCGACAAGGGCCCTCAAGGTGGAAAATACCTTCCTCATCTGTTGCAAGCTAAAACATAGAAAAACGAGGAATTACTATCAACTAACAAAACAGGACAGGGATAACTCGCAATCATCAAAAGATGAAGAAAGGGGATGGGAGAAGTAACTAAACATTGGTAAAATTGTGCAACTATGTCCAATGTTCTTACTGTGAGGGTATGCACCACAAGAACAAGTAAGGTTTGAATTGGCATCACAGTGAGTCAGGGGCTGGAAGTGAAAGATAACATAATGTTGGTTGGGGCTATAGACAATAACACACTATTTTAGGGCATGCCATGCAAATAAAGATCAAACAACTTCCACCCTTAACATGTACTCCCTCCATTTTTTATTGAGTGAACCCGCATTACCATTTATTTTGGTGCATACTGGGTACTGCATACAAAGATCAAGACTATTATTATTTTATTCATAGTCTTTCAAACTTCATCTTCTTATGAACTGCAGTGCTGACAATGGTTTCCCTCGTGTTTCCCACTTCCGAATATTGATACAATTATTACTATCTTTATCTTTTTTTTTTTTTATTGTTTCCCTTCTCCGAAATCTGGAATTAACCACCATGAACAAGAATGCTTCCAACTGAACTACTTCTCTCTGGCTGATGTAGACTATAATGTTTCTAATTATTAAAGAGCTGGTGGGTCAAAAGATAAAACTCTTACTGACCCTTAAATTGTTAATAATAATGCGAAGGGATAAGGGATCATTAAGGTGTAGCTTTGACTTAGCATTACTATGCAAGTTCGTCCTTCATATGTTATCATCACTTGTTTTTCTTGCAGATCATCATATTGGGAATGAGAAACATTGGATCTAACTAGTATATTAGGGATGCAATAACAATGCATGAACTATATCAGAAGAAGACAAGAAGGGGATAGATATAACAGTATAACTTACAAGAAAAAAAGATTAAATGAAATGCAACAAAAAGTAGAAGAGTTCAATATAATTGAAATGATTTGAGAAATATAAATATAATTGAAATGATTTGAGTAATATAAATATATTGAGTTAACTCAAAGAGGAATAAAGGAGAGTTGACATAGGAAAATAAATTTAGAAGTCACCTATTACTCAACACTCAGCAGTGGCCTATAAATACAAGTGTACTATCAACAACTAGAGGATGCTATACAATAAGCACACAGATGAATTTAGCCAAGACCTGAAGACATCAACCAACAGAATGTAGCAATGAGGGAAATTTCTATTTGTTCTTATTTTCTCGCCCAATTTTTTATCAATTACACTGAATAAATACTGAAAAAATATGTCCCACAACCACGTTCCATTATTTGTATAATTTCTGCTAAATACCCGCTAAATAGATCAGACAAAAGATAACAAAAGTGAAATAGTTAATATATAATCAGCCCATAACTAATAGACCCATAACTTCAAAACTTCAAAATACTTAGCAAGTTAGAACAAATAACCTTAAAACCCAAACACATCAGTGAACATCAAACTCGTAGTTTAATATTAGTATGCTACTACAGCATCAAAAACATACTCTCCAACATTAGCGATGAAAGTTCCAGATTCACGCCATTTTTGCTCCTCCCTTTGTAAATCATCCACTTTGTGACGTTTTTTGAACTGCTGATAAAATTTCCATAAGCGTTCAACATCTAGACGCCTGTCAATTCTAGTCCCATCTCTTTTCGCAAGTTTTTGCTGGGAAAAGAAAATATAGATCAGCGAACTAACCACAAATTTGAGTAACAAAGTAGAAAACATGGAAGCCGACATAACAATCGAAACAACAGGCAAGATGAACAGAATATACATTGATTTGTCACTTTTACCCCTCTTTATCTTTTTCATACGTCCATCTGTTGTATCCAGTATTTTAAAAGTAGAGTATGACACCTAAGCAAAACCAAAAGAATTGAAACGAAGTACCTTGATCACTGACATTAAACCGGTCTTAAACTGAAGAACGCCTCTACCATCACTGTTGGGATCCAAGTTCTGTGCCATTGTGTAAGCCTGCTCACACACTACCAAAAACAAGGGAAGAAGGTCATCTAAATTGTATTGTCCAATTTATCAGGAGAAGCTTCATGGGTTACATACTCCATCCCAAGTATGTGATAATTCCAAAATAAAAGACTGAGCTAAATGCATGTCCATAGAGACCAACCAAACTCTCTACCCTTCATTGCCTAATCTATTTCCAACATCCAAGTTGATCATAACAATAATAAAAGCAAATCGTATTTCAACAGATTCAACAAATTAATTATGTACTGGATATCAGCATAGACTGAACCTATTCTATACAAACTAAAGACTTTTTCCCTGTGACAAATGAACAATATGCGAACATATGAGCAATTTTGACTAAAAACAGTATTATCTCCATCTCAAGAAATCATTCAATTTGATTTTCAAGGGTAAAAAATATAATTAACATAAATACATAAACAAGACGAGCAGCTGATATATTTTCACCAAATTTCATACCAAAATATATAAAGATACTTCAGTTAAATTGTTGTTATTATTATAAACAACCATCAAAATTCGAACATAAACAATCTTTTTGGCCGGAGTAAAACACTGCAACCAAATCACCCTAACAAAACAAACAATAATTCGTAATAAAAATACAAACCACATCCACAAATTGATACAAATTATCAATAACCCCTTACATATTCTTGCAACGCTAGGGTCCTCAGCTTGAATCTCGTCCGCAGCTTGCAAAATGGCATTAATATTCGTGGTCCGCTGAAGCGAATCCGGCACAGCACCTGCGATGCCACTCGGTCTCCGTTCATGGCCTTGCCCGGACCTCCTCCGCAGCGTCGCTCGAATCAATCTCTCCCAATTATCATAAACCCTACTCATTTCAACTATTTATCAACTGATGAAATCTACGCCCGATTCAAACTGTGTCCCAAATGAATCGTCCAGGTTTGTAGAGGAGAGATAATTGTCTAATTTGAATCAATTGTCCAGTTTGAATCAATTGTCCAGTTTCACTTTAATTGTCCAATTTGGGATCTGAAAGGGTTTGTGTTTCAGTTACGGTAGTTAAGAGAGTGTTTTCGGATTTGAATGTTTTTGAATTAAGGGTTGAAATTGTTAAATTAAACGCGTTAATTGTGTTTTCTTCTAGATTAAGGACCAGTTGAGACTTTAGTCTCCTTATCTTTTATTTTAGTGTCTCTTATTTGCATATCAGGGTCTCTGTTTGACCACTTTGTCAATTTATGGACCAGTCGATTAATTGTTTGATAAAATAGATTGTACTACCCTAAAGGACTGTGTACCGTTGAAATGAGGCTAAACTTCACATTGCCCCTAAAATATTGTGTACCGTTTAAATTAGGGATTGAACTTATGAGTAGATCAGTCTGCCCCTTAACTTTTAAATCTGTCAATTTGCCCCTCTGAACTATGACGAACTGATCAGTTTGAGGATTTTCACCATATAATTGATACTCCCTCTATCCTTAAATGATTAATACATTTTGACTTTCATGATCAACACACAATCTAGAGTGTTAGATTTCGTTCGAGTCACTAATTTGTTTTTACTATCTCATATATTTCTTTGAATTTCTAAAAATATGATATACATGACTAGGTCTGCGAGTGAACGTAAGACGTTCAATTCGGCGTGCATTATTCGGCTCGTTGCTCGGTGCGCATTCGCAAACTTGAAACCAAATGTTAAAATTTATTGTTCGGCAAACCGAATCGAACGATGTGAAATGGTTCGGTCCGCCTATTAAATATATGATATAAAAGTTAAATACACATAATCTAACCATGTGTATAGTTTATATTTCAATAGTAACTACTAGGATAATTATTATAAATAACATAAATTAAAGTTAACATAATAGGATCATCATTTGAAATCAACTAATTATTAAAATTACTACTAGAACGTACTAATTTAACATATCTTATGCCCAAATGTAAGATCTCACTTCATCAACTAGCCCCCGGATTCTTCCTCCAATATTTTCATATGTCATATTCAAGCCCTGGAATTGTTTGTCAAAATCAGATCGAATTATTTGTGTATTTTTTGAAAATCGGACTGAACTCGAGCCAAACTCGAACTCCAAATATTACATGCAAACTCGAACCTTCGAATTTTAGGTTCGCACAAATCGGACCAAATTGAACCTAATATGCGAACCCGTGCGAACCGAACTCAAACATAGGTACGTTCGTTATAGTTCGGTCCGTTTACAACCCTATACATGACTTAGAATATATTTTAGTATTCAAAATAATCATATGTTTTCACATGAATGCATGTAATACTTGACAAAAATTGAAAAACAAACAATCAATTTATGTGAATATTAAATTTGTGCAGTTGATAGATTGGAAGAATCAACCATCATTTAATGGGTTAAATTTTATTTGGTGAAGATGTTGTAAGCTTAATTAGTTGGAAAACTTTGATGTTTTCTGTGATTCAGTCAAATAAAAAATCTTAATGAATTTTATGTTTGGCGGACAACATAATGTGGAGCGAGACTTAGAGAGTATGTCAGATAAAGTATGTTAGTAAGTGGTTGGTTGTTATTGAGATAAACGTCACAGAAATTATTAAAGTCAAACGAAGTTTGAAACTTTATCTACCCAATCTAATGAGCTAGTATAAAAAGTAGGTCTTTGATTTTTACACTCCAAATTTCATAACCACACTCCACTTTATCACTTTTTGTAATTTTTTAGAGAGTAAATTGAAGGGTAAAATAAAGAATTTGGAGTGTAAAAATCAAAACCCAAAAAGTATAACTATATCGGTAAAAAAGGCCGACACTAGACATATACATGAAAATTTTAAATAAACTTTAATTGTCTATTATGTTTGAACATTAAAACTAAAATACATATATACAAACTCCGTTTTTACGTGCACTAAACATCGAATTCTTTCTCGAGCCTACTGATGAGTTTGGGCCTACTGACGATCAGTCCACTGAGGTTCAGACTGACGAGCAGCCCACTGAGATTCAGCCTAGTGATGACCAGCCCACTGGGGATCAGCCTAGTGATGACCAGCCCACTGGGGATCAGCTCATTGAGGATGATGAGTTTTAGTAGTTTATGAGTAATGAATTCAATAATTTGAGAGTTTTAGTAGTTTTTTTTTCTTTTGTAAATTAATGATGATGTGGGTTTCGAACCAGGACCTTTTAATTATTAGTAAGAGCATTTTTCACTAGACTATTCGATTAATTCTAAGTTGTATATTTCTTGAAATGAGTAAAATATGAGATATGAGTTTAAACTCATTAATTGTAATTAAAGAGATTTTCATGATGAGTTTAAATTTACTAATGTTGCCTCCATGTTAAAATAAATGAGTATAGAAAATAAATTATTTTTCATCGTAGCTCATTATGTGGGGATTCAATGTACCTTTTAGCTTATTTTTTATGTATTATCATAATAATTGTTTTACTTTTGGATTTTTTGCTTGTTACCCCCTCAATCATCAATTTATTACAGATTGTCCAATTATTTCCAAGATTACCCATGAGCTTCTTTTTTCAATTTTACATCATAATGACTATGACGCCCTCATACAACTAAAAAAATAATGACCACAATCTAAAATACTCTTATACAGTTAACCCCAAACTTTTACGTGCCCTTGCCCCTACCCCTAAATTTTTTTTGTCAACATCCTACTCATTTCACTGAGTCCGGCTCCTCTCCAATTCCAATCCCTCATGTTCTCCTTCTTTTCATCACTTTCTCACAAATTTTTATATTATCAAAGGTGTTGATGAATAAAGCTAACCATATAGAAGACAACAAATGCTTTTAAGTAGACATTCCATCAACACTATATTAAAAATGCATGTCATGCATGTGGAAGACGATAAAATCACCTTAGAATGAAATATTTACCTTAGAAGCAAATTACTTGATTAAATGTCTACTTGGAAGCATTTGCTGTCTTCTACATGCCTAACTTTCTTCATCAATACCTTTGATAATATAAAAATTGATGAGAAAATGATGAAATTGAGGGGAACATGAGGGAATATGAGGGAATGGAATTGGAGAGGAGCTTGACTCCATTTCACTGCCCCATAATCTCTCCCCAAGCAAACTTCCTACCCGTAACTCTAGACACTCTTACAATATTTCATCCAGCCGATAAATCCTACCGCCTCCCCAGATAATCTCAATGAATATACAAATTTACATACTCAAATTGAAAATCTCCGAATTTGTTTTTAAATGCTGAACGAAAAAGTTACTTATCATCTTTCTAAAATCAATAACATCAAAATTAATCTAAGAAGGTTAAATCTCTATAACCAATCTTTATAATTATATATTGGTAATTTGAAAAACTACATACATCAAGTTGGCTCACCGAGCCGGCTCGGGGGAGCTATTTAGCCACAAAGTCGGCTCGGGCTCGTTTTATTTAAGATTTAAGACAAGCTATGTTTGTTGTTGGACTCCGGGAAACAATATACACTCACCCAAATAATGTTTTTTTATAAGTTCAAATGACCATTTTACCCTTTGATCAAACTTCTTAAAGTAGGAAGGTCAATATTGGTATTTCACTATAAAAACACCACTGATCGAGCCCCTCGGTGTAGCTCATACAGTTTTACTATCTCAGTTGCAGAAGTAAGAAAGTAAAGATCAATGGCAAACACCATTCTTGTATTGGTCACTTGTATACTCTCTGTCTCATCTCCTTCTCTATCTTACCATAATCAGGTAATCTCTCATTTTTGACAGTTAAAGTTTACCCTAGATGTTCTTGAATGATATATTAACAAGAAAACAAACCAAAGATTGTGAAAATGAATTTGGAATTGAAAAACCCTCTTTTCATTCTATTCTTCTTCACATAGGTTCCAATTTCCTGTTATGTTATGTATTTTGATGGCTACCCAAATTTAGTTATGGTCTGATTAAGATAGCTATGATTAGATAAATCATGATCATTTACAATGAAATATAATAAGCTATTTTATTTATTTATAAAATTTTGTAGTTAAAGTTATGATCTTTGATGTTCTTGAATGATGGTATTAACAAGAAAATAAACCCACATTGTGAAAGTAAATTGGAATTCTAAAACCCCCTGTAATTGTATGATTGTTCATCTAGGTTCCAAATTGGTGTGATTTTGTGATGCGGATATAGTTTTCATTTGATTAGTCAATTTGTGTTTCATTTCTTTACATTCGTGATGTTACTTTTCGTAGCTAACGTCGTCATATTGGATATTCTTGAATGGAGTTATTAACAAGAAAACAATCCAAGATTGTGAAATGAATTTAGAATTGAAAAGCGCACTTTTAATTGTATTCTTGTTCAGTTAGGTCGTAATTTGCAGTTATGCTCTGAAGTTTCACTGCACATATTAGTATCAGCATAGCTATTAGTTTAAACTATTTCAGACATATTCATTTATTTAAAATGATCGTTTATACTGGAATATACTATACTACGAGTATTTTTTTTATTGGAATTTTATCAAAGTTGTGATCTTTGCGCCTTGCGGTTCTTTAATGATAGTTATGAACAAGAAAACAAATCTATAGTGGGAAGTTTTTTGTTGAATTAATGTTCACTAGGTTCTAAATTATTGCAATGTCCGATGTAAATTTGTATTTATTTGTTTATTCAGTCTTGTGTCATTTCTTTGCGCTTCTTATTCTTCTTTCTGATGTTATTTTTTATAGCTAAAGTTGTGATCATTGATGTTTTTCAATGGATGGATTAAGAAGAAAACAAACCCAGATTAGAAGTTATAAACCCCGCTTATAATTGAATTCTTGTTCACCTAGGTTCAAAATTGGTGTGGCATTGTGATGTTTATATTTCTTTTATGATTAGTAAATTTTTGTGTTACGTCTTCTCATATTGCTCGAATGTATTGAATGTTATTTTGAGCTCTTGTTTTTTGTGCACAGGATGTAGACCATTCATCATCAAGGTAACATTTGCTTTCATGCTTAATTTATATAGATTTAAAGTTTCTTCATGTTTTAGTCTAAGCAATATCGTTCTCAAGTATTGGCTAAGGGATTTCAGTCGCCTTTAGAACCCTTTTGTTTATAGTGACTGATTTAGGTTAATGATCGAAAATGCAGAAGTTTATTATGAACTTACTGAGAATTTCTCAATAAGAAACATACTTTCTTTATGCTCATATATCGAGAAACCTATGAGTTAATAAACTTAAGATCAAAATACTTTCATTTCGGAATTGCTATGAGATAACTTAATTAATCCAAAAAGTATCAAGACTTCAAAATCAATATTACTTTAATACCTCAGAGGAATTTCCATTGTCCAATTTAGTATTTGACACCGACTTAGATGCTAAATTTAGAATTATTGTTTTGTTATTTAAGCAGCTGCTGTTTTTTTAAGATAATTTAATGTTGTGGGCGCTCACTATTTATTCGAACTAATTGTGTCAAAGATTATTTCTTCTGATGCTTAGGACTGTAAAAGAAGAACATAAGGCCCCTGAAATACATTGTTCCCGAGAGAGAAGTAGGCTAGCATGGAGAGCTATTAATCAGGTATCTTCAATAGCTTGTTGAATATGTATTCAGTTGTTATTTTCTTATTTAAGTTTCGTTGTCATTGAATAAAATTGTAGTTTTATCATCTCTGCAGTATATAATGCCATTTGTAGAACGAGAAAGATATAACCTATCTACCAAGTGTAGACTTCATCCATCAAATGATATTTTCAGAGACCAGGAGAATCACAAGATTCTTGTAGATTTAAATGAATGGCGATGTGGGTACTGCAAGAAAGCATTCAGAGGAGAAAGGTTCCTTGATCAGCATTTTGATAACAGACACTACAATCTTCTTAATATTGTAAGCATAATTGATTTCCCTTGTTTCAGCGTTAAAGCAAGAAAATGCAACAATCTCCTCCCAAGAAAAAGTCGTAACACCCTGTATTATTTTGATTAAGACATATAGTATACTCCGTACTATGCTCATAAATTCCAGTTGACATGTAATATTGCGAGTCCTTAAGTAGGGTGGACTGTTTCTTCAGGTTAAATACAATTATTTTTATTTTACTTATATTGCATGAGGTAAATCGCCTCGTTCTTTTTAGAGTCATGGAAAGTGCATGGCAGAATTATGTGGAGCTTTGCATTGCGACCTTATAATGGAAACGAGATTTCCTAAAACAAAATGCAATCCTGCAGCAGCCACTAGGAATCGTCTTATGTGTGAGGTCTGAGTTTGTTAGTAATATTTCAGTGGCTGTTTAGTTCATCTTTTCCCTGCTTAAAGATACCTTTTATATGCAGGAACTTGCTGACAGCTGCTTTCCTTTAAATCAAGGCGGGTCAGCTGCTCGCCTTCATGGTAGGACTGGTTTTATGAGAAGGCATTACAGACATGTCAGTTCGGTGAACTAAGTGATTTTCTTATTGTTCATGTAGAATTATTTTTGCTTCAATTTTGTGATGCTCACGCCTGCTCTGGAGCAAGGAAACCATTTTCTAGAGGTGGCAGGGTAAGGCTTCCTAACTTCATATATGCCTTTAATGAGGTATTTCATCAAAGTGAACTTTCAGTGTTATTAGAAAACATTTCTTTAACATTTTCAATTTTTTCGATCATTGCAGAAGAAAACCAATTTATTCTACATGGCAATTACAATATTCGGACTGCTGTTGATCCCTTTATTTTACGTTGTTGTTTATTTGTACCGAAGGTATTTTCTCAAGCTTCTGGATTACTTAAACTAAGTTATATAGTTGACTGATATGTATACCTTGCATGTGCTGCAGAGATTTGAAAAATGGCTCACAAAAACTGAAGCGCATAGTAAAACAGGGAGCAAAGCATAAACCCTATTAGGTAAGTATGCTTCATCTTCATTTATGTCTCGTTTCACGACTTGATGACCAAGTTATTTACATTCCTCTATTGTTTTTCATTTCGTAAGTAATTTCGTTTGCTATACAATATCAACTGTTTCTCTCTTGTCCAAGTAGCATATAGACCGTAAATGATTACCATGTGCTAGTTAATTTTGTTCAGTTTCCATGCGATCCGACCCCCCCCCCCCCCCCCCCATTCCTCGCTTAGGCGGGACTTGGGAACCTCTTTTAGGCATTGGGGCATGTTATTTTTACTGTTATAGTTGATATATTCCCTTAACTTTGATTGTTAATTTAGATACATTGCTAAATTCTGATATCCAGCAACTAGGACGTCGTGTCCAACCTGCCTAGATATAGATGGAAACGCCCTTCTTAATGTCTCACCAACATTCGTCTTCTTTTCTACCCTTAACCAGAAAAACGAAAAACATTTTAGCGATATCTGACCGTTTGTTAGGTTCCATTGCAGGTCAAATCTCTTACATATTCAGTTGATTAAAGCGATTGATGGATGAATTTTGTCGACAACCATTATTCTTTAGCGCCATCCTTGAATATTGATCAACATGGGATCAATAATTCACTTTGGGAACTATGGCTCGTCTTAGAGAGAGTTTCTCGCCAATTCGTACATAAACCTGCCACTAACAGTTTTGATGGAAGAACACAGCTCCTGGTGATATTTTTAAAAGTTGATATTTTCGCGGATCGAATTTTATGACATTGTAAATTATTATGAATATGGTAATTTCATCATTAAGTTTAGTTGTAACTGTGTTATCTGCAAATGGTATTTTTATTCAATCATGTACAAAGTGTTGATTGGAGTTTTTCTTCCTCGATAGTGTAAGAACGTTCGATAAATTTAGAAATTAAAATAATGGAGTAATATTGTTTCAAAACTATGGTCGCCATAAACGAATGAGCTGATTGGAAGATTGTACACGTGTTTTGCATATATATTTTCTAAGAGTTACTCGTATAATTTTGTTGAGGCTCTATATAACTCCATATTTTTGCTATAATAATTGAGTTTTTTTTAATATGTTGTACTCTATCCATCTTTTAAAGATTTAAAGATTGTTAAATTTTGAATTTCATAACTTGAATTTTAAAATTTTAAACTAATTAATGTTTATGTGACTTAAAATTATTTGTTAAAAGTAACAAAATACATTATTTCAACCTCCTTTTCCTATTAATGTAAAAATTTGATACAAACCGAAATTGTGTGTATCAACTAAAACTGAATATTGAAAATTAACTAGAACGACTTAGGGACGATGTAAATACTATATAAAGAATATATTTTCACATTAATTAAATTTATTAGTGATGTTGTCAAAATATCAACTTTCATAAGAGATGGATTGATAAAAAAGAGGAGTTTTTTTATTATAACATAAATGAATATGTC
The DNA here is from genome assembly GCA_003412495.2 of Echium plantagineum. NCBI lineage: Eukaryota > Viridiplantae > Streptophyta > Magnoliopsida > Boraginales > Boraginaceae > Echium > Echium plantagineum. Next base: position 23,143,946 of record CM016568.1, on the reverse strand, counting down.
ACATTAGATTATTTTTTCATAACTATCTTTATGTATATATATTATATTAATCAATTTTATATTATTAGATTTAAGAATAAAAATTAACATTTTACATGAATATCTACACCTCTATATGTATTAATGAAAAAAATATATATTATATTATCAATTTTGTATGATTAGATTGAGGAATAAAAATAAATTTCACATCAGAGTTTTGAAAATTGGTTATAGTATATATTTGTTGTTTTTTCAGGATTACTTGTCATATTTATGAGGATTTTTTGTAGAATTTTTATGAGATAAAATTATTAAGAGTATATTTATCCAAAAGAGAACACAAATTTAAGGAACTCGTACTTTATTATATTTCAGAAGTCGTAAATCCATTTTATATTATGAGATTAAGAAATAAAAATTGACATGTTACATGAATCGTGTGGTTCCTTTGTAGATTGATGGCTATGTTGGTGGAGTTAATGATATAGCTTTCGCTCACCCAAACAAACAAGCATGTGTAATTACTTGCGCTGATGATAAGTTGATCAAGGTTATGGATCCAAATCTTTTTTATCATTTGGAACTTCGCATAGTAGAATCAAACAAAAACCTGGAAGACCAGTTCAGGATTGCAGGAAGAGCATTGTTCGATAGTGTGGAGGAATGCCTGCAGTCAGGGTGCAAGCGCAATTTCTGTGGAAGAGCTTGGTCCAAGCGGATGATTGTGTTTCAAAGGTCAGATCATTTGGCAGAAGACCTGTACAGAGAGATCTTCAGTTTGACGAACATGGTGGACGTGTCGATTAGAGATATTGTTGATAAAGACGTGAATGGAGATGGAAAATGGGTCGAGTTTGAAGCTGAAACATTTGAGGAGGGCATAGAAATCAAAATCGAGAATGAGATACTAACTACGTTAGTCGATGAACTCCTTGACAACATTTTTTGTTTCTAAAGCCCTTCGACATCTTCTTTTACAAATTCTTCTATAAATACTGTCAATAGATTTGGAAAAGCCAATTCTTTTGCAAGTTATTCTAGTCGATGGCTTGTTTATTGTTTGGCATTCAGAGATTATCTATTGTAATTATGTATCCCCTATGGTTGGGTGAGAATAGCTATGTGTCGCTTTCTTTTTCTTTCTTTTTTAATTTTTGTATGCAAATAAAGGGGCTGAAGTGAATCCTTTTCTTATAAGCTGGATATCCGCGGCCGTTACTTTTCGAGTGTGCCTGAGTAAATCCTTTTTACAATCGTTTCATCAAGTAGAAGGTCCGTTTTGAATGTTTTTAAAGCATACTTCTCGAGCCTATTAATTTATTTCCCTCCAATCGTCTAGGGACCAACACACAATTGAGAGTTGAGAATATTGTAGGCACAAGCATAACAAATGAAAGAACACCCGAAAAGAGAAATATTATAAAAATTTGGGGAGGGGGAACCCAATAATATATAAAAAAAACAATTGTACATCCAATTCCTATTGTTACAATGGTAAATATTAAGGACTAGTTCCACCACTGCCAGTAACAAAGAGATTCGAGTACTAAACAAATGAACGGAATGAGCACCTTTTGGACTAAAATGTTAACAAATTTACTCTTCTTTGCCAGCAACCGTTGCAGGGACTGGACTTGAAATGTGAACCTGTTCCAGGGAAATATACAGACTTTTAAAAAACTGGCCTGCAATTCGCGATATAAGCAGGCATATCTGTTTATAGACACGACATCTAATTGAAGTTAAAACAGATTATGTTGCGAAGGAAGGAACTAATGTACCAACTTGAAATGCAAGATAATCGCTGTTTAGGATCTGAGCATGATGTCTCTCTAACCTGCAACTTATAGGTGAACAACTGTAAGACTATATCTATTAGCACATGAATATATGATCACGAAACTTTAAAGTTTAGAAGCATAGTACGACAATTGTGCATAAGTGAAGAAGTACGAGGCTTACTGTTAAGAGTCCGAAAATATAAAATATTTGTCTCGGTAGGACATTAAAAGTACAAATGAGAATCACATAAATAAACACAAAAACCTTTTCTACAGCAGAAACATCAGCACCATCTCTACCTACTCCACCTCCAGTAGTCTCCAAATCATGATCAAATCCTTTTGTTCCAGCAACTATCTTATTATAGTTTCTACTGATCTTTTGCTTCAATAGCTTATTCTTGATTACTGGAGTACCAAAATAGCTATAACTACACAATGCTTCGTTTCTTCGACTGCATAATTTGATGCCATTGAAGTCTGTTTTCGAGGCTTGAAGTGATGGGGAGGGTTTAAGGAGAATGGATGATTGCATTATTGATCAGTATGGCTATCAGGCTATGCATATCTATCCCAAAACATTGTCCAGTTTGATAAAGCTAAGGGCATGTTTGAAGCTTCGATAAGTCCGTTGGAGGTGATGAAGATTACAAAGCGAGAACCGACTGGAATCAGTATATGTCCCAAAACTAATGTCCAGTTTGAATTGTTATAGTGAATACTGAATAGTAGTCAAACTGGCGCCAGATGCCACTTTCATTTTGCAACATATATATAGTCCAGATTAGACAGGTGAAATTTTCATTTAGCTCGACAATTACTATAAATGAGCAGACTCTGACGAAAGCCAGAGTAGTTTCAGTCAGATTAGTGACTATTCAAGTCAACTCGAGCTAGCAACTTCCTTAATTTCATCGAGCTTGCAAGACGATCTTTGAGTTTACTTGGCAATTGGCAGTAGTCCTCAACTTGTGACAGTAAACCCTCACAGTTTTATGGTGTCTAACACCTCGCCACAATACCCTAATTGTGCCCATATGCGTTATGATCTACCCACAAATATAAGTACTACTATGGAACATTTTATGTTTAGATTCATTTGAGATTTTTAATCCTTGTATATGATAGGTAACATAAAACGAAAGATGTATATAAAAGCTGGCTTCACTTTTGATTGCAAAGTTCTAGTCAACAATGTTCTCATGTAGCCTCGAAATTGTTCCTTACTCCTAACAGAATAACAAAAAAGCAACTATAGCTGAAATTGTCTATGAAAAACTCATTCAGCACTTTGATTGGTTAGATATGGATGAAACATCACTTTTCAGCACATCGTTAAGCTTCCTACAGTTCGTCCTGCACAACATCACAAAATTGGATATGTTAGCAACAGTAACAAATACTTGAGAGGAGTGTTGAAAATTTTCTTCTCGAGGTACAGTTATGATCCCTATGATTCTATCATGTTATCATCTCAAGTCTCAACCATTGAAATCTCGATCACATTGAATGGAAGGTGATGTTATTTTAATATACCGATTTCATTTATTATCAATGCAACGCGACTTGAAGAGCATGGAGCTTGAGAGAATAATAGCTCGCGGGGGATGGGGTGTTACGAATTAGTTGGGACACTGAAAAAGACGGTTCGGTAAGAAATACTTACGTGTGCTGTTTCTTCATCTTCATCTTTAGCTTCATCATCTTCAGTATCACTTTCCACCTGAAAGAGAACTCCCATTCATAAGTAAAAAAGTTGTCTCATATCCTGCTGTGTTCTTTAGGCACAACAATCAGACTTGGAAATACAATCAGGCGATTCAAGTAGTTATACACTTACATCTGAGTCATCAACAGGTTTATCTTTCACTTCCTGAACAGAAATCAAATAAACGAAATTAGAATAATTGGTCAATGAAATACAATTAACAACAATATATGCGGGAATATGAATGACTCTTTAAAGGAACAAAACCAAATGACATGGAAAATTGACATATTGCATAGCTATCTTTCAGTTAACTCGCCTAAAAACCTAGCCGTAGCCTATATGTCTAGCATACCAAGATTTTTTATAAAACATACTCAAGGCACTGGTACTTTCACCCAAAAAAGAGTGTCTAGTATTAGAGATCAAAGGTAGTCAAATACCTCTTCCTCTTTCTTCTCAGCCTCGTCAAATGCAGCCTTTTCAGCCTGTTGGTAAGGTACAAATAACACCAAATGATTCTAATAAACTGGAGAACGATTTCGTAGCCTCAATTATGTACAAACCATTTACCTCTTTGTGTTTGGCCCATGTTTCTTCGGCTAGTTTCTTTGCATATTCAGGATCATCACAAATCAATACATTGTCAAAAAGAGTTCCAGATTTCACCTGAGAATATATAAACGTTGTTAGTCGGAGCCACATACTGGTGAGTGAAATAGTGAGAAGAGGTCTAGAATTATTCACACCTGCCACAATTCGACTCCTACATACTTCAAGCTTGGATAAACATATAGCTCTGGATCATCTTTGAAGTCTGACGACAAAGTTGAAGTTTAGCTTAGACAGCAAGTTGATAATACAGGTATCATAAGGTATGCACATCAGAGGTGACATAGACTAACCAGGGTTGTCAATCATGGGTGCCTTCCACTTCCCCTTGTAGTTAGGGTTCTTAATTTTCTGAAGAATAAAAAGAGGCAAAACGAATTAAGCTTTAAGAAGGTATCCAAGAATACGGAAAATAACATAAATAATTCTATGAACCTTTGCTTCCCATGGACCATTATATTCAGGGTTGGCAATTGTTGGGGCAGTCCACTCACCATCCTCCTCATCATCCCAATCCTCTGGCTGCAATGAAAAAATAGCTACACAATGAGATGCTCAGTTTATAATGAAATATCTAGGTAAAACAGCTAAGTGAAGACGCAACAATATAACCTTCTTGGCATCAGGGTCAGTAATCTCCTTGGGGATGTCATCATAGCCCTGTAGGGAACAAAGGAAACAAAGTGTTTAGGATTTTCCCTAGTATCTTATGAGGACAGGTAGAAAATAAAAACAAAATTTTGTGACCTCCGGCTTCTTATCTTCTGGGTCAGGAATATATTCATTCTCATCCCAATCTTGTGGCTGCAATCAGAAAGTGAATCATTTATTGCTGTAATATTGGTGAACAATTAAATTAAACCATACAAGACAACTTAATAAAGCATTACCTTCTTTGCTTCTGGGTCCTTGATTTTCTTTGCTGGCAGAAGATCCCAGTCTTTGTACAAACTGCCTTTTCGCTTCTCCTCATTGTCAATGAGAATGCTATAGGTAGCATCTGGGCGAAGAATGAACGTGTAGACATGTGTAAGTTGGTCAGTCTCGCAAGGCACTTCCTTCTTTATCAAGTGATTTGTATCCTTATAGTTCAGAATGGCATGGACTTTCTTGGTATAACCACAAATATCAGGTCCAAACATAATACTGCAACAGACCATAAATTACAACCAATCAGGAATTCAACAAGTACATAATTTCAAGAGACATGTGTTAATATATGGACATAGAAGGTTTGTATAACCTGTAGGGAGTATCACCACCGAATTTCTTCTGGTCAACGTCACCGCTGAGCAACTTCATATATCCACCACCACAGTCAAGCTTCTGTTCATGCTTGACGGAAAATTGGAATACCAAAGTCTTGTCCTTGTTGCTAAATTCCGGAAACTCAGCAGAAATTGCATAAAACCTAAAATCTTTGCTGGTTTGAATACCTGCAGAGGCAATTACGTATTAAGCACATCACATATCAGCTTAGTATCATGAGCCTCTAGCTGAATGGTCAAATCATACAATGGTGAGGCAATCAGAATTTGGAATTGTAGAAAGAGTTTACCTTTATCATTAGGGTCTCCATTCCATTTACCAGAGGTGAAGTTCCACTCTCCAGCCATATTTTCATCCTTTTTCCAGTCAGATTTGACCCATCTATTCTCCCAACCATCTTTTAGTACATCAGAAACGAATAGATTTAAGTACAGGCTTACAGCATATGAAGAACATAAAAAAGCAATAATCTTTATCAGTTCGTACTAGGAGAAACAATAGGGAGCAATTAAAGAATAAATAGCTAATTTTGACAATTACAAAGCAAACTGGACAATCTTTTGGGACGTAAGTAGTATATCAAAATTGACAAAATGCTTGTAATTTTCAATACAATTAACTTTCAACATTGCAATATCATTCCAATCAATGATTAGGTAACAATTAAGAACACAAAATCATTAGTTTCAGTAATAGAAAATCAAACTGGACAATCTTTTTGGAACATAAATATTTAATCAAAAGTGATAATGGTACTACTTCTTTTTATATCATTTTCAATGCAATTAACTATCAGCATTGCAATCTAATCCAAACCTGATAATTAAATATACTCCCTCCGTCCTAAAAGATTGTCACATTTTGACTTTTGTTAGTCAAACATTATAAAATTTGATCATATTCCCGTTAAACGATACCTTGTTAGATTCGTCTCAATATATATTTTTGAAATATTAACTTTTTATAATTTTTTCCTATGTAAAATAATAGATATTTATGTTTTAAATCGTGTTTTGTTGACCACCAAAAGTCAAAATATGACAATCTTTTAGGGACGGAGGGAGTAATTATTAATATCAAACTGGACAATCTTTCTAGGACACGAGTAGTAAATTAAAATTGGCAAAATGCGATGATCTATTTCATTAACATTTACAATTCATTTTGACGTATAAGTGTTCAATCAAAATTGACAAAATGCAATTATTTTCACACAATTAACTACTAACATTGCAATTTGATTCCAATCAAATAACGAATTATCAATTGACAACACAAAATTATTTATTTTAACAAATTGTGAATGAATTGGACAATCTTTTTGGGACAAAATGAATTAACCTTGGAAACGTTCTTCGAAAATGACTCCAGCTGAAGCTACAGCTACAGAGAGAGAAAGTGCAATTACTAGAGTGAGAAAGCGACTCGCCATGGCTGATGACTGATGTGATTCGGTAATTAGTGAAATATTCAGATTTTATATTGAGTGTGATAGGTTTTCAATTTTGTTATTTAGTGGTCGTTTTTAGTAACTTTTATTTATTTTTATTTAAATTTATTGCACTATTCAATTAAATTGCGACCGCTTATTTTGAAGTAATTGAAATTGAGATGTAAGTTCTATAACTGTTTTATATCGACATCTATTTACCATAATTATATTTGTATGTGATAACGAAATATATTTTCATTATAATTTTTGAGATCGTGGTAAAAAATTGGATATCGGCCTAAAATATAACTTTATTTTTATAAGGTGGCGATGATATTTAGCGTTTATGTTGGCAATGCGATCGAATGGTGAATGAGAATCGAGCGTCTTTGGTATAAGGTGGATGGGTGTGATTGGGTATACAGTGAATGGAATAAGTAGGATGTGATGCCATTTGAAGGAAGATAATTGGTAAAAACATTGAAGTGGGGAAGTTGAATCTTGATGCCAAAAGCATTTGGAGAAATAGTTGATTATTTTTGGGGGATTGGACATGGAGAAATGATGATGGAGTAAATTTATAAATTAATGATGAAATCTTCATTTTTAAGCAAGCTTTTTATGAAGAAGGTAAGAGTATAGAGATGATCAAGTAATTACTCATTTTGTTTGATGGAATATGGAGTCTAATGATAGTTGGATTCGTTAATGATTTGCTTTTTTTTTTTTTACTCCCATTCGACTTGTTAACAAAAACATTTCGTTCAAACTATTAATCTGTAAAGAATATAATTATATTAATATATAGTGTAGAGTATAACAAAATATTCAATTCAATTTTATCAATATAGAATTGATTTATAAATAACATTATATTAATTGAGTTTTGTGGTTTGGACAAACACAAAAGATTGAAAAACGTTTGCAGTTTTTTAAAATGACAAACTTCCCATAAATGTGATGGAAACGGCCACTTGGCGCTTAGCGCCCTATATTTACCGAGAAAAGGATAAAATAAAGAAGCAATTAAAATGTCGATAAAGTTTGAGTTAATCGAATAGGCTAGTGAAAAAAGGCTCTCCTAGTGACCAGAAGGTCATGGGTTCGAAACTCACCTCATCGCTAATTTACAAAAAAAGATGTCGATAAAGTTCAATAATTAGTTGTCGCATTACTCCAATCCTCGACCGGCATCCTCATGTTCAGACGTTGAACACCTCGATGACTTCCCTCAATCCCAGGAAAATCTTGACTTGGTAGATTATGTAATGCAGGTTTAAGTGACTGATTTTGTTGTGGCAATTCCATCATAGAACTCGAGCCTATCGGTGATTCGTCGGGCAACCACCAAAGAAGAGGCGATTGTGGCTGCTCCGATGATGGCTCAGCCAACATCACATCTCTTGCATTGCTATTCATGATGTTGACACCTTCGAATGGGTCACACAATGGACTCCTTGGTAATGAGATACTCCGTTGATTATAGGGGTATCCCAAAAAGTTGTCCTCATCAAAAAATCCTGTAAGTATTATGTTTTCGTTTGTTTCTTCATCATAGTTCAACACATTGAATTGTTGATCATGGGGCAACACTTGTAGTTGATCAGTGTTCTTTTCGACATATTTTGGATTCCGTACATCATCACCAGGTTGTGTCAAAGCAGAGTAATTGTTTTCTTGATCGTTGATACTATTGAAGTTCATAACTGGAAATGGACAGCAAAATTAACATTTTAAAATCTATCATCTCAAACAAATTAGATAACACGAGCTTCTTTCGAAGAGGTGTACGAGGTTCGATTCTCGCACAGTAAATTTAAACATGTTTCTAGCATTATATATGATAATATGATAAAAATTTATACCTGACATTGGTGAATCTAGATCAAGAGTTCCACAAAGTTGATTGTGTATCTCCAAGTTTTGAAGATGAGGTGTGACAAAAGTTGGAGGGTAATTTTGGTATTGGCATTGATGAGTGGCCCCAAAGTCCTGTCCATAGAATTGAGAGGACCCATACACACCATTTGAGTCAAAATAAGGTGATTGGTGGCTTGGGAATGGACTTCGACTTAGATCATTCAATCTTTGATCACATAAAAGGATGTTTTCATAAGTCTTTTCAAGTGTATTCGCTGGAAACCTCACATAATGCCTCCTAAAACAAAATCCATTGAAAGATTTATTATCAAATGTGGTTTACTATATATGTCACACTCAAAATAAAACGAAACTGTATTAAAATTTCATAGGTACAATTTTTTATGTTTCTCAACGTAACATGTCGATTTGGTCTCAGATGGGAAAATATTGAAAGACAATTTCATTTTAGTATCGAATAGTTATAATGTTATAAATTAATTCTGATAATAACACAAATTGTATAGCATAATTCTCAAAAATGACAAATGTATGTTGCAGTATGGTACTTGAAAAAATGAGGATTACTATGCAACAATTGTTATTTTCAGGAACTATATATCGCAATATTTGTGACACTCTCAGAGACTAGTCTACAATATAACAATAATGTTACTATATAAGATCAAAGGACAACTTCGTCCCACTATTCGGAACCAAATCAATTATATTGTCTAGTAAGTCATTTGTTGTTTTACGTCAATCTTTATTCTTTTTTTGATAATATATAGTATGTGTAATTGTCAAAACTATTAGCGTTACCTGTATTTGTAAGCATGACCACCAGTAAAATCATGTGATTGTTCCCAAGCAGTATGTTTCTTTGGTTGTGGAGCTGTTTCTCGATAAAAGAAAGGTGGTTCATTGAGCTGCATACATTTTTCAAAAGAGTTATACACAAGATTTAGATAGAGAGAATTAGTTTTATTGTAATTGTGTACACGGCTCACTTTCGATAATGCTATCGAATGTACTAAAGATTTTTTAGTACCGTGGAAATATGTTTGATTTAAACTAATAATATAGTAACAAAATGTGAAAGCAGACATTAAATTAACAAACCTCAATTTCGAGAATGGATTCTAGATTATCAATTATAGTAGCTCTAATTCCCACTATATTCGACCATTGTAACTCAATCTTACTCTTCAATGGTCCATCCAGAATCTCCCAAACCAATTTGCGTTTTGCATAATAGCATTTAGCTACTATATGACCATCATGTTGAGAAATAACCTACTTATCAAGAAATCACAATATTAGTATAACAAAAACACAATATTTGTAACCGAAAATGTCCCACAAAAATATAACAGAAGATCGAGAGTCATACGATAAATATGTCTAGAGAGACACATAGACATAAATAAGTTTATAAAATAAGAAATTACCTCCCAATCACCAATCTTTAGGAAATTAGCACGAAAATTGGAAGCTTTGATTTTTTCAGACATAGGCATGGGAGAAGTGGAGTTTTCCTTTTTGTTGGTATGATATAACTCATGTTCTATGAGATTGACTAATGATGCAGTCTTTTTCAGAGATAGTCCAAGAGAACTTGGTCGTTCACTCATAAAATGCATGTCCTGAAAAATTCAATTTTATATAATGTTATTAGTTATATACCAACTTGTAACTTTATGTCATATAACAACACAATTAAATTTGAAGAACATACATCTAAAAGTATAATTATGTATGTTTTAACAATGATAAAGTGGATAATTGGTTCAAGTGAATGAATCACAAATTCAAACAGAGCAAATATAGATTAATGCACTGTTGATATCCCAAGTCCCATATCCGTGCTCGATGTATTTTCGAGTGTGTACTCGTTACTATCAATTGATTTTAGAATGAAATAATTACATTGACTGTTATTGGACCTTTTTCGCAATCTACCGCTCTCATGATAGACTCTCTCATGCACTCAAACTCCTCATACATGCTCACAAATTCATAAATGAAGTCTAATTTCTAGCAAATTAAACTCCTCATACATGCTCACAAATCTTCATAAATGAAGTCTAGTTTCTAGCAAATTAAACTTCAATGATTAATACTATCTTTTTAATTACAAGATATACTTCCAACAACTTTAAATTATAAGTTTTGGAATTATTTTACTTCACTATCATAACTCATAAGTATATATATATAACCCTAGAAATAATCGTAATAACAATAATAAATATTAGAATTAATAAGAACCATCATAACAAACTAGTGATAAAAAACCTGGTGGTGGTTATAGCTGGATGGTCGAGTAGCTCCACCGTCGTGCACATGATTCCGATTGCCGTCGCCGCCAGAATGAGCTGGTCCTTCCCCTTTCCACATGGTGGCGCCAATTGTGATATGACGAAAAAGAAGTGTTGTTATATTTGATTCTGTATTCCCTCTTTTTTTTGTTCTTGTTAGATCGTATATGTGTGCTAGATTCACTACTATATTTATAGCCCTAAAAAGAGGCTTAAAAATCGGAGGAGAAGTAGGGACCAATTAGATTTTATAAAAAATATAGTTGGCAATTAAAAAAAAAAAAAGGAAGAGTAAATATATATATTGAGAGCAAAAGAAAGGTAGATGATGACGTGATCTTTAATTTATTCTAATAATTGATTCATAAAATGTAACCAATCATGAGCTTGTTGTTTCCTACAAGGACTCCTTTTGACTATAGTGACATGGAACAGTTTGGAAATTTTATTTATTTAGTTTATATATATAACTTTTGACAAATTTTAATTCTTATAGTTCACAGTTTTTATAGTTCACAGTTTTTATTAAGAACACAGTTTTGAAATAACTAAAATACAAAACATTCAATAAATATTATAAAAATACTTAATAAATGATATAACATATTAAAACTGAAGATCAATTAATTATACTTTCGGTGGTTTAAATATTGTCAAGAGCTTAATAGAGATTGTTGTTAAATCCTGTTAGTTATGCTAGACTTCCCTTAAATTCGACTTTAATTATTCATTTTCATTATTTTTAAAACACTTAATGCTTAAGTAATAATTGAGTTAGAATTCTTTATGATATTACTATATTAGACCAACAACTCTTAATACTACTCTATCAAGTTTATATTTAATTTTTATTTTTTACATAAATTGACCAAAAAAAGGTTAATAATATAATATGATATGTTTAAATCTTTAAATTATTTTGTTCCTTTATCGTATCTTAATTTTAAAATAAAGTGTGGTTTAGATTTAATTTTGTGAATAATGTTAGACACTTATGTTGCATTTGTAATCAATAATGGATTTGGTTGTAATGCAATGAATGTTGGACAGGAATACACGTAGGAGATGAATTGTTTTAAATTTTTTTCATTTTGTTTGGTATGCTATACAATGAAATAATGTATCTTACATAGTTAATATATGATAATAAAATAAAGTAATATCAATACATATTTAATATATTAATAAACTTATATTATAAAATAATCGCATATATAATATTTTGATTTCACTTATATATTTTAAAATAATTAGAAGTAATTACAAATTTATATTATAAGATTATAAACTAATTATTAATTTAAAGACATATTTAAAAAGTCAAAGCAATTAATATTTAAATATTAAATATATATCATATATATTGATTAAATGACTAAATTTAAAAATTACATATATAATATTAATATAGTTAATGTAAATATATCAAAAAATATTGATATAGTTAATATAAGAAATAAATTTGATGATTATGTAATATATAATCATTTAATATAGGTAGTGTATTTATAATTTTAATAAGTAATTTGAATTTTATTATCTTCTACAAGGTGTTTTATAATTTTAATAAATAATTAGAATTTCATTATTTTCTACAAGGTCATGAGTTATTATCCCCACTTTGGTGTTAATAAGTTAATGTCCCAAATGGAATAATTACATTAATTAAAAAGAATTTATATTTTTTTTGTAGAAGTTCGAGTCAAGTACCTAATATTAGTAAGGATGGATTATTATTTTTAAAACTTTTGAACATAGTAAAAAATAGTTACATCGCAAGTAGCCAACTGACCAACTCACATCAATATGATATGTTATGATAGTGATGACTGATGAGGACTACCAATCATTAAATTTCACAACATCTCTTTCCATGGCTCCACCCAAAGATAGTGGGAAAAAATAATATTATTAGAAAAACTCAAATTTATCTACATGAAAAACATGAGAGAAGAAGCTCTATTTTTATTAATATTTATATTCCTTGGAGAAAGTCGGCCGCCAAAGAATTTCATTCTATGTAGGGTAATAAAGCTAAATACTCCTTCCATCTTTAAATGATTGGTATATCTTGATTTTCATGATCAATAAAATACGATTTAAAACGTAAATATATTTTATTATATATACGAAAGAATTATAAAACGTTGATATTTCAAAAATATATATTAAGATGCATCTAATAACAAGATCCCACAGAAACAAACCGATATGTGCATATACATAATCTAAAATTTTGGTTTAGTTTAGAAGTGGTAATTCCTTACTTTATATTAATATTATAGTGATGTTTGATTCTAAAATTTTATTAGTATTTAAAGATGGCGAGTTCTTAACACCTATGATTAATTAAGAAGTAGTTTAAATATGTGTTCGCAATCAAAACCTTCTTAATGACTGTATAGTTATTAGAGCATACATTTTCCATTTATATGTCTCATGATGATAAAGATCGTCTATTCTGTCTTTCGACCTACAATTTATTTTATTTAACCAATTTTTATATTCATTATCAAAAAAATAAGTGAGCCTTAACTCAGTATGAATTAAAATAATGTTATTGCTTCTTACTATTGCTTCTTAAATCTTCAAAAAATCAATATATACTAAATTATTTGAGAATATGATAATTTATTTTGCCGGTCGATGAGTGACAGTCGGAATCGATCCTAACTACCAACACTTTGAATATGATTGAGGTGAAGATCCTCAAACTTTCTTCAAAATGCACCACTACCCAACCCAAAGCTCTTGAAAGTCTTTTGAAATGACTTGAATGAAAACAATTTACACAGACTACTTTATTTTATGATTGATATATATGTATGGTGGATTGGTACTAGTGGAACTAATTATAAGGCAAAAAGCAAATTTTGATTTCCACCTATTTATCATAATATATCAAACTTCTAAGTTGTATGATTTTATGTTTTTCCCCTTCATTTAATCATCAATTTTCTCAAATAGATAACTTTTAGAGGATTAAAAGTATTATTTTCATGTCTTTCCCCCCTTCATTTAATCATCAATTTTCTCTCCATTTGTAAATTACTTTTAGAGGTATCTCCAAATTTGGTCCTAGGTATGGAGTGTGGGACGTAGTTGTATTAGTTCAAGGTAATTATGAAATTGTAGATTAGTTTATAAAAATAGCACAAGTGTTGCAATGTAGTTTTCGTAAATGACAGATGTTTCAATATATGTGATCTCAAAAAATAAGGACTAATGTACAACTTTTTGAGGACTATATTGCAACACTTGACCTACTATCAATCTACAACAATATATATATATATATATATATATATATATATATATTCGAGATCAAAATACAACTTTGTCCAATTATTTAAAACCAAATCGATAATTATTTCATGACGTTACACATATATTTAAGTACTGTTACTTTAAATTGAACTTCAATTTTATTTACTTTATACTCTAACAAAGTGACAAGTAACAAAATTGTAATACAAAAGTAGTATAAAACAATATGCATTCATCTCGGGTCGCTAACACCAAGTTATGAGGGCATGAGCCAAATTCTCAAATATCTTAGAACTAAAGTTAGATTTAGTAGAAGGGATAATAAATCATATTTAAGGTAAACAAATTGTTGAGATGCATATTGAAAGTTTAAGCACAAAGAGAATGCTTTCATTGATTGTATTAGCCATGAATGATAGGCGTATTTATAGTGTACATGTACAAGATGATAACTAGCACACAAGACTCCTACTCTACATAAACATCTAGCTATGATACAACACTATGATAAGTAGTATTAAGTTGTTGAGATTGTTGAAGTGATGTAGGAGAGGCAGAACTCTTCTTCGTGACTACTGCTGGAAGTTGTTGAGCAGATTGGGTCGCACCCCCTGGTTCAGGGTCGACAAGACTCCCTGCTACTGCGGGAAGCTCCTTAGGCACACAAGTGCTAACACCTCCCCGCAAGTTGGAGGGTGAGGGAACAACATTCAACTTGGATTTGAGCATAGTAAAGCGAGCAGTGGACAGGCCTTTGGTAAAGACATCAGCATTCTGATCCACCGTAGAGACATACTGCACACGAAGAAGGCCCTTTGCCACCTTTTCTTGGACAAAACGGACATCAATTTCGATATGCTTGATCCGTGAGTGAAGCACGGGATTAAGCGAGAGAAAAGTAGCACCAAGGTTGTCACAAAGGATCAAAGGCGACTTGAGCCGAGGGAGACGCAAGTCCCGAAACAGCTTCTGAATCCAAGCAAGCTCAGCTGTACAGAGAGCTATCCCACGATACTCCGCCTCTGTGCTAGAGCGAGCGACCACCTTCTGCTTCTTCGACGCCCAGCTTATTAAGGAACCTCCCATGTATATACAGAACCCACTGGTGGAGCGACGAGTCTCCGGACAGCCCGCCCAATCCGAGTCCGTATATGCAACAAGATCGAAGGAGGTCGAAGGACGAAGCAACAAACCTTCATGAATAGAGCCTTTCAAGTAACGAAGGATCCGTTTAACGGATTGCCAATGTGAGACTGTGGGAGCTTGCATTGCTTGGCACGCTTTATTAACCGCATATGAGATGTCCGGAC
This sequence comes from Echium plantagineum, assembly GCA_003412495.2. NCBI lineage: Eukaryota > Viridiplantae > Streptophyta > Magnoliopsida > Boraginales > Boraginaceae > Echium > Echium plantagineum. The sequence goes on along the minus strand of CM016568.1, from coordinate 23,128,404 downwards.
GCGAGATGGTCATGTATTGTAACGCACCCACTACACTTCGATACAGCGAAGGATCCACACAGGGCTCATTATCAACCAGTCGGCTGGACGAGGGTGCTTGGCTTGGGTTCCCAATAGGCTTCGCATCCTCCATTTTGACACGATGAAGCACCTGAGAGATATAAGTCGACTGATTGAGATGAAGACCAGACTTAGAGCGAGTAACCTCCACACCCAAGAAATGATGCACTGGACCCAAGTCTTTTAGCGCGAACTCACTATGCAAACGATCAATAGTGGACTGGATAGCGATCGAGGAGCTCCCAGTAATGAGCATATCATCTACATAGACAAGAACAAACAACAAAGAGCCATTAGAGCACTTAGTAAAAAGAGAGGAATCAGCCGAGGCACTCTCAAAACCGAGACTCCGTAGACATCCAGACAAGCGATTAAACCACGCCCGAGGAGCCTGCTTTAAGCCATAGATCGCTTTGTTAAGCTTGCACACATAGGTGGGGGCAGAAGCATCTTTAAAACCTGGCGGCTGTTTCATAAACACTGTCTCAGTAAGATCACCATGTAAAAAAGCATTATTAATATCAATTTGGCGAATTTGCCACCCATAGGAAATGGCCACTTGTAGCACAACCCGAATCGTGGTAGCTTTAACTACCGGGCTGAACGTTTCAAAGTAATCAATACCATATTGTTGAGTAACCCCAGTGGCAACCAGCCGTGCTTTACATTTTTGAAATGAGCCATCAGCATGTTTCTTAATTTTGAACACCCACTTACAGTTGATCACATGACTGGCCTTCGGAGGTTCGACTAAAGTCCAAGTACCATTGCGGATAAGTGCTAAGTACTCCTCTTGCATTGCCTTTTCCCATTCCGGATGCCCCTTAGCCTGTGAAAACGATACGGGTTCGATCAAGGTAGAAGACAAAGGATACTTACTGACCTGAAAAACCTTGGGTTTGAGTGAATTTGTCTTGGTACGAGTGACCATGGGATGAATTGAGGCCACCCGAGGAGGAGAACCAGGAGGAGACGAAGGAGGGAGGACAGCAGGGGTGCCAACCGAAGGAGACTTGGCCGAGACCAGAGGAGAAGACACGCGAGGGGGGCTGCTGACCCGAGCTGCAGTTGAACCAGGGAGCAAAGGACTCGAGCCAGCCGCGGGCAGAATGGTGGAAGCTGGGGAGACATGCGACTGAATAGAGGAGACAATGTGCAGCGGAACGTGCCCACGAGAGGGAGCACGAGGCTGGACAGCTGCGGAGGAGCTATCAGGCTCGAAAGGCATCATGGACTCATCAAATATGACATGGCGAGAGATGAAAACACGATTGGTGGGAACGTGGAGACACTTATACCCTTTGTGATTGTCACTGTAGCCTGTAAACACGCATGGCAAGGATCTATATTGCAACTTGTGAGTATTATAGGGGCGAAGATAAGGATAACAACGACAACCAAATACTTTGAAGAAAGAGTAGTCAGGAGCCTTACCAGTCGCCTTCTGAAGGGGAGAACAGAACTCAAGAGACTTCGTAGGAAGCCGATTGATCAGGTAGACCGCAGATTGAAAAGCATCATCCCAGTAAGTGAGAGGCATCGAGGCATGGGCAAGTAGAGCAAGTCCGGTTTCAACAATTTGGCGATGACGACGTTCTGCCATGCCATTTTGTTCAGGGGTGTGTGGGCAAGACACTTGATGTTTAATACCATTTAAATTAAGGTTTCTATACTCGCCACCCCAATCGGTTTGTAAAGTTTTTATTTTACAATTGAATTGAGTTTCAACTAGTGCCCGGAAGCGATTAAAAATCGCAAACACTTCAGATTTTTGTTTCATTGGATATATCCATATATGTTTAGTATAGTGGTCGGTAAAGTGAACATAATATAGATAGCCTTGACGAGACAAAATAGGCGCTTTGCCCCAAACATCAGAAACAATTAATTGTAAAGGAGCAGTAGAAACAAATTGAGATTCACGAAAAGGTAACTTATGACTTTTAGCCATTTGACACGAACTGCAAACTGAAGCATTATTGGATTTGGAAAAAGATACATTGAGAGAACGAAGAGCTTTATGAACTATAGGCAAAGAAGGATGACCCAAACGTTGATGCCAAAGATCCAAAGATGCACGTTCCCCAATATACACCGACCCGGACAACTTATTTGAAACCGACACACTACTAGGATGAAACTTGTACAGCCCCTGATCAAGCGTCCCTTGAAGTAGAGTCCTCCCTTGTAAGTCCTTCACAAAGCAACGAGAGGCATGAAACTCAAGAAACACATTATTATGCTTTGTTAACTGAGAGACGCTAAGAAGATTTTTGGTTATAGACGGGACATGCAAAACATCAGGCAAAAGCAGAGAAGTATTCGTAGAAGTGCGTAAAGAAGTGGAGCCAGTATTATGAATAGCAAGAGATGCACCATTACCAACTTTAATAAGATCCGTACCTTCGTAAGGCGTAGAAAGAGACAAATTATTCAGATCGGAAGTGAGGTGATTGGAAGCACCGGAATCCACATACCAGGAGGGATCTTGCAGAGTATGAGGGCTAGCAATAAGGGCGGACTTAGCATTACCATGATCAGCCCCTGGACTTTGTTCAAACCGACGAAAGCACCGGAGAGCTGTGTGACCAGGCTTGAAGCAAATTTGACAACATGCCTTGGATTTGGAGGAGTAACGGCCAGCCATCGGCTTGGACCGACCCCCAGACGTGCCTTGGGCTGCCGAGTGATGACCAGGCTGCTGCGAGGCAGGGGAGAAGCCATCATACTGCCTGGGACGGGACTGAGCAGGCCTCGGCTGGTGAGAAGAGACAGCCGCAACATTGATGCTCATGTCATTTTCCATCCTTTGAGCGAGCCGTGCTTCATGATTAAGGAGCACCGTGGTAAGCTCCTCAAGGCATATCTCCGACCCCCTGGAATAGATAGCAGTCACCAGAGGATCATATTCCACATCGAGACCAGCCAAGATGTAAGACACAAGGTCGACATCCGAAATCGGGGTCAAAGAAATAGCCAAATTATCCGACACCGTCCTCATCTTCTGAATATAAACCTCCATTGTTGATGCACCTTTCTTCGTAGTTTGAAGTTGCATCTTCAAATAAGAGGCCCGTGCTTGAGTTTGGGCAGCGTGCATACGACGAAGACTATCCCAAACTTGAGCCGAAGAGCTGCAATTAATGACTCGAGCCATGATAGGTTGAGTCAAGGTGGACAAGAGCCAACTCAGTAGGAGCTGATCTTGGCGAATCCAGAGAAGGTACTGGGGGTTCACCACCCATTCTTGTAGAGCAGCGGAGCTGCCAGGGACGGTGGGAACCGCGGATCCAGCCGGTGTAGCAGGCTGGTCCGTAACTGCAGCAGGGGGAGGCACGGGCAGAGCAGAGGAAGCCGAAGATGGAGCCACAATAAACTCCGAGGGACATACGAACGTACCCTCAACATACCCAAGAAGGTTCAAGCCTCGCAACGTAGGCAACACTTGGGATTTCCAGATGATATAATTGGAATTGTCCAATTTGTCTTGAATGGTGTGAGTGAAACTCGTAAGACCCACAGAGCCATTCAATATCTCATTAGAGACAGCGGAAGACAAAGAAGGAAGCGACATTGTCGTTTTATAAAGAAGAAAAAAAACGAATTTGTTGATGTAAATCAATGGCTTATGATACCATGAAAGTTTAAGCACAAAGAGAATGCTTTCATTGATTGTATTAGCCATGAATGATAGGCGTATTTATAGTGTACATGTACAAGATGATAACTAGCACACAAGACTCCTACTCTACATAAACATCTAGCTATGATACAACACTATGATAAGTAGTATTAAGTTGTTGAGATTGTTGAAGTGATGTAGGAGAGGCAGAACTCTTCTTCGTGACTACTGCTGGAAGTTGTTGAGCAGATTGGGTCGCACCCCCTGGTTCAGGGTCGACAAGACTCCCTGCTACTGCGGGAAGCTCCTTAGGCACACAAGTGCTAACACATATTTTACATAAGAAGTCAATGTTTTTTCAGGTTAATGTATAAGATTTTGAATTACTTTTTTATTTAATTTTAAAATGCATAAATTTTTTGGTATCATGAATTAAACTCAAGTTAACAACTTTGTCGATAATCGAGTTACACGTGAAGGGAGTACTGAGATTAGGAAGATATATTATACACATAAATGATGCACGAGGTATCGTAATTAACTTAAATGGGGGGTTGATGGCGTATGATATCACAAATATTTATTTTCCATAATTAGGATTTAGAAGGTAAGATAGCATGATCCATTTATGACGATGCAACACGCTCGTAATCTTAGCCCTGCTCCACTCTTTCTAAGAACGTAAGATTGCATTTGTAGAAAGTTGTGATCAAATAAAGTTTCCCATCTTTTAACTTTATAAAGTAAGTTGTAGAATATTTAATTAGGTATGTCATATGTGATCCTGCCGAGAATCATTACTATAAAGAATAATACTAATATTATTATTCATTTCTCTTATATGGATTCGGAATGTTTTTTCTTATATATATTAGGGATTACATTTTATATTATACTGATCTATATTAACTATGTTTCTCAATTTAACAATATCTTATGAGTATATAATATTTAAACTAATGTCATTTATCTGTCATAAAGATAGAGTGTGTGTTGAAACACTTTAAAGACAGCTCCAAAAAGCAAATGTAATCCTGAAAAAAATGAAAATATGTTTAAATATATTCATTTGCGAGAGATAAACCTGAAATCTTTTAAAAAGAGACTCAAAACCGATACTCCTAAAAGCTTTTGCTTCATTTTCTAGTTGACGTCTCTAGAAAGTGAAGTTAGGTACTGTACAACTCTAAGCAACGAAAAATGTGGAGATAAAAATGGTATAGGATTTGGATAAAATTGGATGGTCGTTTGTTTATTTTAACTCCATGTCATTATGATCTGTGTGGATCTTACTTTTGCTTGGCTTTAATTTCCTTTTTTCTCTCTAATTAGTCATTACTGATCATCATTAATAATAAGCTAATCACATAATCACTGAATCTAATTCACGTGTGCAGCCTTAGATTATGTTGATTATATTAATAATTAAGTTTAGATGAGACGTCTGATTCTCTTCATCTTTTGAGGATGAAGCATGAACCAGATCCAGAGTAGGGCCACCCTCTATCTAATTTGATTGGGACACTACAAAATATTTATTAATTATATAGGGTATGGCCACCTCACTTAGTTTTAGGAGCATTTTGTCACATTGTAGTAGTATAACTTTAGACTATACGTCTATACCCTATATATTCCTACTATGATGTAACTATACATAAACGAGCTAATTATATAAATGGTCTTAAATAATGGGATAGAATTACACTTTGTTCCAAGATAGTTGATTAGTTGTATTATAGTACCAGATATTGGCAAAATAATTACAGTTTGATCATTTGACTAACAGTTTCGTGAAATTTTGACCGTCAAATGTGGTTTGAGTGTTTTCTTTTGACAAAATTATAATTTTAAGAGGTTTGGGGTAATCTGAGTTATCTTTGAGCCAAAATTCTGGTAGATTTACATGCGGCTTGTTTATTTCGAACGCTAATATTTGGTATATTATAAAGTTGGTCATTTCGTCCCTAATTTTTTCGTCTTTTTGGGATATTTTTATCATTTTATATTTATATTTTGTGAAATTCTTTGAGCAGCCGTGGCTATAGTGGCAATGATGAGCATCGATGATTAGTGACAATCATTTTGGAACAGGTTCATCCATATGGAAAAATGCGGCTTAAAAGTCCATGGCATTCACATACTTGGTGAGCCTTTGAGCTGAGTTGCAGGATCCATCAAAATCTCATAATTATTCATGGTGGGACTTGATCATATTTTAATTTCCAACTTAACCACCCACAAATTATAGTCCACTCAACTCTACCACTACTGGGGAGTACTACTATCTTCACTTGCTAAGGTCATTTTTGCCGACTACTTAAGAGTATCCACATGGAGGGGTCAATCGAATAGCCTAGTGAAAAAAGTTTTTGCTAGTGACCAAAAGGTTCTGGTTCGAAACTCACCTCATCCCTTATTTACAAAATAAAATAAAAAAGAGTATCCACATGGAGAGTGTTCAAAGATTACTTTATGTCACGTTTACAAATAGTTCAAATATTGGCATCACTCACCTAATTCTTTAATTTTAAAATGTCACAAAATCTTATTTTAGTTATAATATTGAATTGTACCTTATGATAAGTGATGAGAGATAAATAAGTTATCGGGATATACCTCAACTAGTAAATAATTAGGCTTTCAGTTGAAATATATTCCACGATTTACCTCATTTGTGTACTCCATAATAAAGACGTGTGATAATTCGCATTTTAAAATGGGAAATAAGAAAAGCTTAGTTACTTACAACCCATGAAGTTAGCAAACATTTAAATTCAAAGATTGTAAATTTGTAATTGCCTATTTCTCAAATGGCTATTGTCTACCTTTTCAAATGTGAGGTCGAGCTTTCTTATTTCTTTAAAGTTGCCTCTTGAAATTTTGTATTTTCTCGTTATGCTAAATAAATTTTGGTTATATTTTGAAGAAAAAACATGTTTCAAAGATAAATTAAAATATGAAAAGGTATAATATCTTTTTATAAAAAAAGAAAAAGAAAATAAAAAAAGATCTATTGTACTTGAGGGTGAAAGAAATTAAGCCAATAAGACACAACAGTCCACCAGCTGGCAACTTTGGCCCATTCGTCTATGAAGGCTTCATAATGAAGCCATGAAGAATTGGTTTCGTAGTCCAATGGACCACATCTACTCGCCTGGGACAAGTTCGAATATTTATCCAAGCCAAAGTCGGGTAATGTTGAAATTTAAAATAAGGTTAAAATCGATTATTCAATAAATTGGTATTATATGACAGAAAAATTCTAATCAATAACTTTTAATTCCACAATCTTTTGGAACGGATAACATATTGAACATAAACCTTAAGAAATTTCACAAGAATATAAAACCGGGTCTATAATTTTTTATATTAAAAGATAATTATTCTTGTAAAATAGTTATAAATTGATTATTTAAATATAATTGATTAATGGTTGACATATAAAGTGACCACCTTGCCTTTAAAAAATAAATTAGTACTTCAAGAGGTTGTGGGCATTGTTTTAAAATCAAATATGAGTATGATAATTTTCGAACTAAAACAAATTGATTGTATAGTAGACACAAGAATAATTATCTTATTCGATCTTCTTAGGGACTATACAAAATCGTTACTACTCCTTTTGTTTTATTTTGTTGTTGTTTACAACTAATTTTTTTGTTTCAACCAACTTAATTATATATAGAGTTCATTCTATGTAAATTATTAAGACGATAACTAAAATTGAGATGATGTAATCTATACTATGGTCTATGTATTACGTTTAAGGCTCAAAAAAGTTGCATAACATTCTCTCATTTATTTCATTTATCAACTTATATTAATTGGTAATTACCTAATTAAAACACTGACAAAAATCTCTTTAAATATAGGAGAGAAGTTTAAAAGAAAGCTCATATTTCATTGTCAACTCATTTTTAAAGAAATATATTAATTATTTAACTATCTAAATTTGTTGTGTCAACAGTTTTTAGCGAATAGTACTCCTTATTACTTATACGAAAATATTTAACATAATTTATAAGACATTAACTGTACACCATAATCGATTAAGTATAACTTAATAAGTCCGTTTTTTCGTCCCATGCGCCTCGGCCTCTTTATCTTCTAGTTCAAGGTTGACCAAGAAAAATCCTCATAATAACTAAAATCAACCTATACGTAGAATGTATTTTGCAATTAAGTCCTTTTATATTTTTCTCAATTATCTTAACTCCACTAATTATTAATTAATGTACAATATTGTTTGACAATATAAAAGAATACTATTCGACTATCCAAATCAATTCACCATGATTCTTGAGAAGACAAGAGTTCAGCTTCTGCTTTTCATACTTGGAATCATCGTACTTAGTTTTACTGGTAATTTATTATTATCCTTTTTCTTGTTTCATTTTGATTTAACATATTACTTATTTTTATATTAAGTTGATTAGTTTTAATTGTACCATGTTAGTTATTTTTTTCATTTTAGTAGTACAACTTGACGTTGAGTTCAACTTGTTAAAATGAGGAGATCTTGAAATTTACTGGATTGGATTGCTGATTTGGTTCTTAGGTTGTATTTAAGATTGTATTTTGTATTATTAATTGGAACCTATTGGAATCAAAATTGAATCTTTATTTGGTGAGAAGCATATTGAAAGATAGTATTGTCCGCATGCTTCACAATTTAATTTAAAATCGAAGTTATGAGTGTCAATTAAGGCCACAAAAGTTGTTAATTTTGATAACTGAGAATCAAACTCGACAATTTCTTGGTTCCGAAGAAGTATATCTTAACCAATACAAGCAGCTTGGATCGATTAGAGCTATTTGAAATACTTTACTTGTAATGGCAATTCCCTAAATTAAGTTTTACTTTAGTAATAGAGTTAAGGTACCCTTGCGAAAAAAAATTTAGTCAGTAGTGATCACCTCGTTGAGTGTTAATTGAGGTTGTATAGTTTCAGTAGGAGACGATGTGGAGATGTTTTTGCTTTATAAATAAGACGTTGGATTATGAAGGGAAGTTGTGCACCAAATGTATTCCCCCATGATGTAATAGAGTTGGGTTAGGGTGATAAGCAATCTGCTCTGCTCAGTATGAACTCGAAGGCAACAACAGAAGGGTGTTATGTTAGCTTTTGACCTATGCAAAGCATGTGTGAAGTTCTTATGTAACATATAGACGAGAAACTGATATAAACTATCTAGCTCATTTAGAGAAATAAGCCATTCAGTGGGATCCAAGTTTATATATGCTACTGTAAACATTTTGGTAGGATGGTGGTCTAAGTAGACGTTCATAAGATGACTAGTAACACATTATCAGTTATGTTTTAGCATCCGCCTTTCCACTAGTGACAGGGCATGGTGTTACCTGTCTTAATCCTTTTGGCCAGTATAGTTCCCATCGTTGCTACTATATTTCCTCCATGTCATTGTCCCTTGTTTTTTAGGAGTACACCGACGCCCTTCTGGGTTCCTAACTGAATTGAAAGCCATCTGTTGGTGATTAAGTCTTATTATGTGGAGGCTGGTTCTAGTGGTACAACTATTGAATGCTACTTCCAACGATATGACATTCGTCATTGGTTAGTTCACAGTGATAATATTATATCTCTATATATCGGTCTTGTGCTGTTAATACCTTATCTTTATTGGTCTAATTCTGTTCTGCTTTCAAATAGCTGAAAAGTGCAGGCAACTAGTTGGAGAGGAAGCTGCATCAAAGAGTGGGCAATTCTCTATTTTAATTTGCTTCGATGGGAGTTATGGAACTGCAGCCTGTTTAGCCAAGCAGGGTGTGAAGCTGTATGTTAACAACCTCAGGTCTTCTCACGTCGAGAGCGCAAGGAATAAAGCAATAGAGACTACTTTGGTTGATGCTTTGACTCAAGGAATGGATGCTAAAGCTGCAGCTACCCATTCTCAAAATGAAGGCCAAAAAGCTGCGAAACTTGCAACTAGGCAACACAAACGCATCGTAGGACCTATCATTTCCTCAGGGTGGGACTTTTTTGAAACGCTCTATTATGGTGGTACAATGTTTGAAGCATCTCTTAGAGGAACGGGGGCATTGTTCGGCACCTATTACTTCGGATTTGTTGGAGAGCAAAAGCTTGGAAGGGTTGGTTATTTGTTAGGAAGCCAGGTGGGTAGTTGGATTGGCGGAGAGATAGGGTTAATGGCTTACGACTTGGTCAATGGAGTACGCTTTTTTCTGGAGTTCAGTGAACAATATGAAAGCAGGTCAGATGACTCTTATGAGCCTATCGCTTTTGAAACTTCTGATGGTTCGCTCGCTGAAGAATCCTCTTCATTTGTGGCTTCTGAATATACAGGGGAGATGAATGGTGATGATCTTCCAGTTAGCGAGGATTTTGAGGTTCATGAAGATTTATGAATACGGAGATCAGGAGGTCCAGTGTTATACATTCTTACTGGTTTGTTGTATTTCGTTACCCCCCCCCCCCCCCTCCCCCCCTCCCTCGATAGTAGCTGCATCTTTAAGATCAACTAGCAAGAATGGAAGTTTGTTACAAGTGGTAGTTTTTTTGTACTTAATTTATTTGTTATAATTATCAAAGGTCACGAAAATTGTAATAGGCAGACCTGAATATAAATCTTTCTGCATTACAACCTGCATTGTCAATACATGAAACTAGATTTAGAGGTTACTCATTCTCTCAGAGTATTGTCAAGGTTTGGGTGCTTATGGGGGCCATGATTCCGTGGACAAAAGATTCTGACCGTTGATGAATTTGAGCGTAGGACAATTTCTTCCCTGCTCTTCCCCTTAGTTCCATGACTGAATAAGTCACGACTCACGAGACTTTCAGATATTATGTCTCAAAATATGTAGTATAAATTAGCTTTGTGACATAAAAATTTACAATTGCAAATTACTCATAGCAATGAACTTGTTCTTCCAACTATTGTGTTCTGTGTACATTTGCAGGTTTAAGTATTACAAAATTATATAACACTTGAACAATATATATAAGATCCCATAATACTAAGAGCAAATAAAGTAACCTATACACCAATCTGTATAGTATTATTTGAAAGATATTCAAAGTGGAAAAAATAGACAACAAAATTACATAGGGAAAAAAACATACGAGAATCTCACACAATCCCTTCATTACCTGCTAAGATCATGTACTTGTCTTTCCTTGTATAGGAAGTGCACTCAAACTTAAGGCTATTAGCAATTAAGGTCTGCACAAAATTGGCCACTTCAAATTTTGATTTCCCCCCTCCTGAACATGTCTGGTGTTTTGGTAGTTTTTCCAGGAAGTTAAGCGTGTAGGTCGGATATGGATTCCACAGGAAGAAAAATGGATCTAAACATTTCAACCCGCTGGCCGTCGTCCCATAAAACATCGTTACCTGCAGTGGTGGAATCAGAATTTTTGAGTTTGGAGTAAATTTCAAACCACTACTTTTGCGATCAACTTGCTCTGTAGCAACTACTTTTGCCATGTCTTACCTCCACATCAAGGGCGATAGGCACTATCTCATCGGTAACTTCTGCAAACAATGGACTGAATCTGAGCAAATATGGTTCCCTACAAGTGGTTCCTTCAGGGCAAATCACAAGATCCTTGCAGCTGAGGATCTCTGTCATCATCCTCGCGTCTTCTTCGCGATCTCTAGTTAAGCTCACGGTTTTAAGAGGCGAGAGAATCTCAGAAAGTCGACTTATACTGTATGTGACAGCCGAAACACTTTTCTCCAGTGCAAATGAGATGTAAATTGGATCAAGCAGTGTCTTGTGGTTACACACGTAAAGTGTTCCCGTCTGTTTTTTGCCTTTACGATTGTTCTTAAGAACAGTGAGGGATTTCCCTCCTGATACCCTTGCTCTCATTCCTAATGAATACAGGATTGGAATTGACACTTTGTATGGTAGATATACTGAACAAAGCAATCGGACGATGCAAAGAAAAAACCCGAAAGGCATCCACATTAACATTGTTGCTACAGCAAAATATGTTGGCCTAAAGGCTAATCTTCCATCATGAAATATCAATGGCTTCGGATAATTTTCCCTCTGGAGAATCCTCCACTGTTTTTTCTCTGATCTACTCACAAAGTATACCTCCTGAAGGAATCATTCACACAATCAGTAATAAACATATAAACAATTTAACATCACTACCAAAAAACTGCTTAGACCGCACTTGCTTGAACAACGTTTACAATACGTTGTCCAAGTGAAAACAGATAACACTTACTCGAAAAACGTTTACTGTAATCGCTGCCAAACTGAAAAGAAAGAAGTATATACAATTATATCAAGTACCAACCTGGCAATGAGGTAATAATTGCTGGTTGAAGGATCTGTTAAAGATACAACCAAATCCAACCAAACTACTCTTGTTCTTGTTCTGTTTGGAAATTTCATCCATCGTTTCGTCGAGGTTAGTGTTCTCTTCCATTAGGCCAGTATAATAGCCATGAAATTCCTTCAATTTTCTGCCAACAACAATATCAACTCCTATGTAATCCTTCAGGAACCCTTCAGCCATAACAGTAGGAAAGTCTGTTACACAAACTCGACCTCCCTTATGCCTTTCAATCATTTCATATCCCTCGTATCCAACGTCTTCAAGGAAGAATTTAGGCAACACAGATTTATTGATTCTCAAGTTCTTCTTTCTCATCCCAAAGAAACATATGAAAACCATAATCTTGATCCTGACTTCTCTGCAAAACATGCAAATGAAGGGATACAATAGAAACAACACGAGGGCGCGGAGTAGTCCCCCGGCCTCAAAAGCCACTAAAAAGAAGTACGGAAATAACGTGAATGACTTCAACAAACCACCCTCCAGGTGAAATATCAATGTCTTCTCAGATTGATCGCCCTGGTTCGGATCCAGGGCGGATAATCTTTGAAAATTCGACTGAAAATCAGCGTTGAAGTTGATCCTCTTATGAGGGTATAAACCATTATCAAGCCTTTTAAGAAGACATTTGAACCAATATGGAACAACTTTCAGGACAACCATTTTGGGAAACATTAAACAGATTATTTTTAATCACTTCCTGAAATTGCTATACCAAAAATTTGTGTAAAATATGAGTAGAGAAAATTGATTAAGTAGAATTCTGAATTATGAGTTAGGAACACTGAATGCTCTAGCAACTACTAAACAACATTGACATGAAATCATGAAAAAGATAGACCATGGAATTTAATATGAGTCTTGTTTGTCATGTTGTATTCTTGAATTCAGGTTACTTATCATGACCAATACTCCTTTCGTTTGACGTTAAAATGGCTCGAACGATAAGTAAAAATGAACGGAGGAAGTCATATTCGATTCCAAAATTTGAAACATGTAAATATTTTAGTGCATAAATAAGAAAGTGAAACAAAAAATTATGTGATTTTGTGGTGATTATGTACAAGCTTTTCTTTTGCTCACATGCTCACTTCAAATACCAATTCTATGATTGAATTCAACGTGGACCTTTAAGTAAGGACAAAGTTTACAGAATTGTCAATGTCTAAATTAATTGGGCAAACTATAGAAAAACTAATTGTCTAAATGTTACCAAATAGAGTGGGAAGTTTCACTATCAATATTGATCAAAATTATTGATTCAAACTTTAATTTATGATCTTATTTGATACACGTAAATTATATTATTATATCAAAGTTATCATGTGAATAGTAAAAGTATATTAAAAGTTTTATCAATTGTTATAGCTCTCGGACGTAAATAAACTAAAGTATTTTGAATTCAAAATGTGATTAGTCAAATATCTAGATTTTAACCTAATTAATATGTTAACATACACGTACCAAAAGTTGGATAAAATCCAATATAAAATCTGAAAAAACAAGAACTAATTATACTTTTGCCAAGATAGATGAGAAGGCTAATAAACTGAATAAAGATTACTTCAGATAAATTTCTTATAGCATAAAGTATGATGAACATTTTGATCGAAAGAACGTAGTTTTCATTCTTCAAATTGCCTCCTAATTTTTTTGTTATACTCCCTCCATCCCTAAATAATTGTCACATTTTGACTTTTGGTGATCAACAAAACACGATTTAAAACGTAAACATTTATTATTCTAAATGCGAAAAAATTATAAAAAGTTGATATTTCAAAACTATATATTGAGACGAATATAACGTCTCACAAGACTATATTATTTCTTATCGCTTAATGAGAATTCATGATCAAATTTTGTTATGTTTGACCAACAAAAGTCAAAAGTGACAATCTTTTAGTGACGAAGATAGTATCCTTTTAAGTTGTCTTTTGAATTTTACTTTTAAATAAATGAATTCGGAACTACAGGAACAAAAGAAATTAGGCTAAATTTTAAAAATATAAAAAATAAGCCCTACTAAAAAAAATCCTCTATCTTCTTTCCCACCTCAACACCCCTACCATAGGCGGACCTGTAGTAGACATGGGAGTAGAAAGTTATCGTTCTCCTAAAATTTGTTCTCTTAATATTTTTCTAATGCATTACATATCTAGATTTTGTGCAAATTGCATGAAATACAAACATATAATGCATTAGAGTATTCTTAAGAGAATAAATCTTAAGAGAATCATAACCGGTCCCGGCGGTCCGGGCATGGGGTATTCACATACATATCCTACATTATTCAAATAAATAATTCGATTAGTTAAGTCATTAGTTAATTTATATGAGATCTTAAATTCGACATGTTAAATTTTTAGGTCCGTCTCTACCCTACACCCACGATCACCAATTATACCAATTATAATTTTCATCAATTATATTTCGGTAATGATGAAAAGTCACAATATCCCTATTATTTATGAATGGAAGAGTAATGCAAGTTCTTGGGATTATAATGAGTTCGAGAAAAGTCCAATAACGTTGAAGTTCCAACCAAAGCAAATTGCATAATTAAAAAATAAATGAGGTAGGGTCCACTGTTTGTTCCCGTTTGGTCCAGACATTTTAATAAGGTGAGAGAAATAGATCCAACAATCTTTTTTTTACCACATCGTTTACTTGTCAGAGAAGTTCTCCTAAACATCAACTCAATGAGTCAGCCTCTCACTGTACACGTTTTATGAATATGACTAAGCTTTTTAATTGGATGTTTCTGACAGCACGATATTAACTACTTTGGGGACACATCTTACAAGTGGTGTTTTCTCAACAATTTTAATTATGTAAACCCTAAATTTTGTTGAAAATCATTAATTTTTGTTGAAGGTGATAGTTTGTTGTTATTAGTTCCTTTCATTCTAGTTTAATTGGTATGTTTGAAAGTTCGTGTTGAACTTTAATCACAAGTTATTTTCATTTATTGGTCTGAAGATATAAAATTGATACTCTATCGATTTTATATTGATTGATTTCAAAACACAATTTTAATCATCAATTATTTTATTTTTACGTAATACTATGAAAATATTTTGAAAGCGAATTCAGTTGTATCAATTTTATATTTTACGGATGAATGAATATAAAGTAATTTATTGTCAAGTTTGAACCGCAACCTTAACGGCATCGTCGCCTCTTGCCCTGAGGAGTCGCGAGGAGGTAAATTGCGGGATGTTCGCTAGAGGGTCATGTGATTTGAGGTTTCCCCTCAACTACTTCCACATCAGATTCTACCTCAAAGGAGTTTCGGACTCATGCAGTACAGAAGAGGCAATTCGTGATGCTACTAACCCAAGATCTTTACCAACTGACTTGTGCTCCTTGATCCCCTTGATAAAGTGAAATACATCCCGCAATTTACCTTTTTCTCATACTCGAAAACAGCAGTACCTAGAATTGTTAATACATAAGGTTTAAGGTACTCCATATCTAAGAATTTGTGAGAATTTGAAGTAACTGTAAGTATCACATTTGAAGGTACTGCCTCCAGAACACCATTAGTCCATTCTCTAGGTCATAAAAGCAATAAAACATAGGTTGTTGTAATAGGAAACCAGCAATTGATTGTGTACTAATGCATAGTTGAGAACGGTTCAATCACTTTCAAAATTTACTTCGCTTTGTTCTATTCCTAGTACCCAAAATTGACAAAGTTTATAGTTCTAATTAACCGACTAATGTACCTTTAATCGAAATGATCATGTTAATAAATGATAATGTTAATGATAAAGAACATGCTAACATGTGAAATTTGATCTAATTTTTACAAATTAGTACTTGTTCTGATTTTTTAATTGTCTTTCTTGAGTTTTAACTACAATTCTCTTTCTAACTAAAAAAACTATCCTTTTACCTAACTCATACGTACTCTTTTTGACAATTATTCTTTTAAATGCTAACATTGATCATTAAATCAATTAACGACCGATATTATAATTTTAATTACTTGTCTCTTTACACTTCGGTATCCTTTTTTATTACTTTTCCTCCCCTTAATTTGTGTGTACAACTTGGTAAAATTAAAAAAAAAAATTGAAGGCCAAATTATACAAAAAATATTAATGATTATCGTCAAAGATAATTAAATTTAACTATTTATGAAAGTAGTATTATATTTACTATTTTCAGTAAGATATATACAGAATAATAGAAAGTAACATAATAAACCTCACGAGTCACGACGAACATCAAATTCGTCCTGTTGCTCTAGCTATTATATATGCATGGTCGTCGTTTCCTAGCTAAGCTACTCCCATCAATTTATGGCTCCACATTTTGTTTTTGAATTTTTTAAATAGACTCTATATTTATTTTATGTACGCGTTGACCACATGCATCTCCTCGTGTTATATACGGAATATATTCTACATGACTATGTGACTAACGTTAAAGATACAGGTGCACACGGTTTCGATTTTAAGTCAGAATTAAAACCGAACCTATTTTCGGTTGTTTGAAAGAAAAACCTAAATTCATTCGGTTCTAGTCTCTTCGGTTTCGATTCCGATTGATTATTTTCGATTCAATTCAACTAGGTTTCACCCTTTTGTACACACCCCTAGTGGGAGATGTGAAATATTTTCTATTAATGGAGAGTTAAAGAATAATTGTAGTTGCTAATGTAATGCATGATTGATTAATTTGATGTGATAGTAGTCATGGCTAAGGAACGTCCATCTTCAAAGATGGTACTCATCAATCGCATTTATTTGGTAATTCCCATCAAACTTTACCATTCCAACATACTGTCTAATAAATAAATGAAAGCAATGAAAAATTAGCCAACTTTGATTAGGTTTCTAAAGGACTACTGCAACTAACTAGATCTTATAAGTATATACGGAGGATATGATTCCTGTCGACCATTATTGAATCATCAAATTTGAAAATGATGTTCAACTTGTAACAATAAAAAAATGAACTCGCGTGTTGAACAAAGTTCGACGAAATAGTGACTCAACTTGATATGTCTTGGACTATTTGTAACTTTTATCGTTTGAGAAAAAGAGAACTCGTCTGACTTGGGTTGTAGCTAGTATGGCGATGTGTTAATCTTAAAAACGAAGGGTTGCATTTGTAATGTAGTTGCTATGAGTTTGATTTCAATAAACCGATTTTTTAAAATATTTTTATATCTGAGATGCTACATTAAATTTTTTATACCCGGGCCATTGAGTCGGACATGACTCAGATCAAGTTTTCTACACTGATAATAGTGGACAATTGGACATGTAATTTGATAACTTATTGAGTTTGGGCCATGTGGAAACAGACAAACAGTCACAGTTAGACGTGTTAAACGGCCCGGCCCCCAACAAATCTGGGACTGGCCCAGGCATCCTTAACGGGCCGTCCGGGCCACTAAAGATTCTAACTTCTAAGGCACCTATCCGTCCCTAGCCCCCTTTCTCGACGGGGTTCATGAGCCCAAACGGTATATCTTTTCAGCTCAATAGTGCAACTATTTTATTTTTTTTGAACAGTATCAACAAAAATTAAAAGTTACTTGTGGAATTGAACCACGGACCTCTTAGATAGATAAGAAACAACTTAACCATTGAGTCATGCCATTATTTTGTTAGATTTTGTATTGGTGTTAATAAGTCATTATATTATACAATATATATCACTATATTACAACTTCTATTATATTGATTAAGTCTTGTATCAATATAATACATACTCTTAAAGAACAATATTCATCATTGTATTACGAATTAGTTAGACTCATAAATTTGTTTTAATTATATTAAAAAGGTTGTTCAATGTTAAATTTTTCTTTACAAGATATTGTTTAATGTTAATTATACTACAAAAGAGAATAAATATGCATTAATATACTTATTTTTAAATAATGCTTAAAGTATTAAAATCTATTTGAAGAAAAAACTGAAAGACTAAAGCCTTTTTTTAATTTATAATGTGTTCATAAAGTAATACATAGTTTAATTCGATTTGAATCATAAGAATTACTTGGTATTATATAAGTGTATATAAAATGCATTAGTATGCTAAATTATAATCTAAATTATACTCTTACATTTTATAATACAATCTTATTATTTTAAATATTATAATAGTATTCTATTAAACAAGAAATAACTACATTGCTTAAAGATTAATATATAACTGTATCTCATGTTCTTATCCCGAAATAATCAATAATATTTTAATTATATACCAAATAAAATCATTTCTCTTATAGTAATATGTGTTGATGAAGAGGGGAGATGGAGAAGATGAGGGGTGGGGGTTTGATGAAGAAGATGAAGGGGGTGGGGTTAATTTTTAATTTACAAGTTTAATTGTTTGAAAAAAATGCCCCAAAATTTAATTTATGCGATACTCCAAGTTTGCCTTCTTTAGAAACGAAATTCTATCCAAATTTGGCATTTTAGGGTGCAAAATGAGACAAGCCATAGTATGGGTGCAATTTGAGGCTTAAGATAGTATAAGGATGCAATTTGAGGCTTAGGATAGTATCAGGGTGCAAAATAAAAATAAGTCTTAGATATTATTTAATTTATAAAGATGAATCAAGGTGAAACGATATTAAATATGACTAAAAACATCATTTATCTATATTTCACAGCAATTTGAGAGGTAATGAAAATGAGATGATTTTTTGTGTATGTAAAATAATCGATTAACCTAGTTAAATACATAATTTAATTCCTTTAACCTATATTCACCTAAATTTACCTCAACAAATCAATCATAAATTACAATCATCTCCTTAAGTAATGTATTAGGACAACCCCGATTATCTCTTCAATTCGACTTATTTTATGGCTGATCTTTAATTCATTGAAGCTTAATAAAATAGTCACATTGTTCATGATTAAAAAGTGCTTATTCCATATGTATTTCATGATTAGGAAGAACTTCTTTAATATGGATCTATTAGCATCTAGACAATAAAGTGGCATCATAAGAATACTTTTAATCGAATCAAAAGTGGAAAGGACATATATACATTGGTTATTAATCAACAGATGCCATTAATTTATCGATTAATTATATCGTAATACAAACAAATTTAACACGTATATGACGATTTTTATTGAATACTATTTAAGTAAAAAAATATTTTGACGTATATTAATTTGTTGTACACTAAAATTGTAACCGATGCATGAAATAGCGTGAGAGAAAACCATATAGTTAATTTGACAGCAATATAATATTAGAATAACTTGATATTGATTTCTTTAGTTGCAACTTGCAAGTTTATCAAATAAATACTAGCTAAATATAAAAGTTGTAAGTATAACTTGATAAGTATTGATTAGGGTGAATCAAAGAGAATAGAATTTTTATAAATTATTACAGGAGAAAAAAGAATGACATTCTCCTTCATTTTCCTAGGACTTAGGGGGGGGGAGGGAGGGGGAGAATTTGATAGGAACCGAGAATAATAAAGATAAACTAGTGGAAAGTATAAAAAAATCAGATTCTCAATCGTAATTAAAAAATATAATTTCCTCCATTTCTTAAATTTTTCTAAAACAAACATACCATCAAGTGATTGAGTAGAGGCAATTCACAACTTCAATTTTAAAAAAAAACATGTAAAAATAAAGAATAACTTAAGATTCTATTATAAAATGCAAAAAAACAAAAACAAAATATAAAACAATATAAAAGACAAAGCCATAAATTATGCAAACAAATCCCCTAGTGTGAGGAAGCCAACCCACACTTTTCTTCCACGTGACTTCACTCACGTTCATATCACACCTCGTTCATCACTACTCCACCTAACGCCCCAACTTTAATCCAGCTATTATAACAGTACTTAATATAATTTTGAATAATCAAATTATTAAAATTCAACTTTATTGACTAAAATAATATCAAGCATCCCAAACTCGAAAAATCTGTTTCAACGTAATTTTTTGAAATACGCAGCTAAAAATTAAATACTTCATAATTTTATATTTTAAATCATACTATGATTAAATACTTTATGTTTTTATATTTTAAGTCGTATCTAATCAATGTGAAAAGTAAAATGAAATAAATAATATTCGTACTTTCTCAAGATCCAACGCAATCTTCATTGGTTGATACCAATAATGACTCCCTACATTACTTCCTAATTGTATCGATAAAGTAAATCATCAATTACTCCCTATAATTAATAAAGATACAATATACTCCCTCCGTCCCTAAAAGATTGTCACATTTTGACTTTTGGTGGTCAACAAAATACGATTTAAAACATAAATATCTATTATTCTATATGCGAAAAAATTATAAAAAGTTAATATTTCAAAAATATATATTGAAACGAATCTAACAAGGTCTCAGGAGACTATATTATTTCTTATCGTTTAATGAGAATTCATGATCCAATTTTGTAATGTTTAACTAACAAAAGTCAAAATGTAACAATCTTTTAGGGACGGAGGGAGTATTTTTGTTATATGGTTAATCATAGTCAATGGATGAAATAATATGGATGGAAACGGAAAATGTTATTCAAACTAAAATACAATACAAAAAACAAATATTTAATACATTTTCAGCAAAACTTAAGTTCAACCATCAAAATTCAAAATCGAGCAATAGCACACATGAGTTGACAAAAAAAAGAGTAGATAGATATCAAAGGGTACATCCATAGAAGAGGAAGAAGAAAGAGAGGAAGGAGAGAATAGCTAGAGATTCAAATGCTTGAATAATTGGCCAAAGCAATGTGTCGTTGATAATGGAGAAGCATTCAAGTAGCTCAACTACTACCCAATGAGGTGTTGATGATAATGCTGACCAATTGGAGGAGAACAACCTCGGCCGCCACCTCATCAATGATGTCGGAACTGAAAAGCTGGCCTCCAACCACCGTAGCGCCATCGCGTACATTCTTCTTCCGTTGTTCCGGACTGCTTTAGGTAACACGTTACTCGCTCGAAAAATACCACAGCACTAGTCGAGCACTAGGTTTGGCCTTGCAGTATTTGTAGAATGTTGTAATGATAATAATATGGGGTCGTGTTTTATAGTACCTCAATCCTATAGTTTCATGAATTTTATCACTTACTTTAACAAATACACGGAATAAATACATAGATGTTGATATTACCTATGGGCCTTTTGGTTGTCGTCACTCCTCAGCTTGCACGTTAAATTAAAATTTTAAGTTAAAGTACATTGAAATCTATATAAATTAATAAATAGTCGGGATCGACAAAATTTATTAATTTAGAGAGTTATTAACTTATCTATAAATTAATAATTTATTCATTTAAAGAAATTTTGTATGAGATGAAGAATTTTTGCGAATTATATGTAAAGTTTAATAACATTAAGAGTTTAATGATATTACTAGTATATATTCAACGTACTATACATAAGTTATTGAGACATTGAATTCAAATAAACATATTTTTGTACATCCTTCCTACAAAAATGTATATAGCTACCTCTCTATGTACTATATTCAACGTACATTATATAAAACTAGTGGTTTGAGCACAGTCTCGTCTGTGCAATAATTTTATTTTTCTCGTAATAATTTTTCAATAGTTAAAATTATAATTCATTGTTATAAAAGCAGAAAATAAAATGATAATTGCATATGATCTAAAATTGTTATTATTATTTTTAAAATATTGAACAATTAATACAAAATAAATACTTACTTATAAAAATATTATTAAATATATCTGTATAAATAAATAAAACATATATATAATTAAGATATGTTGGACAATATAAAGAGTTATTTATAAAAACATGACTAAACATATATGTTTATATAAAATGGATGAAATGGTAGTTATTTTCAAATTTAAAAATGGACACATGTCAAAATTTAATTGTGCCACATGGATAGCCTAGTTAATCTCTTAGGCTTCACCAAATAAACTCTTCCCACGTTATAGTATAGATTAGAAAGGAACTCCAAAATTATTTGAACTTTAAGAAAAACCAACTACTATAAAGTCATATTTTAAATAAGTTGTAATAATAATGTTTCATTTTCTAGGGATTATTAATTTATAATTTTAGTGGGACCTAATATTATAAAGGAATTTAAAAAAAAACATTATCTTATTATTTTATCGATTTTGTTAACTTTTTTCAACTAACCCAAGTCGGGACCGGACAAATTTTATTATTTTAGAGAGTTTATTAATTTATCGAGTATTAATTTATAGAGATTTTACTGTATTTTGGATTCAATTATTTCTATTTAAACAGGTTAATTTAAGATTTATCACCATTAACTAATGTTCATTATTCTTGAACTGAAATGTAACATAAATTAATGACAATTTTAGTTATATTTCGATTTTATTTGTCCCGATAAATATAATTGCATCTAAACATTCATCATAAATATTTTCACTCCGATTAATTTTTAAGATTTACTCTTACTTATGCTACATTGGTCCAAACGAACTATTGAATATGTTACCGTATCGAGGTCATAAGTTATTTGGGCTAATAAAGTACTTTACAAAATAGGACATACACCTATATGTTTTAATTAATAATCGCATACTCAAATTAAGAATGACTGAATTGATGGATCTCAACTCAATCTCAGTAGTTTATCTTACCGAGTGTGTTAAACTGAGTATTTAGGCGTCCGTGTTTTCTTACAATCTCGTTTGTGCGAAAGACTTATGTTATTTTAATAATAATTTTTTATAGTTAAAATTACAATAAAAGTTATAGGCCTTAAACATTACAAATAGTATACATATAGATTAATAATAACTCTAATCAAAATCATAGATAGTTACTTTTGAGTTGGTTATTAAAATTTGACAAGTGACATATGATAGCGGTAGTTTCATTCTTTTTTGTCTTATAATATTTTGAAAAATTATCATATGACACGTGGCATAGCTCAATGATCATTTAGACTTCACCAACAATTAAAGGTCGTCCCACTTTATATATAGTATAGATAATAAGATAATAACTTATCTCGAATAATAGTATACTATCTTCACTATTCGAGTCGAGATATTTGAGTTCAACTTGTTCGAAAACGGTTATACCTGACAGTTGACACTATGAACCTAATTGCAATTAAGCTAGGGTTTTAGTATTCCCCAAAATCCCAATCACCACTCAATCCCTCCTCATCAATGGAGAGCAACCATCCAAACACAGAAATCCAAGAAGAAGAAAATTCCCAAAACAAGAGCTATGGAGTATTATTATACTACAAGTACACGAACATTCAAGATCTTCAGCAATTATTCAACTTCTACAACTCCAATTGTACCTCTCTTCACCTCCTTGGCCGTGTTCGTCTCTCCTCTAGTGGTGTTAATGTCACTGTAAGATCGAATTTCCTGTATTCTATTCAAAAGTTGATCTTTATGTGTTTTTCGAGTTTAAAATGAGCAACCATTGGTGACCAAAAGTGATTTTATTGATTTTTTTCTTCTTCAAAATTTGATATATGTGTGTGTGTGTTTTTAGCTTAAAGTGAGCAAGAATTGGTTCCCAATAAGTTACTTATGTTGGGATTGTTCAAAATTGTGACTTTGTGTGTTGTTTGAGCTGAAAATGAGAAAGAATGTCTGCCCAAGAAGTGATTTTTTATTGTTTATGTTCAAATTTATAGCAAGAATGTTTGCCTAAAAAGTGATTTTTATTGATTCTGTTCAAGTTCGTAACTTTATGTGGGTTGAGCTGAAATGAGATAATATTTGGCGAATGAATTATTTGAAATTGATCATGTTCAAGTCGAGAACTTTATGTTTTTAAAGCTGAAAAGGAGCAAAATGTTTGCCCCAAACCAAAATATCAAATTCTTTTATATTCTCAATGTATTTTAATACTACTTTGATAATGTTGATTCAATACAAAGTTATACGAGTAGATTAATGCTAATAAGGTTGTTACTTCATTCATTGAAAATCAAAGCAGACAATCTTTTAGTTATGTTAATAATAACTGATGACGTTGAATGTAGGTTGGTGGGAAGTTAACAGCGTTAGAGAAGCACATAGATTCTGTCAAATCAAATAGTTTGTTTGAGGGGACGGACTTTAAGCTGGCATCATGCTCTGAGCCCTTAAATGATACGGTTGCTATGGAATGTGGATTTACTTCTCTTTCAATTCGGATTGTTAAGGTAATTATCATTTCGTATGAAGTATTGCATTATAGTTCTTTGCGTTGTACTTTACTTTGTTAAATGGAAACTAAAATTATAGTATGACAGGATATTCAGATATTTTTTTGTTGTTACTTGCTATTGTAATGATGTGATTTAGTTAAAGTACACATGTTCTCATGAATAGGTCGATTAGGTTCTGATGAAGTGTTCAACTTTACTTTCCGATGTTCCAATTAGCTCTTCAATGTGGTTTGAAATGATAATTTTTGAGTTTTGACCCTTCATTCACAAGATATCGGCTTTGAGCGAACAGAGTACCTACAATTTCCATTTTCCATATTCATTGATTTGTTTTGAATCTGCTAATTTCTTTATAACAATGATATCCTCAGGAGTTGGTCACTTTCAGTCCTTATCCTTTATTAAAGCCCCCAGAAGTTTCAAATGCTGGCTGTCATCTTTCTGCTGCCGAGTTTCACTCTGTGCTCCAACATGCTGGTAGGTAATAATTTTCATTACACTTTTTTTTGTAAACTTGTCATGTTTGTCATATCAAGAATTTACCGTTATTATTGTTGAAAGTGATGTTTTCTAATGTTGAGTCATTGGAAGGCTGACAACTGATTATCTAAAAACTTACATTATGCATTTGGTTTGAAGGAAGATTTTTGGAGAGCGATGATCATTGTTCAAGTGAAAGGTTAGTCTTGCTTGATGCTAGGAATCTGTACGAGACACGAATTGGTAAGTTTGACACTCCGGATGTGAAGACTTTGGATCCTGAAATCCGTCAGTATAGTGATCTACCCTCATGGATTGATGATAACGCTGAGCGGCTAAGGGGAAACAAGATCCTCATGTAAGTGGTTTTTAGAAGAATTCTTTGCTTATACTTAATTAAATCTGTTAATATTTGAACAAATTCTCACAGAAACAAGTCTCACCTGGGTGATGGACTTCTTGTTTTTGGTCAGTTTTATTATTAACGATGCCCTTATCCTTCAGCTCCACTCTAAAAGGAAAATTTGTGGGAACCTGGTTTGTCTTTTATGGAGCTTGTTATTATTTCTGATCATTAAATTAGTGGGGGGTTTCAGGTATTGTACTGGAGGAATTAGGTGTGAGATGGCATCTGCCTATATCAAATCAAAAGGTGCTGGATTTGAGAATGTATACCAGGTAAGCAAGTGTGATAAAAGACAATATTTGTATTAGCCTTAATTTATCATTGAGGGTTTATGTTAATTATTTTCTTCAATTATGATGTCTCCCTTATGTACTTTTTTAATCATATGATGAGGTTTTCTCTTCTGTTCTGTTGAACTGTGCATTTGTTTATATATGCTTTATTGCTTTGTAATAAGGTGATAGAAGATATAATAATACTGTTAGAGAATTTTCATATAATGTGGATGAACAACAACAATAACAATGGACTTGTATTGTAGTTATATGGTGGGATTCAGCGATACTTGGAACAGTTTCCTGATGGTGGTTTTTTCAAAGGAAAGAATTTTGTTTTTGATCACCGGTAAACACCTTCAGACACTATTCAGCTCCGTAACCAATTAGTGCAAAATGATATTCAATATTTCAGTTCCATGATTAGTGCTTTACTTACTGTAGAGTATCAGTTGGAAGCATGGATCCCAAAGTCCTAGGCGGTTGCCTTCTGTGCAGCTCTCCGTTCGATGACTACTCGTCTCGCAGCCGCTGCATGTACTGTCGCATGCTTGTGTTAGTCTGTGACAGTTGTCGGGTAATAATTAGGTTTTGTTCATACCTTATGTTGCAAGTGATATAAAATGATGCTTTTTTACATGCGTTTTCATGACTTCGTTCTATCTTTATTTTCACCAGAAACATGGTTCTTCATATGTCTGTGAACTTTGTCATAAATATGGCAAGAACGTTTTGGAATCTCATGAGTTAGAAGCAGCTGAGCTTGAACCCGTTTCTACTTCAAATCAGACTGTATCATTTGCCTCCATGTCCGTGGGGAGTGGTAACGTTCGTTTCCTTTGATGAATGTGTTTTCTCTCACTCCTTGATGATTTTGTTTGGTTATCCATGCTAGAATGCCCTTACTGCTCAAATTGACCCATGATCACACCTGACAACTGTTGACATACATAATCTAGGTATGCTAACTTGTTGAGATTCGGATTATCCCTTAGATGCCTTGCGGGTCCTTTAACCAATAGGTTGGAAACCATCATACCTAGGGTGCTTTACTGGTGAAACCTATAGAATGAATTAAGTTAGATACCGCTAATGCTTCGATTAAAAATGTATTTTTAGCTTTAGCTTCTCTTATCCCATGATGTCTATAGCTTTCCTTTCAATAAATATTAGTCCTGAGAGATTATCACAGGAGTCGGAGATTAAAAGTTCTATGCACTGCAGCTCCGAAGATAAGAAGGAAATTGAGGATCTTATGCTTGCATGGTTTCCGACAGAATGCTTCAAGCTTCAAAGGAAGAACAGGATCATTAGCCAAGAAACTCAAACACTTAGCTGAGCTCGTCTTTGTTGATGCACCTCATGAACTATCTTTCATATATCAACCTTCTCAGCTTGAGCAAAATTCAAATTTACCGCCATCCTCTATTTTGCAAACTCCTCCACCTTCAACAAGCTGCAACAAAAAGTATGCATGGCTCGTGTCCCAAAGTCATGATAAAAACACTGAAGACGGATGGAGAGCAGCTGATATCCCTTTTGATCCTCTGCAGTACCAGCAACAGACGGAGGGGCTTGACACGTCACTAACATATCTTGAAGAAGTCATTGCTCAATCGGGGCCTTTCGACGGGGTTTTGGGATTCTCTCAAGGCGCTGCAATGACCGCTCTCCTTTGCCAAGACAAACTAAAATCTAAAATAGATTTTAGATTTGTTATTCTCTGCTCCGGGTTTTCTGTTAACATGGGCGAGTGCCAGCAAGGGTCTATAACCGTTCCTTCGCTTCACATATTCGGTAATGGCCTGGGAAAAGATCGACAGATAGAGAGGGACGCCAGTAGACATCTTGCTTCATTATTTGAAGGTGGTTGCTCCATGGTTATTGAACATGAACTTGGCCATATAATTCCTACAAGGTCTCCATATATTGATGAGATAAAAGAATTTCTTCAACGCTTTTTGTGATGTACTTTTAGGCTTTAGCATTACATTAGGCCCTTTAACTTAGGTTTTCTAACAGTTAAGTTTATGGCCAATTAAAAATGTTACCAGAGAATTTTCGAAATTTGTTTTTGCCTCCCTAATTATGTTGTTACTTGTTAGTTAAATTGTTGCAGTCTTGGACTCTTGGTCTATGTGTTTTTTCTTTTTTGTAAAATTATCGATGAAAGTATGAGTACAATCGTATTACAATGTTAACATTTGAACAAAAATTAGAATGATAGTGAAAATACTCTTGACAATAATTTGAGTTGGGTATGATTCTAAACTCGATGTCCGATCAAAAAAACAAGATTCAATACCAATAACCGATTGAATATGATTCGAGTCAATGTAGAATCCTCCAAGATTAAATTCATTTAAAAGACCTGCACATGACATTTATATGTAATTTTAAGAATCAAAAAAGTTTTCAGACAATTTTCTTGGGTTTAAGTTAAAATAATTAGTTAACTCTCTAAGCTAAATCTAGACCTTCGTATAGCTAAAAAATTATGTGTATGTTTCTTTAATTGTTTAAGAAAAAAAATAAAAGTAAAGTTGATGGATATTGACTTATTTGATACACTGTATTTTTGTTGGGTCCGACTTTTTATATTACTATATTTATAGGTAATGAGTTAGGTACAAATTTAGAGGCTTGCCAAAATAAGTAGCTCACCGGTGAAACATAGATCTAGGTAATAGTTGGTCGACTTCAATGTTTCTCTACCTGTTTCAATCGCATTCATTTCCTTCTGTTTTGCATTCAAAGCATTTTATACTTGCACTCTTCTACCTAGCTTCGATAACCTAAACGAATTATGACTTATCAAATCTTATATTATTATCTGAATATCTTTCATACCATGATCAACGAGTTATGATTTATCAAACCTTCGATCATCACCCGAATTATTTGTTGATGTATATGGGACTCACTATCATGAAAAGAATTGCAATAGTTAAATGGTGATGAACAATATCAATCAATAACGAACATCATGTAAGTATGTAACCGTGATTCAATGAGGAACAAAAGGAAAACATGTACATGAGTAGAGAAGGGTGTTATGTAAACCAATATACTCTGATACCTTATTAAGATTACGTGAGATTCTATTACAGGTGAAATTGCCACACTTGTGTGTTCAACGCCGGCTTGACAATTATTTGGACGAGATAATTCTGAGTTGTGATTTAAAATTGAAACTATATGGAAATCAAGCCAGATAATTTTGACTTGAACAATTACACAATACTTTCTTCTAAAATACTCTCTCCAATCCAAAACAAATGTCTTTCTAGACATTTTAGACAAATTAAGAAACAATCATTACATTCACACTTTCCATCTATGTCCCTATAAAGCAATCATTAATAATCCAATTATTACTTAACTATATGATGCAATCATTATTTTTTTTGAGTTATTTTATGCAAATAGGGATATTAAAGTAAAAAATGATATATTGTACATTGGTTTATGTAAAAAGACATTTGTTTTGGATATTGTTGAAATGTATAGAAAGACATTTATTTTGGATTGAAGGGAGTAGTATAGAACACAGTATCTATCAATCTATGGCTAATCAATCGCTGTATCTTTTTGTGATATCCGCACGAAATTACAAAGCCAACCAATCTATTACTACTACATGCACATTCTACAAGTTTAGATAATCGAGGTAGAAAATTGAAGGTCCTACATATAAACTACTTCTAACTCATATAATAAAAAAGAGAATTTTTCATAAATAGATAGACGTTTGAGACAAGCAAGCAAGCCCGTTACCACTATATGAAAATTGCAATCACTCATTAAGGTCTTTGTTTGACATTATCTACATCAAGTCATAACACACTATTTATGTTTGAGAGTTTATTAATAGACTATTGGATTCTATTTTACAATTAATTGGTATTAAAGGGAGTAACTTAAGCCCTTGTATACCATATGAAAGCACACCGACCACCAATATTATCTGATATGCTACATAAATATTTTTCATAATGTGTAATTTGGTCGACTCAGAATCAATATGCATGAATCACAATACCGTACCGTGTCTTTATCAACGGACCTAACTATAATATTATAGTGAAAGTCTATGTGATTCCACTATCAAACTGACAGCGTAATGAATATCCCACACCTTATATACAATTGAAAGTAATATTAAGAACATTAGCTAAATGATTCTATTAAAAATTCAATCTCATGAGTTAATTACCGAATAAAAGTTATCTAAAATGGGTTTTAAATGAAAAATTTTAAGTGTTATGTTTTATAATTTGGAGCCCCAAAAAGAGTCGAAGTATACCGAAAATGTATAAACGTTGAGTATAATTGAAGGAGAAAACACAATGGCCCATAATATGTTAAATTAGGCAGAGAATTGAGACAAACATGTTAAGTCATTAATATGGACATGAGAGCGATGCCAAAATTTGGCTGTGAAATAATTAAAGAATGAATTAGGTTTGTAATTACTAATTACAGATATACTATAATTAAGTGGATGCAAATTGGCTATTGGGACTATCATAATTTCTTGACTACTTTCGTACAAGGATGGTACTCAACAGTTGGCCAATCAAATTGATGATTTAATATATTCAGTCAAGTTTTTACCAAAAGATTTTGGGTTCAATTCTTGTCAGAGAATATTATTTTATACTTTAAAGTATGTGCTAACCGTAACACTACTTATGTCTGTTGGCTTAATATATTGGGTCAAGCTTTCTACCAAAAAATTTTAGGTTTAATTTTTGCTAGAGAGAATATTATTTTATGTTTTGAAGCCTAACATTACTTAAAAGATTATGTATTTATTATTGTAACATTCATTACTAATTTAAAAAAGAATAGTTGGGCAATCAACCATCACCACCGAGCTTCATTTACTCATCATTTAACTCTTACCTATTTTGTGTCCAAGACTTTTATTTTAATATTATCAGGTCTGAACCTCTTCTCATATGATATTTCATACGATTTAACGATTTATAGCAATTAATTTGTGGAAAAAGTAAAAAATAATGAGTATGCGTACATATTGATAACATGATCCCCATAGATATGCGCATTTTAGTTTTTTACTAGAAATAGTAGTTAGTAGTGTAATGTAATTGGACTTAATTTCCCAAGGTTGATAGGATCATTAATGTTCCAATATTATCTCCGAAGCATAGTTTAGTGATAAAAAAAGTTTGGCGTTGTAATGGGAAGTCAAGATACCGTTGCTGAGACACATTTCCAACTAACCTTCAATATCGATCCCTAAGACATAGGAATTGTTAGGGCCTTTATTTTGAGGATGTCAAAGTTTTTAGCAATATCCCAATATTATTGGTTGGTGCTCCAAATCTGAACTACCTCTTCTGCCCTATTTATTTTGAGCTTAACTTGTGTCAACACTCAACTGCCATCCATATATTTCGGGGTTTGGGACATGGCGGATTCTAAATAATTTTTGAGGGCCACACTGCAATTTGCAAACTCATATTATCAACTAAATCATTTACTTTACGTACCCTGTAGGTTGTATGTAAAAAACAAATTTATGTTTTAGATGCATGGATCATGTAATTTTAATTAATGTAATATGCATGTAAATAGGTGATTGTTA
Organism: Echium plantagineum; assembly: GCA_003412495.2. NCBI lineage: Eukaryota > Viridiplantae > Streptophyta > Magnoliopsida > Boraginales > Boraginaceae > Echium > Echium plantagineum. The sequence continues at coordinate 23,097,451 of CM016568.1, read as the reverse complement.
ATGGATAGAGTAATTACATATATTTATAAGATATTTTTAATCCATCACTTCATGTTGTTAAGTATATTAGATGGTGATGAAATCGAATTTGATAAATTATATTTACAACATGGTGAAAGTAATAAAACAAGTGATAAAATGAAATATTTTGAAAGATAAGTGATTGATAAGTATATTTAAAATATATGTGATAGATTAAAAACATTTTTATATACATGCGTATTAATAAATTATATTTCTTGTAAAAGTAATTTTTTTAAAACATTAAATTCTCTTGCTAAGACAATTTTCAAGTTTGAAACAAAGGTCACATGAATATCACTCCCTATATTTTTTTTTTTGATAGAAAATGGATGTTGTAATAATCCCATAAGATCAATTACATCATTCTTTGCTCCATAACTTCACTCAATGTCCTCTATTATTTCCATATATGAGTACTTGGTAAGAAAGCTTAATCATCTCGTACGTGCGACAAACCTTTTAACCCAGACGATTTGTAAATCAATGAATATGTCTTTGTACCAATTCCACCAACGAAAGGACCAATATATCACAAAATCAAAAGCAACCTTTGCAATATTTCAACAAAATATTATCTCTATTCTGCTGATAAATCAATCTTAATAAAGACACACCTTAGCCCTTAAGGCCTTCAACATTTCTTCCCCAACTTAGATCACATATATCCTCATTAATTGAGTATATGACCTATATATCTAATTATTAGTATATGACTATATTTTTATCTCTCATAGTAAATGATTGTACTCTAAGCTCATCTCCCATAATAAATTGACTATTCCAACTTCCAACACATATATTGGTATACTCTGTTATATCTGTCTGTATACACCTAAACTTACACTACAAGTATATTGGTATTTCAGCAATTTGGCTGAAATCTCAGGGCCAACTTGTATACTTCTCACTATATAAACAAGTGTTTACCACCCATTTTATTCCCATCAATCACATTCACACATAACACTTTGTTGAAAATAGTCAATTGTCCAAAAACATAAAAATGTCTTCTTTAGTTACAGAAGAAATGAGAGCAAAAGCCACAGAGTTGTACACAGGAGATGAAATTTGCCAAGAAAAATCGAAGTTCTTGCTCACAGAAATGAAGTTGCCAAATGGCCTCCTCCCATTGGAGAACATCGAAGAGTGCGGCTACATCGAATCAACAGGCTTTGTGTGGCTCAAACAGAAGAAGAAGAAGGAGCACAAGTTTGAGAAGATTGGAAAGTTGAGTCAATATGCGCCTGAGATCACTGCTTATATTGAAGAAAACAGGATCAAGAAACTCACTGGTGTGAAGGTTAAGGAGCTTCTGATGTGGGTAACTATTAGTGATATCTACATTGATGATAATGCTTCTGGTAAGATCACTTTCAAGACTCCAACAGGGCTTTTCAGGACATTCCCTGTTTCCGCTTTCGAGGTAATCAGTGGTGGATCGAAGGGTGGCGTAAAAGGACAGTCGTTCCCTCTAGTTTTTGAAAAAATATAATGCATTCTTCGAGAAATTATGTCGTTGTGTTTTTTCTTATTGTTGCTATATAAAAATCCTGGTTCCGTTACTGTCTAGGTTGATGTACCAGTGAAGAATGATGCTGGTTCCAGTGGAGTAGAGACACCTTCGGAAGCTGATCCAACAATGAAAACTCATAATGCTGATTCAAATGGAGCGAAAACAGCTTCAGTGGCAACAGAAGCTGTGAAAAATCATGCTGATTCAAATGGAGCGAAAACAGCTTCCATGCCAACAGAAGCAGAGAAGAAGGATGCAGATACCAATGGAGTCAGAACACCTTCCACGCCAACAGAAGCAGCAAAGACTGATGCTGATACCGATGGGATGAAGACACCTCCTGCCGCGATTGCACCCATGGCGGCTAAGGAGGTGTAAGCCATGAAATGGACTGAAAGCAAAATTTATATGGAAGCTAGAAGTATATCTATCGAGTATTTAGAAATAATGGTCATGCTATGAGTCTAAGATGATGCATTTCGAATGATCATTTCTCAGTTTCTGTTATATGATAAACCTATTTCAGTATCATTTTCTGTATTAACAATGCAACTCTCATTTCATCATAATCTACCCCCCAACCCAATACCCCCCCACACACAACACCAAAAAAAGGAAACATTTGAAAAATTCATAGAGATACATGTGAATGTGATGTCCACAGATCTGCAATTATCATCATATCACTACCCTCATGATACTACGTCCCCCGCCTCAACTTTTTTCTTATAAAAGTTCGACCCTCGTCATTGCAACAACTCGAACTCGAGGCCTCCCTTTAATTTTACTCGTTACAGTTGTAATTTTAACGCTCACACCAACAAAACATTGGATCACTAAATGAACCATGTTACAGACAAATCTGGGTCTAGAGATTTTCATACTTGTCTTACTTCTGCCATCTTTGATGCAAGTATTTCACTGTATGATTCGGACCAAATCGAAGTTACATACATAATGATTTAAGTCTATATTATACTTCCAATTAATTGTAGCTTTGGAGGGGGAAATTGAATTTATAGTTCCAAGTATATGCATAAATAAAATATATAGTGTGTACTAACGAACTGATGGGCGCATGATCTCAGAGAATACAGTCTCAGACTTAAACCCATCACCGGTTCCAGAGAAATCCTCATTGCTCTTTAACATGGAATAAGAAGACGATGAAGCATCCGTCGAGAACATCATACCTCGTTATTGTCACCTGCCTCTCCGTGTAAACACAACCTGACAGAGGTGTTATCATCACTGCCATTATCACCCTTTTCATTTATGGATTTCATCCTTGTTTCGGATGCCTCCTGGAGTTGCAATGCAAATTCGAGGCTCCAAACGACATCACTCATTGCTGGCCTCTCAATTCCTTTGTCCTTCAAGCATCGCAGTCCTATTTCAACATACTTGTTCAAAGATTCAACCGCAATTTCGTCCTTCAGTTCAGCATCAATAATCTTGTAAAGGGTGTCATTTTTGTTTGACAAACGAACCCAATTGGCCAAATTAGCCTGCTCTTTCGGAACACGTTGAATAATTGCTGGTCGAGAACATAGCACTTCAAACAACACCACACCAAAAGAATAGACATCGGACTTATCGGTCAGTTGATGGCGTCTGTAATATTCAGGATCCACATATCCAAAACTTCCTTTAACCATTGTACTAACGTGGGTAACGTCGTTAGACATAGGACCCACCTTTGATAATCCGAAATCTGATACCTTAGCCACCCATTTCTCATCCAACAAGATATTTGTCGATTTCACGTCCCTATGGATTATTGAATGCTTTGCACTTGTATGAAGGTAATGCAGCCCTTTCGCGGCACCAATGCATATCTGAAGACGCTGCTTCCAGGGAAGCGAAGGATTGAATGAATTGTACAAATGATCACGTAACGTTCCACGAGACATATATTCATAAACCAATATCATCTCACCATTCTGGTCGCAATATCCAATCAAAGACACAACATTAACATGCCTCAACTGGGATAACATTTCAATCTCTGTAAAAAATTCAAGCGATCCTTGATTCGATGAGGCATTTAATCTCTTGATCGCGACCTCTATGCTACCATTGTCGACGTAACCTTTGTAGACATTTCCAAAGCCTCCAACACCAACCATAAAATTATTATCAAAATTGCCAGTAGCTTTGACAATTTCCTCCAACGAAAAATGTCTGCATAATTCAGTTGGCAATAAAGAACCAGCAGCAGATATGGAGACACTCGACTTTGTAGACCTGGATTTATCTGTAAGCGCAACCCAATTTGACGTTCCCTTGGAGTCACTAACCAAAGTAGTAGCCGGCTTTTTAACCCTTCTCCGGCACCAGAAAATCAAGAATCCGATCAAACCCGCGGCAGCTACCACTGAGGCAACACCTCCAACAATTAACCCCCAAGATTTTGTTCTTCCTTTAGCAGGAGACGTTGGTTGTTCTAGTGGTGGACTTGAAGCTAGTGGAAGATCAGGATTTGGAGAATCCAGGCTTCCATTTAATCGACTAATCTTGAAAATCTCCAAACCATTCAAAAGGGCATTATTATAATCAGAATTTAAATCAGGACTAGCAGGTTTCATGGTAAGCAAGAGATCTTGCTTGCTTTTCGGACCATCTTTGTCAGCAACATAAGCCACATAATCTTGATGTACTGCTGTATCCGGACCGTTGGCCCAAAAGATAACATCGGCATCTTTTTCAACTACTTGATTGTTGATGGAAATGGAAAAGATCCTCTGACCTTCCTCTCTGATTTCCGGGAAAAACTCACAGAAATGGAGTCGGAGAAGATAATAAAAACCAGAATCAACTGGAAGAACCCATGTCATGTTGTAAAACCTGCTAACGTTCTCGTTCATTATTCTTGCAGAAGTGTAGACTATCTCAGGTGCAGTGTATGGAGGGTCTGAGGATGTGTACTTTAGTGCAATATCATTTCTTGAATTCTCTAAACTTGTCGTTGAAACGTAATCGCCATCTTGGCTCCAAGAACGGAACATGCCTGTATCATCGGTTGGCTGAACGAATACACTTCCGACGTTCAGCCTGTAGAGGGTCTCCAGAGCTGTATCGTTCTGGAGAGAAAATGTGGTACCAGCGGTACTTTTTATTGGAACATTGTTGCCTTTGAAGTATAAGTCTTTTGGAATTGAAACTATTTCGATTCCATTTACAAAGGCGTAGGACTCAGGATTAGGCAAGAAGGTTATGTGTAGTTGTTGGCGAGATTCATTTATATGAATGATATATTCTTTGATCACGGTAGATGACGAAATTGAAGAAACTGTTAGAAAGGCACTGAAGTTGGTTAGAAGGGTGTTTTGATTTGCAGTGACTGAGAAGAAAGGTGCAGTTTTATTGAAGTTGTGGTCGTATGTTGTCGGGTAGAAGTAGAGGCGGAGGAATTTGGGACCAGGGGAGAGGGAAGGGAATGAGTAAGTGAATTGAGAGTGGGAAATTCTAGCAGTCATGTAAGGGACTTGATGTACAGAAGAAGTCTGCTGTAATGCTTGTGCTGTTTGTGATTCTGTTGTGGAATGGTAGAGAGTGTCAGCTTGCCATTGACGTTTGTCGATGGAGGTGGAGTTAGAGGCAGAGCCACAATCGAGGAGGAAGTGGTCGGTTGGGGTGTACGGAGGAGTGGTGGAGGCAAACGCGGTGAGGAGGAGGAAGTGGAGTAGAGTCGAAACGATGAGCGTATTCGTCGCCATTAGAGAAGGTAGATGGGGTATGGAGTATAGAGTATGGAGTATGGAGTTTTGAGTATTGTTTGTAGGTTTATTGAGCATTTGGAATGAGTTGAGGTGACTATAATGGAAGACTTTGAGTCGTTGGACTGATTCAGAGTCTTCAATTGAGTCTCTTTCTGTACACCACATAATTTTGAAAAGTAGACAGCTTGATCTTTCTCTCTTATATCATTCGGAAAATGGTGGACGAGAAGATGGGTTGTGGTAGATAAGACGATGAAGATGTTAATTTGAGAAGTTTGTGGGGAATAAAAATTGGTTCGGGGATTTTAAGATGAAAAAAATGTGAATAAACGTATTTATCCTTTCAATTTAAGACGGAGTGACTCGACTCTCGAATGAGTATTGGAATAATTAGAGCATCCTCTTGCCGGTGACCAGAAGGTTCTGGATTCGATACTCACCTCATCGCTAATTTACAAAAAGAAAAAAAAGAAAAATAAAAGTTTACTTCTATGAATAATGTAAATTGACATGCTACTAGTAGTCGAAACAAGATGCTAAAATGGACAACTCTGAATGTGTCCAACGACTCGAAGTCCATGGAATTTGTCCGCATTGCATATAAATTGAGTGGTGCACAGTGCACACCAATTATTATGACATTGCAAAACGTTTTTTCATGAATATATATCCATATTCATCTAAAAATAAATGCTATTCTACATACATATATATCCATATTTAAGTAAGCAACATTTAATTAATGTATTGGTATTGGAAATTTTTAATATACATTTAAGTAGTTTAACGTTCAAGACACAATGCAATACAATGTGTGAATCAAGACGAATTCAGGATCTATTATTCAATAAAATCGTGGAACTTATTTTTCTATCTAGCCATAACAAATTCTTTTCTGATAGTATATATATACACATACAAATAACTAACAACTTAATACTCTCCCAGCCATACAAGCGATGGCTCGTTTGCAGCTCCTGATCCAATCAACTACAACTATTGATTAGACTAACAATCCTCAAAAAATGTTATTGTGAACCTAGTAGTGTTACACTTGTGAGGTTGAAGAAGTTCCTCCAGACTTCACCTGTATTTATGCTTACTTACTGTACAATCATAACAACGTGTTTCACTAATGTGACGAATCAAACAAGAATCTGCGACTTGGCAGCAACTCGGGAGCACTTCTTTCTCCCAGATTTGCTCAGAGCACAAACACAAATCTCAAGAAGGTCGTAATCTTCTTCCCAGAACAACAATGAAGCAGCCTCTGGATTCTCTAATAGCATCTTTGATGTCAGATAGCCAGCAATTGTCCATGTTTGGTAGAGTCGAGACTGCTTCCCTATGAACTTTGCAGTCCTTGTGTCATAATATTCAGGCCAGTGATCTGCAGGCAGTCGTTTCTCAGCTGTATCGAGTGCTTTGCGAGCCAAATCCGATCGCCCCATCTTCATGCATGCCAGAGTGAACTGAAATGATTAACAAAGTAACAGTCAGAAAATTAAAGAAACGACTCACACATTACATGCTTACTGTTTAAGTACAAAATGATACATGCCTAAGATTCTAAGGTCCATCGACTACAAACTGATCCAAATTGTTTAAGTACAAAATAGTACCTGCCAAAGAAGTGTAGGCCAAGATCCACCATTGTGATATGACCACGGCCTGCAAGAGTCGCAATATGCAGATCAATTTACTTGATTTGCAAAATAGAAGTCTTTATCTATAACTTTATTTATACATTTTTCACACTAACAAACAAGATATGTTTTAGCTTAGATGGTATCACAAGCACAATTTCTTTGATAACACATGTTCGAACCATTAAAAGGTTGTCCCTTTTCTTTCCATATTCACACCACCCCTACCCCTAAAAAAAATCCATTTCTATCATGGTCCCAACCCTCACTGTGAATAGCCTGGAATCTTTGGGACCTATAGACTGGAATAATGTAGGACTGACAAAAAAGGGGAAAACAAGTAACTTAAAGAGAGAACTCACGTATTCTTTGGGTCACTTCCAGTAATAATGCGCCACTCTTCGAACTCCATTGCAGGATAACAAATCTTTAAAGGCATATGACCAACAAGATCATCCCATTTGGCTTCAATCAAATTTAAAACAGCCTCATTCTGCTTTGGTGTACCTAGAGAGGAAACAATTGACCACAGGTTTCCAAGTGTGAAAAACCTGAAGTCCATATGTGCTGGCTGCAGATTGCCAATCATATAACCCCCTTCTTCAGGAATCCAATCCATTAACCAATTAGGTATTTGTTCAGGGTAGATATTGAATTTGTTTATAGCATCAGTGGAATATTCTTCGGTCTTATATCGATATATTTCGTTGATCTTCTTCATGTCAACCCAATAGTATTCTCTGATGTGAAAAGACAGTGCACTTAGTCGATTATTGATGGCCCTCACGAAATTCTTGGATCCCTCATCTGACGCAAGCATCTCTCGTGCACAACGAAGAGATGAATAAAACAAGGACTGTAAATTGGAAAATAGGATTAGTTAAGTACACAAAATGAATGGTAACCTAAAAATTTACGGAATCAATTGAGACTCAACAGAGGAAGTGGTATGATAACAAAATCTATGACCATAAATATCAATGACTAAATAGTGACATTTAGCATGAAGAGTACAAAAAATGTTAGTATATTCATATTACCTTAAGATACAGACAATTAAACACGAGAAAACTTCTTCACCCGCTAATAATTTAAAAACCACTATGAAAAAACCCCCCACGAACATACCTGGATTTCCAAGGGATGACCGTGTATACCCATTCGCCGATCAATCATGCATGATCCATCAGTAACCAGCAAGGTAGGAAACATGTCAAACCCATCAGACAAGCACAAATTCAAAATAAGCTTTATGCCTGTCTGAACATCAATTCTTTCTTGAAAGTGAATATCCCCAGTGATCTTCACATAAGCTCTCAACAGGATAATCCACCACAATCCTATATAAAACCAGGAAAAGGTGCATATGTCAGCATGTATAAAGTACACAGCATATTATCCAAAGCAGTTTCCAAGGATGGAAGATAAGACATAAGTACAACGGTAAGCATGAATTTGACACCACGTACTACTTACCAGAGTCAACAGGAGCAACCCGGCCAATAGCGGACTCTCCAAAATCTGGGTCTAGAACTTCTTCATACTTGTTCTCATCAAGAGCCACAGTTCTCACTTTAAAACTTGCTGGCATCAATCCTTGCCCTGGACTATAACAGTCCACAGTTTTCTCCCAACTCTAAGAGAAATATTGTGTAAGTGAGAGACTTAACCAGAAGTAGAATGCATACAATGTTGTCTTTCACAATAAAGCTACAACCAGTCAGGAATATACAATTTACACTGACTTTTTGATAACTTGGTCAATAAGAAACGGAATCAGAAAGACACGAAAAATCACCCTCCCAAGCACCATATTGACTCACAATTATTTAAATTTTTAACTACTGCATGTGTGGATCCATTTAACTAACAATTTTCATCAAATTTTAATGCGAGTTAAAACTATAACATTGATCTTTAAGCATCACTACAAAAATTAAAGTCTTAACAGAAAGCAGCCTCTAAGAAAAAGATGACAAGAAGAAGATCCAATAACTTAAGTTAAAATCCACTAATCTTGATACTGTCATTCACTGTTTGAGAATACAGAACAACAATGTCATTTGAAGATATAACGACAATGTCATTTGAAGATATAACGACATTCTATCTGTCAAATTTCCATTGTTTTCGATTTCAGTAGCAACCTTATAATCAAACACTTCCGCCAAACTACTATAACATACGGAGTATTCCATAGGATTCATCAAACAACCATGATATGCATATATGTCAAACAAAACAAAGTACTGTTATATGAGGTCAACATTAGATACCTGCAATTGAAGGGTATGAAGGAGAAAATTCTTCACAATCTCCCCCTCTCCCTTGAGCAAAAACGCAAGAGCTGAGGGAACAAAATCCCTTATAAACACCTGGTCATAATTAAGGGGTAACTTGTCATTAGGATCACATGCAGCCAAGGTACCCACAGGACTACCACAATAAGTAACAATGGCATTCCTTAACAACCTCCAACCTTCCTTTTCAAGCTCAGACTCCTCTCCACCCCCTACACTAACGCCTACAGCCACCCCCTCATCAGTTACACTTTTTTCATCATCACCCCCTACCCTCATCCTTATCCCCACTCCCTTATCAATGTCATTGTTTCGATTATCGTCCCCGGGCAACTCCACCTTAGTGTCCCCACCCCTAGTACCATTTTCATCAAGATCAATCTTATCCTCCACCACTAAAGGCTTCACCTTTAACCCACCTTGCACATATATCCTCTCAAAATTCTTATCATTAACTCTTGCATCAACGGAAGTACAAAAACTCCTCAAATTTGACACCCCACTGACCGAAATCCCCCTTTTTGCATCACTATTGCAAATTCTTGAAACTGTAAACACTCTAGATTGACCCCAATTCATATTAGGCCCCAAAAACGCCTTCTGGGAAGAACCCAACATGTTTAAACCCAAACTTCTGCTATTGTGAACAATAGAATCTTGATTCTGAATCTTATTATATTGTGGGGTGGACGAAATATTTGATGCAGATGAAAACCAATTGGATCTTGAAAAGGGTTTGTTTATTATTGTTAATAAAATCCTGTAGCAGGGCTTGGAACCCTTTAATCTAGCTGAATGCATAACAGACAACATGAAAAAGCAAACAGAAACAGAGAAATATTGAATTTTTAATCAGACCTATAGTAAATTTTGCATCAAAAGTGATTTTTTTGCATACAAAGCAAATTTAATGATGATGGGTAGTGATTTATTTTTTTAGAAATTAAGAAAGGATCAATAGGATTTGTAGGGATATTAAGATCCTACGATAATATTGTAATGAAATTGTATGGAGAGAAAATAAGGAGAACAGAACAATTGATTTGTCTGGTGGGAAGAAGAGGGCGGCAAGAAGGATTTTTGTCTTAATTTTTCCATTTATGGAAATTATTTCTACTTTGTTAAACACTCCTATACTTTTCGATTAGGGTTGGATTTTTTTAACTATGACAATATAATTTATAATTAGATTGCTTATAGTGTATCAAATTGTATTGACCTTTGGCCAACACAACTTATAATGAGACACCTTTTTTATATATATTTGAATAGAAAAACTTAGCAATTATAAAAAGATTAAATGATTTTAAGTAACGTGTTCATGTTGTACGTGAATCATATATATTTAAGTTTTTCGCCATGATATATCTGATCCATAATTAATATTGTGAAAAATAGATATCCATATTTAACGGCTATCTGCTCATATAGGAATAAGGTTAAAGTCTATTGGTCATTGATAAATTAATGATTTGTATTGGACAAGCAAAAACTTCATTTTTTTGGGTTCAAACTAAATCTTAGTAATTGAAATTGAAAAGTTTTGGATTCAGAAACAAAATAAAAAATGCGAATGAGAGATTGAAAAAAAAAGATGCAACATCGTATATCTGCTTAGTTAGTCAAGTATAGGGTAATCAATAAATCTTCGGACTTTAATTGTAAAAAAGTATAGACTTTACAAATAAAACCCAAATTTAAAATACCAAACTAGCATTGGAATAGTGTAGAAATGAAAGCATGAAGACGGAAGGCAAGTGCCCTAGTTATTAGTCCCTATACAAGCATATTGTGTAGAATTTGATAAACAAAAGTATCAAGTAGGTGTGTTAGTAAAAGCACCAGCTCCACTTGCCAATTAACAAGTAGTTGAATGTTGATGTATCATGTATGCATGGTGTCTGTTTCCCTTTTTTTTATTTAGAGAAACATAGGGAAGTTTCCCTTACGTGACACACTAAACTTGTATATCCACTAATAAACATCAACTTTGGCTTTTAAGACTTTTCATTATTCACGGTACTAGAATTCTTGGAATATATCAAACAAAACAGACTCAAAACTACTTATTATTACTTCTTAGCCTTCAAAAAATCACAATCTTGGAATATATTATCAATAAATTATGATATAGTTTTAATTAATTGTATTATTATATTTTAATATATATTTTCATGATATTTCTTGCATAACTCTTGAACGATAAATAAAAAATAAAAGAAGTATTTTATAAAATTGTAAATTGTAATATGTATTTTCGTACCAAAATTTAAAACAAGTTGAGGCAATTCAATTCAAGAAAAGAGAGATATGTTGACTTAATCGAATAGCCTAATGAAAAAGGCTCTGTCTAGTGACCAGAAGGTCATGGGTTCGAAACTCATCTCATCGCTAATTTACAAAAAAAAAAAAAAAAAAAGAGGTATGGACTATGGTTCAGTTCAATGGGTTGACAAATGACAATGCATGAAGTTTGGCCCAAACCTTTAAAGTGTCCAATTGAGTAACAACACTAGAACGGACCAAGCATAATCATATGGGCCGGGCCAGGCAATAATGGACTTACACTTTCTCTTTTTTTTTTTTTTTTTGTAAATTAAGAGCGAGGTGAGTTTCTAACTCACAATTTTCTAGTCACTAGTGATAAGGTAAATTTCGTTTTAAAAATGTGTGTTTACATCCATTTTTTTTAATCTCAATTTAGATGATTTAAAATGTATTTTATTCCGGATGATGTAGTAACACAAGTACACAGCGTAACTATTGCTCAATATAACTAGTAATTTATAATTTCTCATCACTTGCAAAAAAAAGGTGCTTATATTAGTTATTTCATTTGATTGAAACATGACATGGAAGTAGAAATTGCATTAAAAGAAAGTAGAACTTCATATGACATTCTCATCAATCATCAACTAGGTGCAAGAATAGTCAACGACATTGACCATATATCATTCTCTATTTATTCCTTCATTTGGCTTGCTTGTAATTTGAGTTGCTTGAGGATTGAAACCAGTTTGTTTGAAGAAGAGTGATTCTATGTCATCTTTGCCTGCCTTCAACTCCTTGATCTCGATCACTTTAACATTGGGGATATTAGCATCGGTTTCACTTTGCATCTCTTTGTTCTTCCCCCAAAGAACTCCATACAATCCCATTACAATCAGAATCGAACCTACAAGCCTGATAAATTCAACACAAAGATCAATCATTACATCACGATGTCTTTCACGTTCGTGCTCTTAAAAAGTTGTATATCATGAAACTGGAAATGATATCTTCAAAACATGATGTATAATCAATTAAAACAGGACGTGCTAAAAGAGCGTGAAAAGGATTAGTATAGGACTTACGTTCCAATGTACCATTGCTCACGAAGCAACGCCCAACTGAGAATGGCAACAATAACAAGAAGCAAGGGGCTGAAAACTGAGACATACAGAGGACCTTTTCTTCCTAGACACCAACTCATGAGGCAAAACGCAAGCGCAGTACAAACAACCCCCTGAAATCATTTTCGGGATGTCATGAGACTGATCGTGATATCTTCAATACATGATGTACAATAATAACTAGCGCGTTACATAATTTATAATTTTGTAAAGTAAGAGCATCGCGATAGTTTTACCGAGTAAATTGTAGACGTAGCCCTGATGGAGGGGGTCAATGCCCATGCAGAGGCATTGTGATTAAATATAAATCCGATTATCACACATTGGAAACTCGACATGAAACACATCAACGCAGAGCTCGAGTAAGGAGCGTTATACAACTTGCTCAATCTTGCCTGAAAAAATAACCAAACAAAAAATATATCAACATCCCCTGTCACGAATATTAATATCTCGTAATATCTTCTGAATACATCCGAATAAAAACATATGATAACACAAATCGCGAGTAATTACTTGGATAATGAACCATATCGCCCACGAGACAGCACTTGCAATGACTAGGAAGGGCCCCAAGAAAGAGCTTCCATGGCCATTGGTGGTAGTAGAGATTTTATTAGCATCTTGAGCATATTTCCAATGAATACTTGATTGACCAATGTCAAGAAGGCGTCCATGGTAGAAAGATAGCAATAATGCACCACCAACACATATAATTGTCCCCCAAATTTTAGCTTGTCCAGCTTTTGTCTTTAATCCTAAGCTTTCTAGCCTGTTTATCAAACACATACCAATCCTCCATGGTTACATGCCTAAACAATACTCGTTTCGATCTCAAAAAGATCGTCTAGTTTTTAATTTTGATTTTTGATTTTATAAAATCAAATATTGAATTTATGATCATAGACAGAAGAAGCCTTCTTTAGCGTAGTCTCGGCAACTAAAAACATTTGGTTTTTTTCTTTAAAAATAAATAGATAGGAGTAACATATATGCGACAATTATTAGAAGAATTTTGTCGTAGTTTGGTTTATGCTTATAATAACTTTTAGAAAAATTAATTTTATTCAAGTGGAAGATTTTTATGTTCAAATAAATATTGACAGATCAATGTTTGGTATAAAGTATTTAATAAAATGAGTCTTTTGATCACATATAGAAAGTTATAGAGGCAACAAATTATTGTTTCATTAATGGGTTAACTATTGGATGAGAAGCTCTTTTTAAAATCGTGTTTGGTGAGATTTAAATAATTCTAAAAATCAAACCTTTTATGGTTCTCTCATCGTACACGTACTGATTTAACAAACACCTAATTAAACCAATTAATTATTTTAATTTATTTCAAGTATATTAATTACATGTAATATAATGCTTTCACATATATTTTCACTCTGTTATTCATATTGACAGTTTGACATTAAAAATTTGGAGTTGTCTGTTTGTCTAATTATGATGTTTATAAAACCGATATAGTACAAAAAGTTGTGAAAACAGCTTGAATTGCACAGATTAACATGTTTATGCTGAAGTGTACTCATAAAACCTATGTCTCATAAAGTGAAGATTATTAATATAAATGCATTTATTTTAATTGTCCCCCTATAATAAGTGATACTAATAAAATAGAGTATGTTTTAATTTCATTTATGTTTGAATAACTTGTGAAGTATTCTGTTATTAGTGGAGTGTATTATTCTCTGTTTTTTGTTTACACAAAATATTTTTAGTAATCGAAATTTGTTATCATAGATACTATGTGTCAGTTGCACTAGTGCGGAAGAAAACCGAGAAGAAAAATAAGAAATTAAAGTTACCCGAAAGGAACAGCAAAGATGAAGGTGACTGCTGGAGTAATATTGGACAATGCACAAGCAACCGTTGGAGTAGACATCTTCAGCCCCACAAAGTATGTGATCTGATTCACTGTTACACTGCAATTTCGTTAAAGCTTAGTTAGATAAGACATGAAATTTATTTAAAGAATTATATTTTCCATAAACATATTAATGCAAAAAATTAACAAGGTTCATTTATTTGTTTTAAAGAGAAATAAATACATCAGGTAGAAAATATTTTTAATATATTACTCACCCAAAAATGGAACATAGGAATATCTGGAATAGTATAGGCTTTGTCAAGCTAGGTCTTGTTTTCCTGCAAAAAACAATTACAATACATACTTCAGTATTTTATTATAAATCGATTTTGTTATTACAATGACTCGAATTCAGGGCGTACGTGGTTATTCAAGTAACATATCAGTAACCACTCGGCTAATCCAAAATCGTTAAATAAAATGACGAGGTAAAATAAAATTAAAATACCTCTCCAAGAAATAAGCAAAGGGTGCAATTGCCATTGTGCCAAATATTTGCCTATAAGCAACATGGATGAAAGGGTCCATGCCAGTATCCATAGCAAGCTTAGACATGATGTTCATTCCAGCATATCCAATTTGAACAATTACCATGAATAAAAGAGGCACTAAATAATCTCCTGCCATTTTTCTACTTCTTATTAGCTTCAACTATTAACTTCTTAGAACTGAAAAGAAGAAAAGAAGTTGAAGAAATAATTCACTTATGAAAATTATTGATAGAATGAGAATGATGAGAAAATGAGGAGAAGTAGATGGTTCTTATATAGGGTGATCAAGCAAGTATCTGGACACATATAATACTTAGTGACGAATCTATTAGAGTTCATGACTGTTTAGTCGAATAATCATTTTTTTTAAAATAATAAATAATAAATGAATAAAGAAAAATTAATGCAAATTAAAAATTAACATGCAAATTTATATTTGAATATATTTAAGTGTTTTGAACATTAACTATATAATTATGCCGGTTTCGAACGTCCACTTTAAAACACCTAGCTATATGTAACCTGATATACTTAATTAAATAAATAATAAATAAAGGAATTAAATATATATAAAGTGTAAGATAAAAAGGAAAATAGAAAACGTTAAGTGTTTTGTTAGAAATGAGTTCATGAAGTTCATGCATGGAAACGAGTATTGCTATTTATTGCATAATAAAGTTGTGTGCTTTAGGTTATTTTGAGTGTTTGCCACCTTTAGCAAAGTTGTACTTATCGAATTTGCAGTTTCTTTTTTGCAGAAAAATAAATGATGTGGACAAACAATTTGGGATCCATAATGGTATGATTCATCATCAATTGATGATGCTTGCTTGCTTGTGTGCATGGGACTCGGCGAAAGTTCGTTTCTTCAAGATAATTGGATAAACAGTAGTGTCATTCTTTGGACTTTGATAAAAATAGAAACTTAGTTTTTGAAATTATAATGGCCTAATAGTAGTTTTTTGAGTCCCGAGACATAAATTAATTGATAAAGAATTAGAGTACAAATTACCAACAACCTTGCCTCTCCATGCAACTTAGGTTCGATTCTTATTGGGAGTGAACCTTGTATTTCAAATTAGTTAACATATAAGTTTTAGTACTCTAATTAGATGAGGCTCAACTAGCGATCTACCTCTTTATACTCCAAGACAAGAGTGTGTAGAAGCCCCGCCAGTTTTTCACTTTAAATAGTACTTCTTGAAGTTATAAATTGTTCCACAAATAATCATTATTAATATGTTTATGTATGGTTTCATTCTAATGACGTACTCCCTCCAATTCAAAATTTACGACATTTTTCGTTTTTGTGTAACAACTTTGACCATCAAACGTATTATTTATTTAGTTCAAAAAATATATAAATAAAGATTGATGAATTTATATTTATTATTTTCATAAAAGTAAATTTATATAATTTTTATAATATAACTAATTAGTTATTGCTAATCAAAGTTAGATACGAAAAAAATGAAAAACGTCACAAATTTATCAATTATTTAGGGACGGAAAGAGTAGTATAAATTGTGTTATAATTTCTTTTGTCATATTTGGGCAATATGATAGAGTTTGTTAGATTACTAGATAGAGTATATGACTTATGCAATAATGACTTAATTATAAAGACATATAAACTTTTGCAAATACATTAAATATGGGGGGCTAATTAGGAAAAAAAAGGATGTTTCATTTTCTTATTTTTAGAAAAAGGTCCATACATAGTGGGACTAGCCTCTCTGGAAAAGATTTCACATTTTCCTCATTTTGTTAGACGTGATTATTTAGCCATCTTAACAATCATATAAGGCGTATTTGACAAAAAAGTAAAAGCAAATAAACAAATTGATTTATTAAAGGATTATTTATCTTATTATGTTCTCATTATTGCGTTTTGTGTCACTTTCTTGTGATTTCTAAATGAAGAAACTAAATAATTATTTTCATGTAATTTGAAGGTGAAGCTGGAAAGCACATACAGAGCACTATACTTGGCCTATTGTATTCCATAATTACACTCTTTTTAATTAGTGCTATAAAAATAATGAGGGAGATGTTTGTCCAAAATAGAGGAAATCTGACGGGGACTGCACCACAACTACTGCTATCGACATATTTCACAAAACCATCTCTAAATAAGCAAGATAACACCTTAATCGACTCATCGGAGTTGGAGTTGGTTATATGAATACGATTTTTTTCGTCCTTTCTGTGTTGGGTCATCATTTTTGTTAAACGTACAAACTCTACTAGATTTTCGTAAATTTGTATACAATCCTAACGGCTATTTCGTTTTAAAAAAATCCGATGCTATTTCGTTATGTGTTGCGTTAGAGTTTCCATTTTTCAACTAATTGACCAAGCCTAACTCGACTCTCCTCCATCCTACTTTATTTGGAGTTGAGACAGGCAATATAGATACCTAAAACAGATATGAACAGAGTATATTGTTATTTATATTACGAAAAAACTTACAAATTCTTTCTCTATATCTAATCAATTGATTTTTTCTTTTGTTTTTTTTGTTAATTAGTGACGAAAGTATGAGTACAATAGTATTACAAATAACAAATACATAAATGACTAATTAATAGTGAGTTAGAATTTTATATAAGATAACTTTCTTTAACGAGACTTAAACCGGCCTAAAAACCTCCTACATGAAAATTGGATCATATGCCACTAGACTATATATTGAGCCATAAGCCTAACCAATTGGTTTATGTCATTTTCCTTATCAAGTTCGGGACTAAAACAAAAAAATAGTTGGGACATCGAACATCCAACAAGTCACTCAGAATTGACTCATGTATCATGGTAAGAGTTTATGAGTCACACTCTAAAATCAATTAATAATAGAAAACGTAATTTGATAAATATCAACTGTTAATGTGAAATGGGCATCTCAACCCTTTGATTATTTATTTATTTTGATTGCTTAGATCTTCCACAATTAGGATGATATTATGATTGAGTGGACGAATCCTTGTGATTTGTGTTGGCAATTATTATGTGTACGTTCTTGTTTTTTTTAATAATTTGACCTTTATTATCTCGTTCGAACTTATCAAGTTTCACTATTGAAAACGAAATAATATATGTGGCTACCAGTTAACATACACTTAACAGTAGTGGTATTAAACAAATTGCATATGATGTATAATGTTTCTTCTGTCTTATTACAAATTAACAAATTAAAGTATTAAACGCTTCGTTTATTTATCTAAATAATGGTATCTAAAGTAGTCAACAAAAATTAAAGCAGTGTGAGTTATTATAATAATTTTAGGGTTTGAGATATTGGTTGAATTTTGTCGCCCTCTTCGAAAGTACCGGCAACCAAATATGGAACATATAGGTGGACAATCGGACATAATTTTCATACTTTATCATTTGATTATTATGACAATCTCCTTCAAATTTCAAAAGAGTTACACAACATTATTGTCTTTGTTAAGTTATATCAACACAATACAAAGTGATAAGTTCAAAGATAACGGGTCATGATCGAAATAAAAGACTTCTAGTTCGATGTAAATTAAACATGCTACACATTCTGTAGGATCAACTGATGACTGTCGGTTGTATATGTGAAAAGTTACGATTCTTTAATACTATATTTTATACTTTTCATATTTCATTATAACAAGTAAATTTCAGTGTAAAAATGTCACTCATGACCTAGATGAACTATTCTAGTAAAATTGTCAAAAACTAAGTGTCAAAATAAGATCAATATGACCTTGAAGATAATAATTAGTGATACATCTGACATTTATGATTTTATGAACCGTTCATGAATCCTATAAATAAATAAATAAATGTACATAAATCGTATGATTAATGAACTATAATTGTTCTTTGCAACATCTCCAAGAGTCGAGCCATCATTTTCAAAAAGTTTGAGGGTCTCAAACTTTTTTATACAGACCCAAAAAGAATCGGACTCGGGTCTTGAATAAGCACTTGAAATTACAAGCATGAAGGAGACATTAATGAAGTACTCCAACTATTACACCCCCCCCCCCCCGACCCACCCACCCACCTCACCCCAGATAACACCTTATAGAAGTGGTGACATCATGCATGTATGTTCTCATAATCCTTCATCTACACCTTATAATAGTGGAGCCACTCAACCTCTAAACAACATAATTAGGGAGTTGATTAATATTAATGTGAATTCCCATTCATAAATTTCACCCAAACCAAGGCGGATTCCACCAAGGTAAACTTCCCACAAGATCATTAATCATCACAAGCCTTTTTTTTCCTCTTTTGATAATTAATACATTCCGACAAAATAATTCAATCGCCTACATCAAAATTAGCGTTACTAATGCTTGCCTATCACAACACGCGAATTATAAGTTCTAATTGTATTAAAAGAATTGAAAAAATATCCAATTTTAATTAAGTACCACAAGAGATTACATGTAATTGTTCTTCATCAAACACAAACAAAAGTGCGGAACTAGATAGACTACTTTATTTTTTATGGTTGCCAAAATAATGTGTTCTTATAAAGCAATGCTAAAAGTAAGGTATTGTTACCTATAAAATTTATTATATACTCCCTCCGTCCCTAAATGATTGTCACATTTGACTTTTGGTGGTCAATAAAACACGATTTAAAATATAAATATCTCTTATTCTAAATGCAAAAAAATTATAATAAGTTGATATTTCAAAAATATATATTGAGACGAATCTAACGAGGTCCCACAAGACTATATTATTTCTTTTCGTTTAGTGAGAATTCGTGATCAAATTTTGTTGTAATTGACCACAAAAGTCAAAATATGACAATCTTTTAGGGACGGAGGGAGTATATTTTTTTAAAATGTGTTCTAGCCCTGAGGTACATGTTAAACATTAGTTTTAAAAATAAAACTTAACAATCATAAGCATACAAGGTAATAATCATAAACATATAAGGTAACATTCAAATTTCAAATGTAATTAATTAACAATTTTGTTCCCTTATTAGTTTCTTAACCTTTGCCGTAAGAGCATAGTTTAGAAAAATCCATATATAAATTTTTTTTTATAATAAAATTTCTAATTGTCGTGATAATCGAAAGGTTGCCTCCGCCTATGTCACCAAGATTCCATCAAGTGGATCCAATCCTCCATTCCTCCATTCTTAAAATTGTTGAGAAAGTAGTTCGGCCATATCTACAATTTAAATCCATCCATAATAATATATATAGAGTGTTGCCTATATTTTTTAAATAGGATCATGACCATGAATAATGCTCGTCCAAATGCGGTTGGATCATGATTCATCTTTACAAAGCTAAAATAATAGGGGAATGTGAATTAAAAATTTGAAATGGATATCATATTTTTTAATAGAATATCTTACTCTACATATTCACTCAATATATTCTAGTATATTTACATACTACTCCTTTATTAATAAGAATAGTTGGATTTTATAAATTCAAATAAAAATATATCATCAGTTACCTTATGATAAAATTATGATACATATTTTGTTGTTTATTCGTTAAATTACTTTCATATGATATACAATTAAGCATGACAGATGTCGGTCTCTCATAAATTTTTTTTTATCAAAATATAGAGTATACATAGAATGTGAGTCAAAGCGTAACACGAGATCCAAACTCTATTCGATTCCGAAGCATGGAAATATGACAAGTTTTTTTTGAGGATGGAGGATTTTGGAGATAGTACTAGAGTTCCTTGGTTTGATTGGCTTATACAATATACATCGCACCAATCAGGTACTGTATATCTAAAGAATTAAAGTACATACACTTATTTATTCACAAATTTATGAAAGTTTTTTGTGCGGACGTCATGCAATATTGAAATAGTTAGTCAAAAAAGTTGATAGTTTTAAGAGATGGTTAAAGGTTCCGAGTGTCAACCGAGAATAACATATGTGGATGGTGTTTGGTAGTGGCTTACTATTTTAAAATTTTAATTAACCCAAAGATATAGATGATAATAATTTGTTGTTGGCAACTTGAAACCGAGTGGTGTATGAATCACTTTGCCACCAAATTTGTGACACTACTAGTCAAACTTCAAGGTAACCAAATGCACTAAATACCATCTTAATGCTCAAGAATGTTTGTTCTTATAGACTAAGCAAGGATGGCTAATAAGTTGATGAAGTACGTGAACTTTTGATCGCAGTCAAGTATTTCGAATCCTTATCAACATTGCTTGATTGAGGGTGTCAGCCATCCTTGTGTGGTGTACATGACTGATGATGTTGGCACGCTATTGTGTTTGTTAGAGGTGTATCAAGTGAATACTCTATGAATAACGATTGCGGGTCTTGTTAGAGAAGAATAATATTTGTTATTTTTATATGAAATATCCAGAGTTTTTTTGTGACACCAAATTTGTAACACTAGTCAAACTTGAAGGTAACTAAATGCACTAAATATCATCTTAAAGCCCAAGGATGTTTGTTGTTTTGAGTTAATTGAATAACTTAGCGGAAAAAGATTTTTGCTAGTGACAAAAAGGTCTGTGTTCGAAACTCACTTCATTGTCAAATATTCAAAAAAAAAAAATTAAATGTTTGTTTTTTTATATGAAACATGTATGATTTTTGTTCTAGTGTATGTAATTTATTATGCTTGAACACTGAACCATGAGGTGTATCAAACTCACCAACCAGAGATCACCTGATTTTCACCAATAAATTAAACTTGTATTAAAAGCTGGGGTTAAAGATACCCTTAAGTATTTATAATTAGTCCTATCTTTATAAAGGTAATTTGGACATAATATGTCTCTACTAACATGGTTGGTACATTATCGTTGATTATTTGTTCAAAAGTAAAAGAGGACAATGAAAGGAAAAAGAAAGATAGGATTGATCACAATATGGTGCTAATTAGAGTATTTATAATAATCTTGATTACAATCACAATCAACTTTTAATTGCCCAGAAAAACTAAAGATGTCCACTATACGTTCTTTCATCCTATTAGCCACCAAGCATGTACTTCCTCCTTCCCAATATGACTCTTCAATTTTATTTTAATAATTAAATTAATAAATTTTGTGGGTCAAAATTATTAGTATGTTTTTATTGAAAGTCAATTGCTAATTCAGTCTCCGAAAGCACAACTAGGTTGTCATCTAATCTTAATCCAAAGTTACACATCAACACTTTTCAATATTACATAAGTTCAAGTTTGGCTCCATAATAAACATAATCATTTAATACAAATGACGAAGGTGTAATTGGATCCCGAGATTCAATTATGAAAAATCACCTTTGCTCCGGGCCTAACGAAACCCCTTAAATCTTAATGTTGGACGGTGCAAAATGGGAGCCTCAATAATTAGGTCCTGGTCTCTGGGTGGTGCCCAGTTGACCCATATTATTATTACTCTTGGAGTCTTGGCCCTTGGGCCTTGGGTAAACTTGTTCATCGAACCGGGTCGAAAAGTCCCTACTCCTTAAGATAGCCCATATTATTTAGTCCAATGTATTAAGGGCCGGCCTCAAATTCGAACGTTCGACAATTTTAATGCTAACGTTCATATCGCACGTTACCTTCCACTTTTCCTGGCAAAATTTATCTTCATGTCTGCAAGCTGCTTCCAACATTTTTTTTTGTTTTTGAAAAATGACATTTTAATAATATGTACAGTTTACATTATGTAACGAGTAAAATTATAAATAACTAAAAACATTTTTTCTTATCTAAACATGAAGTGAGATCTGAGGGAGAGTTAATAAATTTAATGAAAAAAAATACTTGTTTAAACACAAACTTGAGATTTCAAATATACTATTTTAGAAAAGGAAAATAAAATTTTAAAATTCGAAAAATTCATGATATACTCTAGAATGATCTCCCTTTTCCTTTATGATATTATAATGATAAATAACAAAGTAATATTTTATTGATTGTTACATGAGTTAATTCTAGCTTATGTCTCGTTAGTCTTTTCATACAATTAATATATATTTTTTGATTTATAATTTATCGTCGGCCTTGTCAAGACATTAATCGGTAGATTATATAATAAAGTTAAAATAAATTAGTAGCAGATGCTATTCTTCTAGTAAAACTTCAATTGTTGAACATCTGTTCTGACAGATAAAATGTGGACCCTGATGGCATATATAAAGTAGCCCCCAGCTCCTCTGTTTTTTTCCTCTTAACTGAGTCTGAGTGTTAGTTCCTGAAGAACACCTCCAAAAATGGGATCTTGCCGTTTTGTGAGCAATTTTCAAACCACCCTTTTGTTGTCAGCTGCATATATTTGTATATTTGTAGCAACCCCAGTTTTGAGTGAGTGTAAGAATCCTCCAATTCTTTTCAACTTTGGTGATTCCAACTCAGACACTGGTGGACTTGCTGCTGGACTTGGTTACGATGTTAGCTTCCCAAATGGTCGCACTTTCTTCAACAAATCTACTGGTCGTTTGTCTGATGGCCGTTTAGTTATCGACTTTTTATGTGAGTATTTCTTTTATCGTTTGTTTATTGTCATTCTTGCCAATTGAGTAAATATCGAATTAACTGTCCGTTCATACTAAAACCAATTGGTCGTAGACTGTATTTATCAATGTGGGACCGCATTCTCGATATTGAGTAGTAATTTTACTGGAAATGAGATGAGCTTCTAAATTACTGGTTGCATATGGTTGGTGGTTGAGAGTAATAAGAAGGATATTAATATAGTGGCCTCCGGGGCATAGCATGTTGTGAGTTCAAGTCCCGTAAAAGGGCAGAAGCTCGTGTTGAAGTGATAAACAGGCAGCCCAAGTCTCCTAATCCTTTGAGGCACATCCCGCGATTTAACTACTCGTGATGACCCAAGATAGGGTGTGACGGGGCCTTAAGATATGGGTATCATATTTTCTTAAGATATTGATAGTGATTTATTAGAGCCATCAAATTCTCCAAGTGGAACTTTATTACTTGTATTTTTGGATGGTAGACTGGAGTTAATGAGATGAACTAGTCTATAATATGGATAAGACAATGCTCTTGAGCTAGTGGTCCTGGAAATTGCCCATCATGTTCTTTCTCTTTATTCTTTTTCAGTAATTTTCAGTTTTTCACTTAAGTAATAAAGAATGAGTTTTTTTGTTTGCCCACTTAAGACTTATGAAACTACTTCAATGTGGAGAGACATGATGTATATTTGTTTTATAAAGAAATTATTCTTAGTGTGTAATGCAGTGATCAAATTCGCGAAAGTTGATTCTTAGTGTTGTAAAGCAATGTGAGGTCGTGCCATCGAAATGGGCTTCTTTTGGAAGAAGATAAACAATTATAAAATTCTGAAACTGAACTAATTGGGGTAATTCTTTCGCCTGTTCTCTCTATGTTATAACGGAGTGTACATTGGGACCAGTTGGGTAAGGGCTTCAAAGTTGTATCAGGCTGTGTCCTACAATCATTTTTATGAACTCTGAAATGCACATAAAAGATCATGCTGATTTCCAAACTATGTAAAGTAATTTAGTGGTTATATTGGGTGTTTAGTACGTAACAGTGCTCAAATGAATAATTTTGGAATTTTGTTTTGCAGGCCAAAGTGTAAAAACAGGATTTTTGAACCCTTATCTGGACGCAATTGGATCTACGTTTACAAATGGAGCAAATTTTGCCATTGTTGGGTCAAGTACACTGCCCAAATATATTCCATTTTCATTGAATATTCAGGTGATGCAGTTTGTTCACTTCAAGCGTCGTTCAACTGAACTTGTTAATTCAGGTTAGACCTGTTTTTCCCAGCGATCGATTTTTTACCTCATTGTCTCTTTTTGGATAAAATTCTGGTTTTCCTGAGAATTGCACAAACAGTAATAGATGTTTAAGACTATGTTTAGTATTGATGTTCATGCTTTATACCCAAACTATAATACTATTTAAGGCCATCAGCCATCTAAAACTGAAGCACCCACCATAATTCACAGAATCTCGACGAAGGTATCTGCTTAAGCCTATGAAATATATTAATATTTGCCACTACTGTTCGACAATTTTGTTGATCTGTCTGTTCAATTGTTTAATGTCAATGTTGACAGTTGCTAGGTTTATTACATCATTTCATTGTTTCGTGTAGGTTCAAGACATATGATCGGTGATAATGGATTTCACAACGCTCTATATATGATTGATATTGGTCAAAATGATTTGGCTGATTCTTTTGCGAAGAATCTTTCATATGTCCAAGTTGTCAAGAAGATCCCCTCTGTAATTATGGAGATAAGGAACTCTATAAAGGTGTGTAAGAGAATTTGTTCGGAGCCCTCTCTTTGATTTCCTTTGCCACCATACATTGTAAACCATAGTCCGAAGGAGTTCAATCGTGTTACTCATGCATATTTTAATAGGTGATATATGCGCACGGAGGAAGAAAATTTTGGGTGCATAATACTGGTCCATTAGGCTGTCTTCCCCAGAAACTCTCACTGCTACAAAAAAATTCAGTTGATTTTGATTCATTCGGCTGTATATCCAGTTACAATCAGGCAGCACAGTTGTTCAATGAAGCATTGCGCCACCTATGCCAAGAACTAAGATCTGAAATGAAGGATGCTCAAATCGTGTATGTTGATATCTATAGCATCAAATATGATATCATACGCAATGCAGCTAAATATGGTAAGCTTCTATTATATTCACAAATAATCGACACATGATCATATAATTCATCTCATCCATAGTTTGATCATCTCATCGTACTTTGCAGGTTTCTCAAAGCCTCTAATGGCATGTTGTGGATATGGAGGACCTCCTTATAATTACAATATCAAGATACCTTGTGGTCAACCTGGAACTCAGGTCTGCAAAGAAGGATCTGGTGCTGTATTCTGGGACGGTATCCACTACACTGAAGCTGCAAACGCCCTCGTCGCCTCAAAGATCCTTTCGATGGACTATAGTACTCCGCGTATGGCATTCGATTTCTTTTGTCATTGATGCTTATCGACGCTAGGTGTATAACCAGTTGAAATGTAGTCATGTTGAATCGAACATCACATGTACTATTTAGTATATATATCACTCATGAACGAGCCATGAATATTTTTTTAGAAAAGTTCAATAAAATTAAGGAAATTTCTTAGATTCAGAGTGTTTTCTCCGGAACGGTTCTGGAATCTCAATTAAATCATGAAACAAGCGAGTTTTCAATATCATGTGTTTATTAATGATTAAGAGTACATTATAAACTTATTTTACAAATCAATCTTTGAGTGAATTCCTCAAAAAGATCATCTGACCACTTTTCTTTAACAAGTGGTTGAAATCTCGTTCAATAAAAATTGATTTCAATAACCATTTGAGTTAAGGTTATCTCTGGTTAGTTTAAATTTATATATAATATATACATGTATTTTCTTTCAATTGTTACAAAAAATTCATTTTTCATACTCTAATTTTTATTGCGGAACCATTTGGGAGAAATAGGTTTTGGAATTGAAATGCCAGAATTTGCTTCAAATTCCAAGACATGATAATCAGCAATGTAGCATGAGTTTCAGTTATCAAAGATTTATTTCTATTAAAATAGTGAGACATTAAAAGAAGACAACTATGCAAGTAGATAGTTCAAATGTCAACTAAAAATACTTCATTATAACACCTACAACTTTTATCTTGATTCCCAGAATTTTTTATTGACATTTTGAGGTCGATTATGAAATATAAACTTTGATGAAAATTTAAAATTGTAATCATGATCCACTTGGTTGCTAAATAAGATAATAAAATGGGTTGAACCATGTAAGTATAAGGGACTTTATTTTGATTCCAAATGAGGTGCAATTGTTCTCTACTTATAGGGTTCCGAAAGTTATAAATATTGACAATTATCTTTTAGTTTTGTCAAATTGTTATTCGAAAATACCAATTTAAAAAAAAAAGTACAAATTAGATAGGATTGCATTATGCTAGTTGTGTAGGTGCAGGCACGCCTTCCAATTTGTATCTCTCATCGATTTAACGTTCAACTTTTATCCTTCATCGATTTATTTTATTCTCATCCTTTAAATTATGTTTTATTGCATTATGCTAGTTGTGTAGGGTGCAGGCACGCCTTCCGATTTTTATCTCTCTTCGATTTAACATTCAACTTTCACCTTTCATCAATTTATTTTATTCCCGTCCTTTAAATTATGTCTCATTTTATCTTAAAGCATTTCCAATATAAGATAATTCATGAGAGAATGTCCTCCAAAATGCTCCAATTTATTAGGACAACTAATGGACTTAAGTTTGTACTTTTTTTATTTTGATTCAATAATAAAGCCCTGTTTATTCTTACACATTTGACATGTCACATGTGTCATTCATCTATTGCACTATTTACTTTTCACTTTCTCTTGCTTTTATTTTTCATCAATAATTGTCAAAACTAAATTAAATAAAGTTTGTAAATATTTTCTATTTTCAAGATCTATAACTAAAGAGTAATTAATTAAGTTTGTCAAAACTATATTTCTAAGATTATTAATGCGGTCTGGGGTAAAGAAGAGAGAAAATTACTTGTTTTTTAATTCTCTTCTATTTTTAAAGTATAAAAGATAGTAATGATAATTGTGCTAATGTATATAGTAAATAAGATATTATCATGTGGAACATGATAATTACTTTTTAAATTGTCATATAGTACTAATAATAAATATATAGACATCTTTTGTCACAACTACTATTCATTAATTCAATTAATCTTTAAAAAAAAATAGGAATATAAACTTCATCCTTTGAATTGTCCTCCATTGGAGACAATAATTACCATCTCCATTATCCTCCATTGAAAATGTTCCTATCTAGAGAGAAAGATTGAGGTCCAAACCAACATGACCACCATCATTATTATCATCATCTTTCTTCTTATCTTCTTTGTTTTCTTCCTTCTTCAAACACTCATCATCATTTGATACTATAAAAACATTTTGCTTGCTTGTAGAGGGACCATCTTCCATGAAATCCTCCGGCTGGAAGGTTGGCTTCCACGGTGTTGCTTCCACGGCCACTGCCACCCGAACATCATCGTTGACCGCTTTGTTTTGTTGCTCAATGTTGACTCTATCTAAAGCTAATAAAGAAGCATTCATCATATTCATACGTTCACGTATCTCTCTAGTGCTTCTAATCAAAGCAAAGAATTCTTCCACTTCTTGATCACAATTTTTTCCTTGTTTTTTATCTTCTTCAAACTCCACCTTTCTTTTTTTCCTATCTCCTCCATCCATTATTTAGAATTGATTGAAATTGGACAAATTAAATGGGACATCAACATACGAGAGATGATGTATAATAAGAGAAATTGATTGAGTGAGAATATAGTTTATTAGATAGAGAGTAGTAGAGAGTGATGAGTGAAAGAAAGGAGTTATTGAACCTTGTTTTACACTCAAGGGAACCTACTTATTGTGATATCTTGCTTGTTTAGTTACTCAATAATGATTAGATAAAATTTTAAATGAAAGAATTAGAAGTAAATAAAACGAGAGATGGATAATAGATAGAACACTTGAGGACGACCATGGTCTTTTATAAGTATTTTTACACATGACGTTAAAGTTGGTGAGGGTTATCATT
Source organism: Echium plantagineum (assembly GCA_003412495.2). NCBI lineage: Eukaryota > Viridiplantae > Streptophyta > Magnoliopsida > Boraginales > Boraginaceae > Echium > Echium plantagineum. The sequence goes on along the minus strand of CM016568.1, from coordinate 23,068,919 downwards.
TATTTTTAGTTCGAGATATGTAAGAAAAAGACTCATTCTGATAATGATTATTTTATTTAATTATATATCTAGTGATTTATATATTTAAAAAGTTTTACATGTATTGACTACAAAAAGATAATAATTTCAAAATAGGTTATTATATATAAGTAATTCCACAATAATTATGGATATAAGAAATAATTTAATATAATTATATAAATATAGTATTTGTTACTGTAATACGTAATTAAAAAGTAACAAAATATTTGCAAAAAAAAAGACAAATGTAAATAAATGGAGCAATGATTATAGTCGTTCCTTGCGTCAACTGTCCATGCACAAATGCCTGGATGCCCATCACGATGACATCATTGGCATGTGTCAGCTCACGTCTTTGCTTGCATCATTTGTCTTTATTTTCTTTTTATTTTTCTTGCAATCATTGGGACAAATCGTGGACCTTTCAATTTTCATAAGTTAAGACTCCCTTGATTTCTAATTAATGTGGGTGTTTTGACATTTTGAGTCAAAATTTAAAAATTTTGACCATAAATTTTATTATTTGATTAAATATAATATAATCATGTAGATTTTGTTAAGTTCATTTAACATGAATTTTTTGAAATATCAATGTTTCATAATTTTTTGCATATGTAAAATCGAAAAATAAATAATTCTATCGTTTATGGATGGATGGAGCTATACACCTATATGGATAACATGATTTGAGAATTAGCATCATATATATCAATATATATCCTCTTGTTACATTTTTATTTGCATATACATAACCCCCTCGTAATTAAGAATATGGCATCTATTTTCCCTATATAATGATATAAGAAATGTACAAGTCAAATATATATGACATAGTAGATGCAACGAAATCATATTTAAAGGCAACACAATTTATTTCTTAATGGCTAAAATTACATATTGTGTATGTTTTAGTTAAACACACAACTTTGCTCTTAATAATAAAAAAACTCAAAAAGGTTAGCTATAGAAAATTAAATGTGCAGAATTTATTGAAGGATGTAGAGAGTTGGGGACTAGGAGTATGATCTAAAGATTGGTGCAATTTCCTGACATACATAGTTAACCGTAAAAATATCATCGACAAATTGGATCATAAAGAATTTATGTTTTAAGATTTTTTTAACATTTAAACTTTAATTAGAATCTAGATCATCCCGATTATATTTATATATATATATATATTACCCTACTTTTAAATGGAATTGTCAGACTTTGTTGGAGAATCAATTAGGTAAGAAGAAAAAGTGACTGAGAGACAAGAAATAGCAGAAAAAGAATCGGGCAGTTTGGAATAGGACATTACTCCCACTTTCTCCCTTCATTCTCAAGTTGTGATGCCCACACGGCTTATTGCCTTATTCATATGTACTATTTTGTAAGCTCATGCTTCCACTCAATTTTATTTATTTACGAATAACGTACTATAAATAAATTATATAAAAAATATGGCGCTGTGTTTAAACATAAGAAAATATAGATAAATAATAATACTCCAAAAGTGTAATAGAAAATCCGAAACCTGCAATAATAATATGAGATGTTTGGTAGAGTTTTCAAGCTCTATCATGGTGAAAAAACATAACATTTGGAAGAATTTATTCCAACCAATCGATTTATATTAATGAATCATATATATAATATAACCACTTATGATAACACAAGGGAAAGATGGTTTGGTAGAGATTTACAAATCATATCAATGTGTCATAGCTTATTTGTGAGGTAATTGTCGAGATAGTCATCAATAAATAGGTAGCCTATTGTTACATTTTGGTCATTGTAAGTGAAAACGACAAATAAATGGTTCCTAAGATTTATCTTATGAGTGTTGCCTAAGTGTTTACTTAGTCGACACTATTATGAGCTTAATCGGCACTTCACAGGAGTGCCGTTCAAGGGTTTTCACTTGAACTGTGGCTATTAGGATAATGCTCAAATATGATGTTCATATATAAAATAGAGTATAGTGCAAGTGAAATTTTATAATAATTACAGGATCAACTCAAACTAAATAAAAACACATCAACAACCGAACAAAGGTTTACGTTCACATGCATTATTGCTAAACTAAAAAATTGTTATTTTGGTCGTTGATTGGCCTTTTGATTTGATATGCATATTTACTTTTTAGATGATTTAAATTGAGATGCACAATGTAATCAATTAAACAAATCATCTAGTAGTGGAGAGGAATCTCTGTGTGCATCTTGTTTGACAAATGTACAAAACAAGAGTTGCGTTAGCAAAAAATCAAATGGATGGAGCTTTTCCTCAGCTATACACACCAGCAACTAGAGATACCAAAAAGTAATGTCTCCCATTTATGTCCTCAAGAGGGAGCCAAAAAATTTACTTAAGGGGGAATGAAGACGAGTTCACCGAATAGCCTAGTGGAAAAGGCTCTTACTAGTGATCAGAAGGTCTTGGGTTCGAAACACACCTCATTGTTAATTTACAAAAAAAAAAGGGGGGGAATGAAGACAAGAACTCATTAATCTCAAACATCTAAGTAAAAGTTAATTAATAGTTCAATAGGCAAATATATTTTTTTTTAACAAGCGATGTATAACAGGCAAATACATTTTGGTTTAATTGTATAGGTTCCAATTTTTTTAATAGACACCTAGAGTATACGCTTAACTTTTCAAGCAGATTTGTAGTGTATTTTTGATATTTGAATTTTTGATTTAGCACCATAACTTTAATTTAGAGTAATTAAACTTAAGGCAAACTTAAAATTCTAAATATATCACATTTTATGGGTTATTTTTGAATAAAGTACACTTTATTGGGTCAATTTAGTTAATAAAATAAAACATACCATCTTCAACCTTAGAGTTAATTGCTGAAATGGTCCTAGTAAGTGGAGGTTTGGTGCACTTTGGTCCCCGAAAGTGGCAGTGTTGCAAAAATGGTCCCTGAAAGTGTGCCAAATGGTGCAATTTAGTCCCTATTCCGTTAAATCCGTTAAATTTTAGCGTGAATAGTGATTTTGGGGGCAAAATCGAAATTTTTTATAACTTAATAACCCATAAATTGAAACATATTTAAAAGTCATATCTTGCCCTTAAGTATACCTTTTAATGTTCAGTTACTAAAATTGAAAGTTTAGGTGTCAAAAATATACTTCAAGTGTCTCTTTGTTAAAAGATTGAACATTGTCAATTAGAAAAGTTGGCTAAAGTTTAGGTGATTAGATGCAAAAAAAAGCTTTAAATAGTTACCATTACAAAAGAAGATAACATAAGAATATAAGAGTTTTGGTTTCATTCTTACATTTTGTTTCTAGATGGTTACAATTAGAGAACATTAAAATTTCGTAAGTAACATATCGATTTTAATAACAAATTGATGGCAGATTGATGTGGTTTTCCTTCTATATATTAAAAATAAAGTTTGTCTAAAATGTGTTCTTAGGTACATGTTAAGAACTATAATAAGAAGCTAGTAAGGGAATATAATTGAATTGATTGGATTCGAAATTTGAATGTTACTTTGTATATATGCTTATGAATGTTACCTTGTGTTATATGCTTATTATATTAACTTCTTAACATGTGTACTAAGGACACATTCTAAAAATACCCTTTAAAAAATAATATGACGAATATAGAAATTATATTTACTCTCAAGCTAATTAAGAGACTCCATTGAAAATGGTTTAAGAATTTGTGTTCATATTTTAACCTTGTTTAATTTGTTTGAGAAAGTAAAATTAGTAACAAAAAGTAATACTCAATCAATTTTATTCAAAGTACGAGATGTTCTAAAAATTTAGGCAAAATTATTCATTTATTAAAATTTTTAATTTATGGGAAAACACCCATATATATTAGGGTTGTGAGTCTTGCTTGTAATCGATCTTCGTGGGTTATTAAAGGATTTGTAAGAGGCTAGATAAGCTCTTGTATTAAGCATGAACTAAATTAAACTTTATGTTCTCTGTTGATTTTTTGTAAAATTATCTCTTTTGGTATGAAGATTATCATTGTTAAGATGCACACTCATATCGGATATTGGTGTCCTTCCGGGTATAGAGGGAGTAGCCCAAGATCTTATATATTGACTCGGGAGGATATCGACTCTCGATGTGGGTGTGCATCTTAACAATCGTCATTAGCCGAATTTAAGTTTAGATGATTAATTTTAAGACGTTTTAATAACTAGTTAGGTTCCTAACAATAAGGTAGCTCATTTGATAAGAATGGGATAACCCCTCCTTGGAGTGCTTGTCCACATCGACATATGTTGTTATTAAGAATGTTATACGAGTATTATATAATTCCTAAACTAAATATCGATACATTTTATTCGAGTTATTTAACGTGGGCTTGATGCATTGTTCAAACCAGACAAAAGTGATGCAATGTGATATGTTTTCGGAATATGAAGTTGACTGTTATAGGTCTTCTTAAAAGATTAGAATATTGAATTAATTGAATGACCTAATGAAAAGATTTTTGTTAGTGATCAGAAGTTTTAAGTTCGAAATTCACCTCAATACTAATTTATAAAAAAATGAAAATGAATAGATTAGAATAGAATATTAGAAGATTGAATAGTTTAGTTTTACAACCTGTACTACTGAGTAAATTGGATCAATCAGGGATAATTAAATGTGGAGATACTGTTTAAAAACTATTCTTTTTAAATTGGATAAATCAGGGAATAATTAAACCAATTTCCGGCTTGATTACGGACACTACTTTTCAAATGAGACTTTTATTTGTATCATATCTCACATAACAAAATAGCTATTCACATCTCTATTTGTAGACTTTTTGAGAAATTTGATTATAAATTTTAATTAATTTAAGAGAAATAATATAGTTATGCAAGAGATTATTAAAAAAATTTATAATATATATTTTTGAATTATTAACTTTTTTTTATAATCTTTTATGTATAATAATAATCAATAAATAAGATATATTTATATTTTAAACAATATCTCGATGACTATTCAAGGGTGAAATAAAAATTATAATCGAAAGCATGATACTATTAACTCATCTTTTAAAATGTTTCATGTAAGTTGTTATGATTTATTATGAATACTGATACATCCACTTCAATAATGTATGTACAATATAACTTACGTAGGTGGTTGGAGGTCCTAGCTACTCCCTAGTCCCTCCGTCCCTAAAGATTAGTACATTTTAATTTTTATGATCAATCAAATACCATTTAAAACATAAATATCTTTTATTTTACATGTAAAAAAATATAAGAGGTTGATATTTTAAAATATAAAAATATATATTAAAACGAATCTAACAAGATCTCAAATGACTATACTAATTCTTACTCCTATTATTTAATGAGCGTTCAAATTTTTTAAAATTTAATCACAAAAATGAAATACATCTGTATTATGTATGTCTGCGACATTCGATAGATTATTTTAGTCATCCACGTTATTATTAATATAGTTTCGTATTCTTTATCCTCCCTTTAATCTCATCAGAAAGGAATCTTCCAAATTTCAATCAGAATTTAATCAAACTTTTTGCTGTCCCTAAGATAAGATTGTTGTCTTGTTTAACTCTTTCTTCTTCTCTTCAAGCTTAATTCCTTTTGGTAAGCCTAAAAGCCTTGGACAAATTTACCTAGTCTTCACTCTCTACGCATATTTAAGGTTCAAATTCAACGTTTTTTGGTTCATTTTTTCCCCAAGTTTTGATCAATTTTATATGTGATCAGTAAAACCCATGTTTAATTTCGTGTAAAGTTTACTTTTTTATAGGGTTGACTATTTTTTGGTACTGAATTTTATTGTACATGGCTTGAATTGTGCTCTTTTTGGTACTAGTAGACATATATTTTATGTTAGAAATTAATCTTGGTGAATTTGATATATGATCAAGAAAACCCTTGCTCAATTTTGTGTAAAGTTTAGTTTTTTATGTTTGTTATTATGTGGTGGAGTCTTTTTTGCTGTTTTGGTACTGAATTTTGTTGTTCATGGCTTGAATTTTACTTCTTGTGGTACTGAACATAACTTATGGTTCAAATTAATGTTTTTTGGTCATTCTGACATGTGATCAGTAAACCCTTATTGAGTTTCATGTAAAGTTTAGTTTTTTATGTTCTTTATTATGTGGTTGACTCTTTTTGATACTGAATTTTGTTGGCTTATATTAAGGAATTAGTTTAAGCTATTATGATTTCTGTTTATTGTTAACAGCAGAAATTCAGGAAGTGTTGATCATGCAAGCCTTGAGAAACTAACTATTTTTTGGATGAAAAATTGAATCTTTAATTGAGTTGGGGTATTGTTTGTCATGTAACAAGCGATTGCAAGTTAGAAATTAGTTACTTTTAAAAGTATTTAGTGAAATAGACTCTTTAAGCTTTTATAAATGGTTGTTGTTATATAGTGCTTAGATTTCTCATATGGTACTAAACCTTCTGTACTTGTAGTGGCAACAGATCGTTGGCTCATCGCAATACCTGAGATAATATGGGGTCTGAAGTGCCTCCACCAGTGACGATTCATATTACCGGATTCAAGAAATTCCACGGTGTTGCGGAAAATCCAACCGAAACGATCGTTGCTAATTTGGGAGATCATATGAAGAAAAGGGGCATGCCCAATGGGATGATCCTGGGGAGTTGCTCTATTCTTGAAACTGCAGGACAAGGAGCTCTTGTTCCTCTGTACCAGACACTGAAGACTGCTGTTGCTAAAGTTGATACCAATTCATCGAACTCTGGAAGAGTCATTTGGGTCAGTTGCTCTCTTTGTTTAGTACTCCCTAAAACCTAAACCAAAACAGAAGATACTTACTACTTAGTTTAAGAATTAAGCCTGCTTGGTGCAGTCAGCAATTATGTTCTATGTGAATTGGAGTCAAACCTTTATATATTCTCTGGCTCTTGGATATATTGGAATAAATTAAATTGCTCATTGCACTATCTACTCTTCTAATCTATCATGGAGTAGTAGATAGTCTTCGCATTTCATCTTGGGTTGATGTTGTAACAGCCTCCTCGTTAAGGTTGTGGTTAATCCGACCCCCTTACCCTAGTTAGGCGAGAGCCTCTTTAAAGGTATTGGGACATGTTGTTGTGATACAATCATGAAAACGTAACGTTTAATATCTCATTGAATGCTAGGTTATATATCTTCTGCCAACAGGATGCAACATACTTCTTATGTTCTATTTTGGTTGTTATCAAAGTTTAAATACCTTGCAAAAGTGAATCTCTTTTGTGAATACTTCTGTAGTAAGATTCTGTTTTCTAATTGCTGAGTCGATTAAGTTTCTTCGGGCTTGTTTGCTGACGGGTAAGATTGGTAGATGTGTTATCAGGATCTATGAGAAAACTATGTAAAAAAAAAACTTTGCATCCTTTGAGATGGAGAGCTAGACTTCATTGCGAGTCTGAAGTCTGTAGAACTTTCTATCATATTTGCATTCTCTTGAACTCTTAATCGAATGAGTATCACTTGCTTGCATATTATTGAGTTGCACTTCGACAGGTGCATTTTGGAGTTAACAGTGGGGCAACAAGGTTTGCAATAGAAAAACAAGCTTTTAATGAAGCTACTTTCCGTTGCCCTGATGAAATGGGATGGAAGCCGCAGGTGAGCTATAATTCTTTTCATGACTCTCTTTAGTTTCACAAAGGTTGACTCGAATTATTAACTGATTAAACGTTTAATCTCTTGATTCTCTTCCTAATATACAGAAAGTCTCAATAATTCCTGCAGATGGTGGACTTTCCCAAAAAAGAGAGGTAAACAATATTCTCAACCATTTTGCTAATTTTTGTGAAAAAATTTCGTAGTTCTGGTGGAGTATTAAATGTATCTATTATACTGTAATAAAGGCTGTTTCTCTTTCTTTTTTGGTTCCTTGGGAATGCATCTATGGACAACTAAAAGTAAATTGATTTACTAGAAAACTATAATATGAATGTTTCTGGAGATCGCTCTGCAGAGAGAACAAACAAATCTGATCTTGTTTATTTGTCAGTCACCAAGTCTGCTTCATGGCCCATATCTGTCCTGTTTCATGCTACAAATCACATTATTGAATGTTTTGCATGTTAGTTTCATCACGCCAATCCTTCCAGTCGTGAATTGTGATTTCTGTGTGAATATCTCTTGAAATGTGAATGCACTGGCCTTCCGCATGTACTTGTACATAGCTTGTTGTGTCCTCGTTGCTGTCAGTGCAAGAAGAACATTTACTTTTTCCCTCTAGCACTTCTGGTCATTTCTTCTTACATATTTTGCTCACGGGTTAGGTGTGGTAAAAGAAAAGAAATTTCTTGGATGCTTTAGGAAATTTGATACAAAAGAAACATGTTTGGTACTGTGACCCATGTGGTTTAAAAACATAAAAATATAAAATATTATGTCAAAATGGTTCCTATCAAATTAGGCCCCCATAAAAGGAAGACAATTATCCAGTTTCATTCCCTTGCCCAAAGATTTTGAGTGAGTTACACTTGCATGAGTTTATTTGCAGTGAAATGATTGATTGAAAGTAATTAACTAGAATCGCTCTTTGAGGACGAAACAGCCCTTAATGAGAAGTGTTATTGCTTTTGTTTCATATTCTCAACTTCCAATGTACACATGAAATCACATTGTGTATTAATTTTCCTTTCCTCGTATTTAGACTTCTCTTCCAGTTGATGACATCACGAAGGCATTGGCAAAGATGGGTTATGAAGTAGTGACCTCAGATGATGCTGGCCGGTTTGTCTGCAATTATGTATATTACCACTCCTTACGATTTGCAGAGCAGAGTGGTATAAAATCACTCTTTGTACATGTGCCTCTCTTTTTAACAATAGACGAGGACACCCAAATGCGATTCGCTGCATCCTTGTTAGAAGTCCTTGCCTCCATATGTTAATCCTATAAGACTCCTCATATCTATCTGAGGGCATTGCATACTCCTGTGTCTGTATCTGAAAGTGGGTGGGTGGTTGTTTGCTATGTATAAACATTGGCTGCAAGAGTACATCTTTATTGCAAAGCTGCATGTATTGGTATTTTCCTTGGTGTTATTACTTTGAAGCTTGTTCGAAATTCTTTTGATCATTTGACCAACTTTTACTATACGAGCAGTCATATACGCATAATTGGAGCTTCCATAACTCTGCAGACGTATGAATACAACTGTATAGATACTGTTATAAGCTCACCTTGATTTGCATGGAACTGTATATGAGTCAGTCGATGTGATTTTTGAAGTTCTTTTTTTGCTACACAGTCAAGTTCATGCATATAAGAATAAGATGCAAGAGCCTTGTGATGATTTGCGTGTTAACAGTAGCCATTTCTTCTATTACTTCTGCTCATTTCTTACTTTTCTCTGACCAATGGAAATCTCAAAGCCTTCGGAGGAACAATTTCAACTGAAGTGCTAGTGGACAATTGACTAATAATGCTTCGGATATCTTTAAGTCGATTTTACGTCCATTTCTCGATTATGGTACTTCATTTGTTACCTTAAGGACCTTGTCGTTCCCTGCCTTGAGTGTTATGTTATGTGTACTTTACACCACAAGTGAAGTTAGACTATCACTCAAAATTAGGTTCAAACACGTCTTCCTAATTGTATGGTATAATAACTAATAACCAGTATAAGGAATACAACTCCTAGCATATATCGTAACATTTGATCATCTCGGAGAGTCACAATCAACAACCATAATAATACATTAAGTAGGCAAGTACAGACAGGGTGAACATACCATAGAAGTTACTTAAGTACCTACCGAGAAATAAATGGTCTTTCATTATGCGCATTGACACAACAAGATTACAACATGAAGAGAAGAACAAATTAAACACCACGACGCAAATATTGTCCATCTCCAGATTACAACCCGAGGAAGGGACATTGTTTCCTAGCATGCTCAGGAACCAACTTTGCCAAACTCTCAACATGGACACCCTTCAGTTCTGGAAAGAATATGTGATGCAATTCTCTTATCATGATAATCATAGTTTAAATTATAGAATTGAATTTCGCAAAGATGTTTACAGACTTCATACCATGAGGCTTAAAGTTAAATAGTGGAGGAAGGAAGCGGCCATTTGGCAAGCGCGTGTTTGGATCTCGCAATTCATCAAAGAAAGGATGTACTAAGACATCCAGCTGCACCGAAAGTATGTTGATAAAAACCAATTTTCATAGAAGAAGGGGAATAGATGCAAGACAAAGAAATTCCTAAGTCAATATTGTTATTTAGTGTACTCACAGCTGAACTGCGCAAATTAGGGGAATATTGTAGCAGTCGTGACACAAGATCAACAGCTTCAGGGGGCATGCGTTTGTAGAATATCTGGAAAGGAAGTCAATAGCTGAAGAAATTAATTTAAACGAAGAAACTCCTCCTAAAAACTGAGTTCAGTTACCTTGTGCCAAGGATGTGCTTTAATTTGGGGGAACTTGAACTCGGTATAGTTGGGATTCATGCACTTAATTTCCTCCCTGGTTGGAGTGCCCAATATCTGAAAGGTCAAGCAAATATTATGCGGCGACCAATCGAAGGAATAGTCTAAATAAATCTCCTAGTGAAACTTCTCAAACCTAGGAAGAACACAAATGTTCCTCTCAATCATTGTATTGCAGCTCGTAAAAACTTATCGCATTGACTAACCTTAATAATTTCAACTAGCTGATCAACTCCACTCTCGCCAGGAAATAGTGGCTAGAAACAGAAAGTAAGAGTAACATACATAAGACAACTATAAGGTAAAAAAAATTCAATAGTGGATGCAAATGAGCTGCCAACCTGTCCAAGAAGTAGCTCAGCAAGAACACAGCCAGCAGACCAGATGTCAATTGCTGATGTGTACTCAGTCGCTCCAAAAATAAGCTCTGGTGCTCTATAATACCTTGAGCAGATATAAGAAATATTTGGCTCCCCTTTAACCTAAATAAATATAACAAATTAAAACAGGCTTCAGATAAGTGTAGGACATGCCCATGAACCCAAACAAGTGTGTGTACAATACACACCAGAACTTTGGCGCTCCCAAAGTCACATAACTTGACCTGGTGGGTATGTGGATTCACCTGTGTAAAAAAGGACAGTCTTAGATGTAACGAACTAGAGTTAATAATAAGAATACATCAGAGAAACAAGCTCCAGAAGAGTGGCCAAAATGATGGTAGCTTAGATAATGAACACAACAGAAATACACCTCCAATTTAACTTAATACTACTAAATGCGAAATCAAAGAAGACGCAATCGGATAGAAATATTCCATGTCTATGAATTACCAACATCAGCGCTGAATATGATCAAGTTAAAATGGCATATGAAAAATAATGAAGGCATGACTACATAAGACTGCAACAGCACACTGATAATAAGGAAATAAAAATTAGTGTAGTTCTTATGGAAATGAGAACAAATGAGCTTTGAAGAATGAATTTGCAGTGCGCGCATTGTAACATAGCCAGTAAGCATTCATGCTAAGAAGGGTAAACATAGTAACATACTAAAAGGTTTTGAGGCTTGATGTCCCGGTGACAAACTCCAATACAGCGATGAATGTAGGATAATGACCTAAATATCTGCCATGTGGAAAACACCGATAAGACAATAATAAAACGAAATAGCTATGAAACTTAGCTCTGAAGAAAGTGTACAAGAAAGTTTTGTAACTTCTAAAACATTAATAAATTAAAAAATATACTCACTCAGTGACAGTGAGATGATTCAGAAATTAATAAATACACTAATGCTTAAATTCCACTGTCACAATATACTTTTTAAAGCTCAGTCAAGAGCAAGAAGAAATGGGAAAAGAAGAAGAACGCAAAGGTTCACAACGCCATCAACATTACAGTTTAAGAGCCAACATGTCGAAGAATAATTGTGACAAAGATATACCTGATAAGTGTAAAGTTTCACATATATTATTGGCATCCTTTGGTTCAGCTTATTGTAGTGTTTGATAACACGATGAACAGTTTCAGGAACATACTCTAAGACCAGATTAAGATACAACTCATCTTTCTCAGTAGTTGAAAAGAAGCAGTGTTTCAAAGACACGACATTTGGGTGGTCAAGGAGACGCATGGTCTGCAGTTCCCGATTCTTATATCTCTTATCTTGAAGAACCTTCTTTATTGCAACAGTTTCACCAGACTCCAAGCATTTTGCCTAAACATCCAAAGAGGTGAACTAAAGAAGACTAAGAAAATCACAACCTCTCACTGCATATTTGGAGCATTGACGAATCGTACCTGGAATACAACTCCAAATGATCCCTGTCCAACAACACGTTCAGCCATGTAGCTAATAGTCTGAGAAAACATGAAACAGTTTCAAATCAGAATACAATGGGTGCAAATAAATGTTTGCAGCAAAACCTGCAGCATACCAATCCCTTAGAGAAGCAGCTAGCAGTGTAACCATTACAACCAAGTCTTAAACAACAGCTATTGGCTTGACCATGACAGCTCAACTACTGTGCACTTAAACGAGTAGCAATATTATGACATTCTTATATATTTAGAAGTCTATAGCTTAATCCAATATCAAACTTTGGAGATGCCAAAATGGAACAAATATACTATTTGATTCTTCGAGCAGTCCACAGTAGTAAGAGCTACAGCGAGAGATAGATACAGAGAGTCTACCCAATACATAAACCAGCTAATATGGCAGAATAAATATGGAAAAACTTGAGGCTCCTGCGAGCGCACAAACTTACCTGTTTTGGTTGTCCAGCTCGACCACCAATGGTGGTAACTATAATGTGACCGGTCTCTGTCCCATTTCCATCAACAATGGCTGTTTCCATATCCTATCAATTAAAAACCTCCTTAGTATAGAGGATGTAAATCGGGGAAATCTATTGAAGAAAACAAGAGAATTTTAGTAAAGTATACCTTTTCATCCCTGATTTTCATGTCATTCATCTCCTCGGGTAATTTATCAACCCCAAATGAACGAGGTTCCCTTAAGCCAGACAAAGGGGCTACACCTAGTGAAGCCATGGATCTAGCAAGCAAAGATTTATATATACCGTGTATATTTCTTTCACCTTTAAAACAAGCATACTAATTCAGAAAGTGACACACAATGCTTTTCTGCCAACATTTGTCTTTTGCTTATAAATCACATATAAAAAAAATTAGCCTCACTTAGCAACACATTATTGCAGAAAGAGGACCACCATATAGGTTGTGTCATCACCAATGTCATATATGAGGAATCAGACAAAATTGTGCAAGTAATTTAACAAAATTAGTTCAACCGGTTTAAATACAAATGGTTATTATACCTCTGTCTGGCAACTAGCATCACTTATCCAACAGATATATCAAGTGGCAATAAATGGCTTTAAAACTACCAAAATCAAGGAGCAGAACCACTACGTATTTAGAGTTGGTCCCCTAATTACCTGGGCTACAAGGTTATAAATATAATCCAAGGCTATCCTGGATACTAATATTAATGTAACTAGGAATGCGATTACGTATCTCAAACCAAAAAATAATAATCAAATGTATTATTCAACCAAGATAACTCAAAACGAAAATATGATACTGCATGAAGATAATTAACAAAATGTCCCAGTTGTGTAATCTAAAACTTTCCGAATTACATTTATGTAAGACTACATATGCAGAAGTAGCTTCTCACAAGATAAGTAAATCGTAGAAGTAGATTATACGAAGTACTATTTATTTATGTTGCAACCTATGAGTATCTTGTATTTACAACTCTAAGAAGATAACTAGAATATCTCCATTCTGCATTCGATGCACGGATTGCTATGAAGCATAAATAAGCATAGAACCGAACAACTAATGAATATTTATATTACTATTCACAGATAATTGAGCATCTACACTGCCACAGAAACTTAATCATGCACACTCTTCAATGACATTCACTACCCTTCAAAGGCACCACCTTCATTCTATCATCTTACTGGAGTGGTTACAGTTGCTGTAACCCAAAGCCATTAAGTAACCAATTGATCTCTTTCCCACAAAATCACTTCTCATGACCTAAAGTGTGAAGCAACCCCCACCACCACCACCACCCCCCCCCCCCCCCCCCCCCCCCGAAAACAAAACAAAAATCATCACCGTAGAAACTCGAAGAACATAAATGCCTCTAGTCTCTAGCTCTTTATACCTTCTTCTATCTTGATTAAATTAAAGTATTAAACGGCAGAGTGTAAACAGCATTAACAGATCCAAACAAAATATGTACACAAATCCACAATTAATTGACTAATAAACAATAAAAGTAGGATCTTTAGAACAAAAAAATACCATATACCAAAATAAAACACAAAAAGTGCAAAATCATGCAAACCCAACATATAAAAGAAAGCCAATATTCAAAAAAAACTACAGAAACCAAAAACAACCCAACAAATTTAAGATCCATAACAACAAACTGTTAATATGATGCACTAAAAATATGATCTTTGGTAAAAATATGAGAATAATACCAATGGAATCAAGAATCTTCAAAAGATGATGATCATGGGTGGATTTGTATGATGCTAATTATTTTAGGGGTCGAAATGATAACAACATCAATTGGCATGGGACTCCCCCTACTCTACCCCCACCAAAGAGAGAGAAAAGTATATAAAAAAGAACACTACAAATTAGAGAAAGCAACCTAGAAGAGAGAGATTCAATTTTTTATTGATACAATAGGTTCGAATAATTATCGAATCGAATTTAAATATTAATTTGTAACTTATAGTTTATGAAGTATACTCAGATTTATAATACTTGTGAGTAATACCAAGAAAAGGTACACACATGTGTAGATATTCGAACTTAATCTAATTTATAGGTTGTTATGATTTCCTGACTCGATAAAATGACTATCTAACCGAATTATTCGATACCTGCTCGAGTTCTACCAACAACCCTACAATTTTGAGTCCCATTGGTAACGTCATACTCATAACTTGGAGATGGGAGAATAGCTAGATTGACACACTATTATTTGTTCGTCCAAATTTAAAAAACTTGTGAAATTATTGAAGCTATCCATGTGCAATTTGTTATGTACTTATGTTAGAAACTTGCAAAGATTGAAACTTGTTACTGACTATGACTTATGAGACTAATCAAACACCATATACTTCTAGATAAAGGTTATTATAACTATAAATTGCTTCTATTATTGAGGATATTGCCCTGCTGGCATGCATGAATAATCATGATTCCCAAATTTTGATTTTATGATCAAAATCATTGCTCATTCGATGAGCAATTCAATAAGTTCGGCAGCGAATTATGAAATTGAAATAATAATATACATGCAATTCTTATCATATTGAGAAAAACAAACACAAAATGACGACTTGAAGAATTAGTCACCACTCACTAGTTACATAATTGGAAATTTTGGTAGTTTTTATTAAATAATCTTAAAGTACACCCACTCTAATTAATTAAGATGAAAAAGTATGCATGTCCTTAGATTTGAATCGAGCCAATTACTTGGTTGTTGTTTTTGATAATCTTGATCTTATTAATTCAACATAGAAGAAGATAAAATAATTGTTCCTCATAAAATTAGGCGCCGGATTTAGGCTGGTCCGAAATGGCGCGTGTTTGATGTCATGTGGTCATCACAAGCTTTGGTAGGTATGTAATCATCTTCTTCGATGCTTGGATCATGTGAAGAAGGAACACATGATCATTCAATCCACCATTCATGTTGAAGAAATTGGTCTCACAAACACCCTCCCAGCGATCAACAATTGATCTTACACTTGAAATCAAATTATTTGAACCTTTACTAACTCCTTCAATGTTAGCTTGCCCATCAACCATATTCCATTTCTTCTGAGTCGTTACACCTGACATAGCACTCTCGAAACGGACTTGCTTGGCCTCCAACCGCCTAGACCATGTCATACAATAAACTAAAAGACATTTTAAATTAAGAGAGTTTGGCCTAGTGGTCTAAGACGCCAGATTTAGGCTGGTCCGAAAAGGTGTATTTTGATGTCATGTGGTCATCATAAGCTTTGTTGAGGTCCGTAGTCATGTTCTTTGATGTTTGGATCATGTGAAGAAGGAATATGTGGTCATTCAATTCATCATTCATATGGAAAAAATCGATCTCACGATCATATAAAGAATGATGAAAGTGAAAATGAAATGATAAGAAATACGAGTAATTACTCCGTATTAATTTTATGGGCGACAAACATGACTCCAATAATATACCGTGCATATTAGTAAAAGTAGATTAAGGGGACTAATATACCGTATAATTGATTTTGATTTAACTTGTACGTTTGTTGAAGAATATATGCTTTTAACCAAGTTTTTGGATTGCTTAACTATAACTCTATATTTTTCGAGAAAAAAAATGAGAGAAAATTGTTGAAATAATCCCCGAAAGTGGCATCAGATTGCCTTTAGCCCTCAATAGTTGTACGGGTGTAGCATAGCTTTAGAAAGTGGCCCGAAAGTTGCAGTTTGGTCCTCAAGTTAATTTTTCCTTTAAAACTGGGGCAAAAGCATAATTTTTAATACATTAATTTAGATGAACTTACTTTTGGGGTCAAATTAAAAATTCAAACCCAATTCCCCCAAAATCACTTAAACATATAATTTTTAAACACTTAAACTTACTTTTTGGTTACTTTATATTTCAATTTAAACTTTCGATTTATTTTGATTACTTTTTCAATTTTTTTAATTTATTTATTGACTTTTTATTGTTTTATTTTCTCTATTTTTTTCAATTTCTTTTCGATTTTTTCTCGTTTTCTTTTTCAATTTTTTTTTCCCATTTCTTTTGATTTTTAGAAATCGTGAAAAAAATCAAAAAAGAAAACCAGAAAAAAAACAAGAAAAAATCGAGAAAAAAATAGAAAAATAAATCAAAAAAGAAAATTGAAAAAAAATCGGGAAATAAATTTAAAAAATCGAAAAAGTAATCGAAAGTTTAAATTGAAAAAAAGTAACCAAAAAGTAAGCTTAAGTGTTTAAAAATTATATGTTTAAGTGATTTTGGGGAAAGAGTGTGGGCTTTTTAATTTGACCTTAAAAGTAAGTTAATCTAAGTTAAAAGTATTAAAAATTATGTTTTTGCTCCAATTGTAATTGAAAAATTAACGTGGAAACTGGGGACATATATTTTGATATTAATCATATCATTATTATACTTTATACAAAACATATATTTTGATATTAATCATTAATTTTGTATAACATATGTAAAACAAAGAACTTTGACCATCAAAAGAGTGAACTGTATGAAATATCAACCAATATGCTTAAGTTTTTAAAGAGCTTCTGATACTTACCCAGGATATAATGATTAAACCAATATTAGTCTATAAGCAATTCCTATATAATGTCCATCAAATTAAATTAAGAGAAAATGACAAGTATGTATGAGCATCGACCAAATAATTTTTTGTTTATGTTTGTAAAGGATTTCCTTTTTGCTGACGGATGCAAGCAAGTGATAGATCAATCCCACCATGCACTCAAGAATAATGGCTCTCTCTTTTCTTATACTCCCTCCAATAAAAAAATAATGTCTTTCTAGATATTTCAAGAATATTCAAAATTATTGTCTTTTTACATAAATCAATACACAATGTATCACTTTTTCTCTTAATATCCCTAAAAAGTAATGATTGTATCATATAGTTAATTGAAGAGTGGATTATTAATGATTATTTTATAGGGGTATAGATGGAAACTCTGAATGTAATGATTGTTTCTTAATTTATGTGAAATGTCTAGAAAGACAATATTTTTTTATTGGAGGGAGAATTATTATTATTATTCCCTCTATTCCTAAATAATTTTTATATTTTGACTTTTTGTGGTCAACAAAATACGGTTTAAAACATAAATATCTATTATTTCAAGATGTAAAAAAATTAAAAAAACTTGATATTTCAAAAATATATATTGAGACGAATCTAACAAGGTCTCACAAGACTATATTATTTCTTATCTTTTAATAATAATTCATGATCAAATTTTGTTATATTTGACCAACAAAAGTCAAAATATTACAATTTTCTAGGGACGAAGGTTATATACTTTAGTATAGTAATGCTCATTAGTATTTGGAGTGGAATAAAAAGTGAAAATGCATGTAAAATGCTGCATGCCTTATCAAATATTGAGTGAATGCCAACGTAAGATAAAGAAAAGAGCCGACAGTTATTAATGCATATGGAGCGAAATGGATGAGTGCATGACTCACGCCAGTCAATTAACGCTCACCCCTCCACATTCCTTTTCTCCTACTTTTAAATAACAAAATATGTTTCTATTTCAATTTAATTGAAATATTTACTTTAACATGTAAATATGTTAAATAATAGTTTTAATTTACATTTTTTATATTGTAAATATTTCCTCCATCCCAATTTATACAATCACACATTTTATAAAATAGATGTTTCAATTGGTTCTACATTAGTTTAAATTTTGTGTAAGATGGTGACCCCTGACAAGTCTTTTTGTTGCCGCTCGTATCTTTATTGAGCGATACTAGAGTAATTGTTTTTATTCGATATCCGATTTGGGGGCCGCTCGATTATCCGCTCGTTTATATTTTATATTTATATAATATATATGTTATATTTTAACCATAATTAATTTCATTGGCCAATATGAGATTAGTATTGAAAAGAATTTTCAGGTTGCATTCCGACAATTAAATTTTGTTGCACATAACCCAAAATATTTCGTTTGAGGGTAACCCGGCACCCACTAGTGTCCTTATCGAGCGATACGAGGGTAATAACCGTATAATTACCCGACTCGGTAATATTGAAATCCGACCGGATAACCCATTACCGTTCGAATCCGACTCGTTTACAACATTAGTTGTTAGGAGTTGTTAGGATGACGGTTTGTCGTGTGATGACGTTATCTTGTGTTATTGTACTGGCATAGTGCGTACCATAAGAAACCTCTAGATATTGTCGTCTGGTGGTGACTTTCTACATTTGAATCTTACACTCGATCTGCCGTCGACTGGACGCGGAATGTATTCCGTGGACAATGAGGACCAGGTTCATTGTCTCAAAACTCCACATCAAATTAAACTACACATGCAAATCGAGGCAAAACCAATGCTATTAACATTGTTAAGATATACACTAATTTTAGAATAAATATCATGATCCATTTACTTTTAAAAAAAATTAAATTCATTTCACAAACTTAAGTATATCTTTTCAACTTTTCTTACCAAATTTGATAAAATAAAACCACAGATTAACAATTCTATTTTTCTAAAATAAATGTCCTTGATTTAGAGACGAAAATCAAAAGAAATAATCAATTCTTAGTTTTATTAAAGATATTTTTTTATATATAATTAGTTACTAGACTATTTGATTAACTTCAACTTTTATTATAGAGTAATATCGATGAAGACATCTCATATTTAAACCAAATGAAGTATCAAGAGAAAAAAATTAGGTAAGCTTACAAATATAAAAAAATGTTATGTGATTTATACATTTTGACAAATAAAAAAATTTACAATAGGGTATGTGGGCCTATTTAAGGAGTTGTTGAATGTGGGACAATTCGTTAGTGGATTTTAAGCAAATATCTTACCAATAAATTGTCACAACCATATCAGATACCACCAAATAAATCAATTATTTAAATCACGTCAGCATCGTTTACCCACTCTGATCAATCTTAACCTTTGTTTTTACACTTCAACTTTTCATCTACGGTTGTAGTGTTTGAGCATAAAAAACTCCAATTATTTTTGTTCCACTTCACTTATTGACCTAATTACTAATAAAATATTCAAGAATTTTACTTACATGACAAATCAATTAGAGTATATTATAAGAGACTCGAATATGACATCACAAAAGTTTATTACAACAAATTTATATTTATTCGATTCATACTTTGTTATCATATTAGACAAATTTTTATTTTATTTCTGAAAGTAATTGTCCGAATTAGTATTAGAATTGAAAAATTTATACAATAACGGAAAGTCAAATTAGCGTTAAAATTGAAAAATTTATACAAAATATTAAAAACTTTATACAATAATGTCGAGGGGACAAGAAATTTCAGACACAAGCCAAATATGGGGCAGTATTTTGAAGAATAAAAGTTTTATTTATTTATTTTGATGTTTTACTGGCTATAAATAATGGGAGAACAAGCTTACAAAATGTGCAAGCATTTGGCTAAACCTCCAAGAGCTCTCCCAAACACTTCAAACTTATTCTTCTCCTTTTGCTGTTGGGTTCTTCGAAGGTACATATTCTTCTTCATTTTTTCCAACTTTTTCTTTATTTCAATTTGTTTCTCACTTTTTATCTTGCTTTTTTATATTCGTTTTTGATAGATCTGCACTTTATTTAGGAGATTTTTCTCAACTTTATGTAGCACTTGAATACAAAAAGTTCGTTTTTTAATCAAAATATTGTTGAGGTTGGAGTAGTAAGTTCTTGTTTTCTTGATATGTATGATTAATTAATTACTGTTATATTGGTTGGTTTAATATGGGTTTTTTTGCATACTCTTGGTGTTTTGTTAGGTCTTTTGTTATGTAGAGATTTGGTATTTTTTGTTTTTTTATGAGGATTTAGATGTTCTTGGTGTTTTGAAATGTTGTTATTTATAAAGATTTGATCTTTTTGGTTATTTAGTTGTTGGGTAGTCAATTTAAGCTACCCTTTTGACCTTGGTATTTAGTGAATCTATCTAAACTGATCTCCTGGGTATAGTTGATTGTAGTTTGAATACTTTATTGGACACTTTGAATGTTAAGTTTTGAATAGCTTTGGCAGATATAATTGATTTACTTAGCTTAATTTGGAATCCTTAAATGAACTGTTTATCTAGATGTTGAACAGGAGTACAGGACAAGCGTTTTTATGTGGTTTGTAATGATTTTTTAGAACGCATATTGTATTAGAATATGCTAATGATGGTCACTAATGCTAATAATGTACAACTAATGGTGTAATAATTCTAATACAATATTCCGGCTTATGGGCTAGCCACCCATAACCCTAACAGTATATGTTCATATTGTTCTTCTTACGACCCTGCTTAGGTAGGACTCTTCGAAGGCATTGTGGCATGTTAATGTTAGTTTATGTTCATATAATCATGGACATTATTATTTTGCGGTTGTTTGAGGTTTGCTGACGAAACTGATTAAAGCATATTTTTTTGATATTTTTGTGCAGATGGCAGGAATGGAGACTTTCCTCTTCACATCTGAATCAGTGAACGAGGGTCACCCTGACAAGCTCTGTGATCAGATTTCTGATGCAGTTCTTGATGCCTGTCTTGAACAAGACCCTGACAGCAAAGTGGCCTGCGAGACTTGCACGAAGACGAATATGGTCATGGTCTTTGGTGAAATCACAACAAAAGCCCAGGTAGACTATGAGAAGATTGTTCGTGACACTTGCCGTGAGATCGGATTCGTATCGGATGATGTTGGTCTTGATGCTGATAATTGCAAGGTGTTGGTGAACATTGAGCAGCAAAGTCCTGATATTGCTCAAGGTGTCCATGGTCACTTGACCAAGCGCCCCGAGGATATTGGTGCTGGTGATCAGGGACATATGTTTGGATATGCTACTGATGAAACCCCTGAGCTCATGCCACTCAGTCATGTGCTTGCAACGAAGCTGGGTGCACGCCTCACTGAAGTCCGCAAGAATAGTACCTGCCCTTGGTTGAGACCTGATGGCAAGACCCAAGTTACAGTTGAGTATTTCAATGAAAATGGCGCCATGGTACCCATCCGTGTTCACACTGTTCTTATCTCCACCCAACATGACGAAACTGTTACCAATGATGAAATCGCCCGTGACCTGAAGGAGCATGTCATCAAGCCCGTTATCCCTGAGAAGTACCTTGATGAGAAAACCATCTTCCATCTCAACCCCTCTGGCCGTTTCGTCATTGGTGGACCTCATGGCGACGCTGGTCTCACTGGACGTAAAATCATCATCGACACTTATGGTGGTTGGGGTGCCCATGGTGGTGGTGCCTTCTCTGGAAAGGATCCAACCAAGGTCGACAGGAGTGGTGCTTATGTCGTTAGACAAGCCGCTAAGTCCATCGTTGCCAACGGACTTGCTCGCAGGTGCTTGGTTCAGGTCTCATACGCCATCGGTGTGCCCGAGCCATTATCCGTGTTCGTTGACACATACGGCACTGGAAAGATCCCAGACAGGGAGATCTTGCAGATCGTGAAGGAGACATTCGATTTCCGCCCTGGTATGATATCCATCAACTTGGACTTGAAGAGAGGGGGTAATGGCAGGTTCTTGAAGACAGCAGCTTATGGACACTTTGGAAGGGATGATGCTGATTTCACATGGGAGGTTGTTAAGCCCCTAAAATGGGAGAAGCCACAAAACTAAGTGTGAAATCTTTTGTGCTCTAGTATGTGAGTGATGGGTGTGCAATGTTATATGTTGTCTCTTCTGTTGCTTTTTTAATATTGAGTCAAATGTCAGTTTTTAGTTTGTTGCTTGGTTATAAAAACACATTTGTAATGCTCCTTGGGGGTTAATAAAATATTTTGTGTTTTAAAGTACTACTCCTTGAGTTCTTTTGTGGCTTTTTGGCTTGTGTCAACTATTAGCTTTTTTTTCTACGTGCATCTTGATTCGTCTCTCTTAATCTGTGGGTCGTTTTGTTCAATTTTAAATATAAAATAAACATTGTGCTTCTAATTAGTGTTGTAAACGAGCTTGTAAACGAGTTGGGTAACAACGGGTACCATGTTATTGGGTTGGGTTTGATCTTTACCGAATCAAGTAATTACTCGGTACTATCTATTGAGCCGTCTGTAAACATATTGCCGCGCTCGATAAAAATAAAAGCGGATATTGAGCCGGGCAACGAGCAGGTATCGAATTACTTTAAAATTTCTACTTAAAATCATATTCTCATGATTCTCTTCCACAATATTTAATCATTGAAATATAAATATAAATATTCTTTTCAATAACTATCTTTATATTAGTCATTGAAATTAATTATGCGGTGATGGATCCCACTTAATTTTATACCAACATGAAAAGTCAATATCTCTCTCATCTTTCCTAAATAATTAACTATTATAAATAATCAATTTTTCCTTAAATAATGATCTATTTTGAAATGGAGGTCATTGAATAATCTCCTCTTATACCACGTCAACATGCTTCCCTCGTCACATTTTAAATGTTTTTTATGGGACCACTGTACACACACTCAAATAGTGGTTTATTATTGCATGAAATGACCAGTATATCCCCCTATTTAACTTCCTCACCTTACTACATTCTAAATAGTGGGGGTCGGATTGTCATTTAAAGCTACAGAAATTCACTATTTGGGTATGTGTATAACATATCAGGTTTTTTATGAACTTGGTAATTTCATTTTCCCGTAAAATAAAACAATCAAAATCGTAAGAATCAAATTACTCTTTAGGAGTTGGGACAAAAATAAATCCTAATTCCTGAAGTTTGCAGCTGAGGAAACCAAAAGAAACATTCTAATTTCTAAGGTTAGCTTTCTTTTCTTCATTTTTAAGCTAATCTTAATTAACGCTTCTCACTCTTTCCACTAACCACTATTCAATTCACTTTCTTTTTATATATTTTCATTAATTAACATTTTTCCAATGTATGAATATATTCAACTTATTTGATTTTATCATTACTTTCTAGATTACTGTAATTTTTGTTTGTGGTTTTTATGCATTCATCAATTCGGGTTATTGCAGTAATAAGGCTCGAATTTTATATAAAAAAGAAGAAGAAACTAATTAGTAATTCACTTAGTATTTATTGCTTTATTCTGTGATGAATTTGGAGTAGAAGTATTGCATTGTGAACTGATTTTTGTAATGATGAATTTGGAGTAGAGGAACTAAAGTTATGGGTTGTTTTATGTTTCGTGGATTGATTAACGAAGGCCTAATGTTATTTTTTAGCTAATGATGCATTGTTGTTTGATTTGTTGGTTAGATGTTTTGGGCAGTGAGCAGGTGAAGAGTTGGAGGTATGGAGAAGAAAAGAGGAGATGATCACGAGGTAAACGAAGCACCTACGTCACCCATGAAAGTGGATAGGTTTGGATTTGTATTGAAGGAAGATAATTCTCCAGATAAATTGTCCAGGAGCAGACCGGGCCTTGAGCATGAGAGGTTTGCCACCCTCCTGTTGCAATGTTCTGATAATTACGCGGAATTAGGATTAAGTTTTGATATTTGTATTAGAGAGGCGGTCAGAATTGAGTGTAGAATATTGACACTTATGATCTTTCTAGCTTGTGAGGCTGTTTGACTAAGGTTTCTTAATTAGAAGTATTGATAAAGGATAGTCTTCAGGTAAAAATGTTGCATTATATGTTCAGTGGTTTCATAAGGATTTAGAGACAAGTTATGGTTAGTTTCAGATGATGCGAACAAGCATATAACTCATGTTCTCCATATATTGTACTTCATTCGTAAACTTTCTTGTAAATTTTTAGTGAGGAAAGAAGGATAAGGAAATGGAGGAAGATGATTGGTGTTGGGGGAAGCGACTGGAAACATTATGTAAGAAGAAAACCTAATGTTGTTAAGAGGCGGATAAGAAAGGGGATTCCTGATTGTCTAAGGGGGCTGGTATGGCAGTTGATCTCAGGAAGCAGAGACCTCTTGTTGATGAATCCAGGAGTTTACGAGGTGACCCATTTGAACTTTGAGCTGCCTTAATATGTGCAGGGTCATTCTGTTCATCTATTGTACCTTCTGCTTAAAATGCTAGCTTATGATTTGAGATACTATCGTAGACAAGGCATCACATGATTTACTTCCAAATAATCAATGAAGTTGTATATCTGCTTCTCTTAACTTCAATAAAATCTCTTATCAAGTATTCTTGACTGATCATTTTTTCAATTCAATTCAATGTCATCACTATTATCTGCAGCAACTAGTGATATATGAGACATCAGCGTCAGAACTTGATATCATTCGGGACATCTCGCGTACATTTCCATCTCATGTTTTCTTTCAGCAGAGACATGGACCTGGTCAAAGGTCACTTTACAATGTTTTGAAGGCGTACTCTGTGTATGACAGGGATGTTGGTTATGTGCAGGTTATTATGTAAACCATTTAAACAGTTCATATACGTCGTTGCATGTAACTTTACACTGGATCATTTCCATTGCAGGGTATGGGATTTGTAGCCGGCTTATTACTTCTTTACATGAGTGAAGAAGATGCATTTTGGCTATTGGTTGCATTGCTGAAAGGAGCCGTTCATGCTCCTATGGAAGGGATGTATTTGGTAAACTTTTGTTATTGCATTTATCTGTTACATTGATATTTGCTTAGATTACATGTTGAACATAATTCATGTTTCATATTTGGATCATTAGTAAGTTATTTTGGAGACT
Organism: Echium plantagineum; assembly: GCA_003412495.2. NCBI lineage: Eukaryota > Viridiplantae > Streptophyta > Magnoliopsida > Boraginales > Boraginaceae > Echium > Echium plantagineum. The sequence goes on along the minus strand of CM016568.1, from coordinate 23,043,497 downwards.
AACTATTCCCAACAAATCATGGGGAGGTTCTCCAATACAATTCATTAGTTTTACTGTCAACAAACACTTTGCAGCTTGTCACATATTGTATTTTCTATTTGACCAAGAAGTTTGAGAATTTCCTGGAAATCAACACAGCCTTAAGTCTCTAATTCTGAAAGCTATTGGTTTAAGCTTGAGCCTGATTGATACTATGTGTGTGTTCTTCACGTCCTTGAACTGAGCGAACTGTCTATACTTTCCATGTTGACCAGGCTGGATTGCCTCTTGTGCAGCAGTATCTTTTTCAGTTTGACCATTTGGTGAAAGAGTTTATGCCTAAGTTGGGAGATCATTTTGCTAATGAGATGATCAATCCCAGCATGTATGCAAGCCAGTGGTTCATAACAGTTTTTGCATACTCATTTCCTTTCCATTTAGCTATTAGGATATGGGATGTGTTTCTTAACGAGGTTAGCGAAATATAAAAAATTACATGTCCTTGACTTTCTGTCTATTGCTGCTATGCTCAGGCTTAATGAAAACTTAATTATTCAGGGTGTCAGAATTGTATTCAAAGCTGGCTTGGCTTTATTAAAACGTTGTCATGATGATCTGGTGAGTATAAGCTGCTATTCATTGTTTTAGCATCATTTAGATTTCTTCTTATGTGTCAAATTTTTGTATGTCAGGTGACACTTCCATTTGAGAGACTCATAGTTGCATTGCGTAACTTCCCTGAAAACGCCTTGGATCCTGACACACTATTGCCTCTGGCATACTCTATTAAGGTTCGCTCTCGTCTTTCTATCTCATAACGGATTACCTATTTTATATCGTACTCAGCAGTGAGCACATCCGGGTTATTATGGGCTATTTATCTGAAAATTTGCCTGATTAGGTTTCCAAGTCGTTGGCGATACTGGAAGAGAAGTATGAGAAGCAGAACGGAACACTGCCACCCAGATCCCATGATGGGCAGAATTAGAAAATCACCATGAGTATTGTACTTTAGCCTCAAATGCATTATTGTAATGTAAATGTATGTGTCATACATGTTTTTCTGAACAGCTACGTAGTCTTACTAAAGGATATTATTTAGTATTTTTCGAAAATCATATTAATGAGTAGATATGGAGCACCATATGAAAAAATCTCTTGCAGGTATCTGACTTTGAGAAAAAGAAGGATGCCGATGCCGTGGTACTTGGTCGTCAAAAGATCCGTTGAAATTGTTCGTTTGAAAATTTCTCGTTCTAGTCTTTTTAACAGAACCATATTTCATACAAAAAATTGACATTTTTCTTCTCTGTCAATACCTATAATTTCTGCTTGTTCGATTTATTCCAGGTTTGTGACCATTTCTGTTAAGACCTTTCAGGTTTAAATAGACTGAATATCGAAAGAAACGAATCTATACACAGCACAATGTAGTCATCTTTTGTCATACACAATCAAGTCTCTCCATCTACTTTCTTACAAAGAAATAAAATGAAAAAGAACAATAAGAGAATAAGCAAACTTCCCTAATGCAACTACTGTCTCCCCGCCCTATACAAATTTCTACAAGCATTACAATATATTTCTCTCATCGAAATCGCCTCCTCTCGTGTGATCTTCAACTCTTTAAGCAACTATTTTCGCCTTCTTGCGTGGTTATGTCTTGTAACTCCTCTTACTCTCTGACCTTGAATCTATGCCTTTGTCGGTTTCATCGATCTCCCTGTGTGATTCAATCTCCATGCTACCTGCTTGGCTTTTTCGTAGTCTCCGATCCTGAACAAATCATCTTATTAAAGTCGCCATAAAAGAAATGAAAATAAACTAGTGCAGAAAACAGATAGTAATTTTGAGAATGTGAAAAAGCGGTTATATGAAACAAGCAGTGAGAAAAAATAAGTCCATTAAGGGGATATTTATGTCACATCAAGCAAACAACATAATTTAGTCATGTCATTATGCTTACAGTTACTATTGACAAATTATATTCTCAAATAGATCAGAGCAGACTCTTGTGGATGATCTCTATTGTTTGAGACGAAAACGAAATGATGGGATAAAGAAATGATAACCTCACAACCTGGTAAAACTTATGGGAGATGCAAGAACGAGTGAGTTGGTCACCTACCTCTCTCGGTATGGGATACTCCTCCGATTCAAGCATGCGAACGACTTGACTCATTTTAGGCCTCTTTTCAGAATCTGGATCAACACATCTCAAAGCAGTTAGTAGCGCTCTTTTGAGAGCTCTTGTTGATGGTCTCATCTCAATGTTTGGATCCACCACTTCTTCCGAGCGCCTGCTTCCAACCATCATTTTCAACCAATCTACAAGATTTACCTGCATTCACAGTAATATTCAGATAAATTTAAATGAAACAATAACCCTATATAATGATTCTCTTCAACTAAAGAACTGAAAGAACCGTTTAAATGCTAAAATGGAACATAAAAAATAGACGTATAAGGAGGTGATTATGTCTCATAGCAATGATGATACAAGTTTGATGTGAACATTCGTAGCTCTAATTAATCTCATTTCTTTAATGTTTCCGCCTTATGAAGAAACACAATCTCAACTGTATTATATAAACTTGGAGGCATGACGAAGTAAACTTTATACCTCTTGGGGAGAACGACCATAATCCACTGGATCTCGTCCAGTTATGGATTCTAGAAGAAGCACTCCGAAGCTATACACATCACTCTTCTCGTTCAAGAGGCCAGTATTAGCATACTCAGGGGCTACATAGCTGCACCAGATGTTTGAAGTAAGAAAAAGATGCTCGTACTGATCACACTCTATTTAGCCTCATAGTGAATCATAAGATTGGATAAATATGTAAATGATACAAAGGGAGAGATTTCCAGGCTTAAAGCTACTAGAAAGCCGAAAGAGTACTAACCCAAAGGTCCCCATAACCCTTGTCGTGATATGGCTTGTCCCCGCACCAAGTAGCTTAGCCAAGCCAAAATCAGAAACTTTTGAATTGAACTCATCATCAATTAGAATGTTGCTTGACTTTATATCTCGGTGCACAACTTTTGGTTCAATGGCCTCATGTAAGTACCCAAGTCTGCAAGAAATGTAAGTATGTCTATAAGATCTATATTTTGCTCAAAGCAGCATATGGTTAAATCAACTTACGCCTTTGCTGTGCCTAAGAGCACCTTCATTCGGGCCTCCCAAGTAAGATAGCCATGGTGGCACATAGCTCCGTGAAGCCATTGTTCTAAATTTCCATTGTTTACATATTCATACACCAACATCCTGAAATGTTTTGAATAAGTTGAGCTTGAACATAGCAGTAGAAAAGTTAAGCTTGAGCCTTGAACACAAAGGCAAATTTCAAGGAAACAAGAAAAGAAAAATAGGTGGTTCTGGTTTGCTACTATAATGAAGAATACATGATAGGCAACACACGTAGGAGGAAAGAGGAAATTAGATCCCTTGACAGTTAGTGCCAGTCATCTTCCGAAGTCGCTGTAGATAGAGGAGGTACCTATGAGTTCCTTCAACACAGTATCCTAGGAGACGAACCAAATTTTTGTGACGCACATGACCAATAGCTTCAACCTCCACTCTGAATTCTTTCTCAGCTTGACCACTAGTTTAAAGGTTATTAAACATTCATCAAACTGTATAAAAATAAACAGACATAAGCGGTAAAAATATGCCAAGACGTCTCACAGGTTGTTGAGGAGCTTCTTAACAGCCACAGGAGTTCCATTAATAAGATGTCCCCTGTATACAACACCATATCCGCCTTCACCGATTATATTATCCTTAGAAAACCGGTCTGTTGCAGTTTCTAGATCCCTCAGCGTAAACCAATGACCCCATCCTAGGTACGAAAATTCTGGGAGGCCAGGGAGAGGAGAAGGAGCAGTTACTGCGTGCATAGAAGGCTTGTGCTTACCAAACGTCCCTGAACTTACTTCTCCTGAGTGAGACCCGAAATTCTCTTTATCTACAAGGTGAAACGACCCCGCTTGACTACTATTATCTCCAGCTTTCTTCTCTAGTCCTAGATGCACCATAACTTTGTCCAACTCATTGTCACTTGCTTTGTCATGTATGGTGAGAAGAACCCCATCTCTTGGAGCAAACTCATCTTTTGATACTTGCTCGACCCTTACTTCTTTAATTTCCTTTGAGATATCTGGTATTTGGCTAATGGGTACACTCCGATGAGCTCTCCTTGATTTCTTCCGTGAAGTGAGATACAGCGTCAAAGCAAAGAGGATGACTACAATGACAAGCAAAACAACAATACCGATCAATTCCCACACCTTGAGGTTGAAAACGGCAGTTTCTTTTTTCAATTCGGTATTGAGATCAGAACCCATCTTTTACAATGCAGAAGAATCTGTGAAATCAAAGAATGAACAGGAAAGATTATACTTTGGAGATTAATGAGTAAAACTATGTCCATTTCTGTACTTGTGGATGAAATTTGAAGGAAGAACAAAATTCACCAATAAACAGCTGTAATAAGAAAATTTCAAGTGGTCTAATTTAAAACTACAAACAAGAAAATTTATTATGTTCACAAGCTTCTATGAAGGGAACTACATTGAAAGACAAGCAAGAAAACAGTGTCTTGAAGAGCAAAATGCTCCAAACACAAAGCAGCAGAAAAGACAACAAATTCCTTTATGAGCAAATCATGCATAAATTTCTTACAAGATCCATTTCCACTGGAACAATTTGTACCAAATTTCCTAGAACTAAGGAACTATTATATGCAAGAAAGAAAATATACAAGATTAAATGACGACTTAGTCAACATAAAGTTAAAATGAACATATTCTCATACCTTTCTTGAACAAAAATGCCAACTTTCAAATCACAGATCTCAGGAATCTCAAGAGAACTGATTTCTTCATAAAATCAAATAAAAAAGTCACCACATTCTCAAAACATATACATAAACTAACATAAACCCAAAAGAACCAAGAAAGAAAAAAGAAAAAAAAAATCAAATTTTGATTCCAATATTAAACCTCAAACAGTACCCAAATCTGATTTTTAGCTAAAATTACATTTAACCCTTTTCTCCCCTTCAAACCTCAAACCCAAATCACAGCTACAAAAGGGTATTAATACACAAACCCACAAAAAAACAAAAAAACCCAAAAACACAAACAAAAATCAAATCTTGATTCCAGTCTCAAAGCTCAAATGTTCTTAAAATCACCTTTAACCCTTTTCTCCCCTTAAGACAACAACCTCAAATGACAACTACAAAAGGGAACAAGACAATAAAATGTGAAGCTTGGTGATTAAATAAAAAAATGAAGGTAGAATATATATATATGTTGTATAAATATATGAAAGAGAAGGTGAGGGTGGAGTTGTCAGTGGTAGGTAATAAGGAAACTCCTCCTAAACAGTAATCAACAAGCCATTTCTGAACATGACTTATTACCACAAATTTTACTTTAATAGTAACATAATACATTGTCTCTACTTTTACTGCTCAATTTCTTGATCAAAATTGCAGCTTTTTCTATGTTTTAGCTCTAATTTCTGTATAACCAACACAATGCATGTACTTTTTCTGCTCAATTTCATGGAAATATTGGTAAAAAGTTGCTGCTTGTTTCATGTTTAATTCATACTATTTGTGTATAGTTATATTTCATTAGTTTCAATTAATCGAGATGTTTTTATTAACTTACTATTTACTATAACAAGATCGATATCTTACTACTCCCTCCATCCGTCTCTAAATGATTATCACATTTTGACTTTTGATGGTCAACAAAACACGATTTAAAACATAAATATCTATTATTCTACATGCGAAAAAATTATAAAAAGTTAATATTTCAAAAATATATATTGAGACGAATCTAACAAGGTCCTACAAGACTATATTATTTCTTATCGTTTAATGAGAATCCATGATCAAATTTTGTAATATTTAACTAACAAAAATCAAAATGTGACAATTTTTTAGGGATAGAGAGAGTATTAGATAATACACTTTGTATCATCATATTTAGGTGAATAACAAAATGTTTAACTAAAAGTACTTTGTGATAAAAGATGGATATTTTTATTATTCAAATCTAATATCTCCATTAATAGAATAAAGATAGTGCTAACCAAATAACACATTGTACTTATCTTAAGGCTCAATTTCTTTAAATTCTTAATAAAAATTGCAATTTTTTGGCTTGATTCATGTTTGAATTATATTTAAAAGTAAATATTAGTAATAAATATAATGCAAATGGCATGAAAGATCATGAGTGATTAAAATGACACATTACAAGGAACATGAGTGTAAGAAAGTCGCTAAAGTGATATTTAGTTGATCGATCGGAAATTTTAAGAAAGGTTAGTGATCTTCATGTTTTTTTGTGCATAAATATATCAATTTATTTTTGGGAAATGGCACCATCGATCACCTGATTTATCTAAACTTTCTTATTCGATCACCTTAATTTAGTTTTGTTTATATCGATCACTCAACCGCATACTTTTGCTAAAAAGTAGTCACTCTGCGTTTTTTTTCTAGTTTGGGTCATTTTTATAAGTTTTTAGCTAGGGCAGTTTAGTCTTTTCACTAATCATATTCCTCCCTCCATTTTCTTCTCCAACTCCTTTCCCATTTTTAATGTCCATTTTATATTCCAATTTAAAAATACTTTTTTGTTACTTTTATTTCAATTTAAACTTTCGATTTTTTTCTCTTTTTTTTTCTCGATTTGTGTTTCAATTTTTTTCTCGATTTGTTTTTCTATTTCTTTTTTTATGTTCTTTTAAAAAAAAATTCAATTTTTTTCTTAATTTATTCTTGAGTTTTTTCGATTACCTTTTTGAAAAAAAAAATAAAAAAAATAAAAAAATCAAAATATAAAAAAAAGTTGAAAAAGAAGTGTAGAAAAAAAAATCAAAAAATCAATAAAAATAGAAAAAGATCGAAAAAGAAAAATAAATTGATTTTTTTTGTTAAAGCAAAAGTTTAAATTTAAAAAAAAAGTAACCAAAAATTAATTATAAATTGGAACATAAAATGGACATGAAAAATAGGGATATGAGATGGAGAAAGGAAGATGATAATTAATAATAGAGAAAAGACGAAACTGCCTAGTTAAAAACTTACAAAAATGGCCCTAACTTGAAAAAAAAAGTGGAATGACTAATTTTTAGCAAAAGTACGCGATTTGGTGATCGAAAATAGACGAAACTAAGATAAGATGATCAAAGTGAAAATTTAATATTTCCGTATATGTTTGTTTGTATATGGTGAAACAGAAGTAATGAGTAAGAGAAATCCAAAGCTACCACCAAATTCTGAGTCAATTGTTGGCTTGTTGATTTTCCTGTATTTTATATACAACTTCATTCAATTCATTATTATCAACTACTGATTATGTGCTGTTTGTAGAGTTTTGTTTGTTGTCATGAAAAGTCTTTTTCCTGCATTACAGTTCAGTCATAAAAGAGGTCTAGTTCTTTAACCTTTTGTTTGGTAGATGTTAAAAGGAAAAAACAAATCGATATTAGGTTATCTAGAAGAATGGATAATGTTTTTATTATCTTGAATAGGGCGGTTGAGGATTGGAGGTTGAATTGGTATCGGATAATTCGATCAGATATATATTTATCAAATCATAAAATTATCCAATTATTTTGATGATAATCGAACCATTTTATAATTGAATAAGAGAATGCAATCGAGCTTTCTAGTTTGAATTCTACTAACAAAACAATTAATGTTATTAAGAATGATGTTTTTTCTATTTAGGAAAAAAATAAATAAATGGTACATTGTTGATAGAGAAATGAGAATTGCCAGTTCACAAATTTGATGAGATCCTCGTGCTTGTGTGGACCACCTCGATCAACATTGAAGGTTGCTCTCTATTTCTGGAAACTTTGCCTCCTGGCTCCTAGCTCATGAATATGCTTCCTCAACTAACGAATATTGTTACCAAATAAATTGACGGCTAAACAAAATAATGTATAGGGTGAAACAAAGTGTGTGGTTTATATACACATTTACATTAATCTAATCCTTATATAAAAAATGAGGAGACTATTAACCATTTTTCGTGTGTTGGAGATCCGTAGTCATTTTTATCGGATGTATATTGGATAGGTATCATATTAATAATGTATAATAATAGCTTGCAATTCACGTGATTTTCTATCGAACTACTAAGAGAAACCTTATTAAGAAGCTTGATCGAGAAAGCATGAACACATTTGGAGTCAGACTTATTATGACCTTTCTTAATTATTATTATAGTCACAACCACGATTTTACCGGCGCTAATTAACCCAACTAGTGTTACGGGTAGGTCTGTAAATGAACCGAATCCTACCAAACTTCGTCCGATTTGGTTCGGAAATAAAGATTTAAAAGTTCTGTTTGGTTCGAGTTCGAACGAACCACATAGATAATTTGAAGTTCAATTCGGTTCAAAAATTTTGAAAGCTCGAGGTTTGAACCAAAATTTGGGTATTTTGATAAAATAAAAAGAAAATTGAAAAAAATAAATTAAACAAATTCAATTCAAACCGAACGAAATCTTTGATCGAACATTAAAATAATGTTCAAACTGAGCTTAAATTACATCGAACAAATCTTCAAATCGAACTTTTCGAATGAAAGTGAACCCTCAAGTTCTTACACGGCCTAGTTACGGAGGAGTAACTACTAAAAAGGGTAAGGAGTGGTATTTTTGTTGCCTCAACTCATGAATTTATTCATGTAATAAACTTGTGACTTATTTAAATTAATAGGTATCTAATTAAGATCCTACTTGCTAGTAATAAGTAGTAGTCCTATATTCATATGACACGAGGTAATATGGTCCACTAAATACTGTACAATTTTTTGTTGCGACCATGTTTAGTCACGATATGGAACTATATTAGTATTGTGTAATTAATCATAAGATTTATTTCCATGCATGTCATAATAATTAGAGTACTGAACAATCTACTTGCATGTAAGAGATCATGATTATATTTATCACTACTAGATAGAGATACTTAACAAGATAATAACTACTTAATTGTTGGACAACGCTTAACATTTATCTTCATTTATCGTTAAGTTTGTACATGATAAATTAAACTATTCGGATCGAACACATATGAATAGGACTATATATATTACGAAGTCTTTATTTTGGTTTTATAATGTAGCGGACTTCTTATTATTTTGGTTCTTATTATATTATTATTACAAATTATCTTAAACTTAATAAAATGTTTATATTTTAATTCTTTTGTATATTTATATAATGCATGTCGAATTGTTCATTCAATCAAATGACTGAATGAGCAGCTACAAAAATGTACACATCGAAATGATACGAAATCTTGAGTCGTGAATACGTGCAAGTATGAGTATTATATGTTGTATATGTACAACTATGACAGTATGACACACCAAAATGATATATACAGTACAATATATATGCAATTATAGAATTAGATTTAAGTCAATCAATCCATTCAACAATAAAATAAATATAATTTTGAAGCAACAATTACTTTATATAATTATATTATTATTAGATGCACTGCACATTAAATAGTTATATGTCAATTCTTGATGGAGCTATTAAAGAGCCAAATTAGGTCGGATTGGCCTTAAATTTTGCCAAATCTATACTATTTGGCCCACTTCGAATTAGAAAATACTATTATTTTATTTATTTATTTGGCCTATTATAGTGTAATCAATTAGCTCCTTTCCATGAGGTCTCGGGTTCGATTCTCGCAGAGGAGTATATTTAAACATACTTCCTCTGCTTTCGTGGCTGCCTTTGCAGCGTTTTCGTGCAGCATTTCAGCACCCACTATGTGGGATTCCAGGCGTTTCGGCGATTTCCAGCACCCACTCTGTGGGATTTCCGGGCGTTTCAACTTCGGGGACGGACTCACATCCAGGAAGCGAAGTTTCAGCATTACGTGAATTGGAGCACATCCAGGACGCGGATGTTCATTACAACAGCAGTCAGAGAAGATGAAGCTGTTTATTTGGAGCTTAGGCTCCCACTTGGTTAATTTAGATTTGTAATGTATTTCCTATCGCATGAGTATTTGTAACTTCTATCGTTTGGAAAAAAAAAAAAAAAAAAAATTAGCTCCTTACTCCGGCCTTGATATCGATACTTGAAAACATGAGCACAGATTAATTTAAACATATAATTAATTGAATGTTCTAACATTTTCAAATGTTCTGCAGACTAAACTTATATTTCTTTCGTTTTTTATTTAACATATTCTTTAAGTTAAGGTTTTTATATTTTTCAACATATTATTATTTAACATTTCAATATACTTTTTTCACCATCTTTTCTTTCATCCTTAATAAAGTAAAAGAGTTTGATTAAATTTATTGATTCTCCAACACAAAACTTGTGAGTTCGAAATGTAATAATCAATAACAAGTCCAATACTTCATAGTATATCATTTGAATAAAAGTTCTCATTTCAAGATATTGATTTTGATGAGTTCACATCTTTTTATTAACTTTTACAATAATAATATTTATAAATTCTTAATAAAGTAAGTTATTGCTAATTAATACGTTAAAAAATGGAAACGAGTATGTGCGTTTGCAAATATTAAATGGCTACTTTGACATTATTTAAAGTTGAGGGCATGATGAATTTTAGTCATAAAAACTAAGTAATAGGTGGTCAACTTTGAATATATTTGATGGATACCACTTTCTATAAACATGAAGGGATTACATTTACGCATGGGGGAAAATGAAATAGTGGTGTATGTTTATTTAGAAGGTGATGATTTAATAATGTCTTATGTCTTTGCTTCTTCATACGCAGACGCCCGACCACATTATTGAGTATTGACCTTCAGTCATAATATATATATTTGAGTTGTCATTTAGTTATTTAATTTAATTCGGACTACTTTAATTTATAGTTCATAATGAAATATAGTAATGATACGTACTTTTGACTGCTCAAGTAATAGTTGAAGTATATGTATATAAATGAGTAAATTAGGGAAACGGCGGTCTCGAAAAATAGAGTTAATTGGTAGAATGATCTTAATAAATAAGGGTCTAGTGTATTTTGGTTCTTGAAAGTGGCACGTTGCGAAAATGATCCCTGAAAATGTATATATTAGTTCAATTTGATCCCATTCCGTTAATTTCGTTAAATTTAAGCGTTAATATAAATTTTTGGGGTAAAAACAAAACTTTTTATAATTTAATGACCTTAATATATTTGTGCATTCCTAATTTACTACCAACTGACCAAGATTCTTGTTGCTCCGCTAAATTCTTCTTTTTATAGTTTTTCCGATTTTTTATTTATTTATTTCTTTCCGATTCTTTTAAAAACAAATTTTAGATTTTTTAGAATTTTTTCCCGGTTTCAATTTTAGTACTTGTTTTAGATAAAACTTTCGATTTTGGCAACAAATTTGGTTTTTGAAGTTTTTTAGCAAAAAGTTTCAGTTTTCGTACTTTTTTTGACAAAAGGTTCGATTTTGATAATTGTTTTGCCAAAATGTTCGATTTTAGTAGTTGTTTCACAAAAAAATTCTGATTTTGGTAATCGAAAAAATAAAAAACAAAGAAGAAATTGTAAGAAAATCAAGAAAAAATATAACATTTTTTAATTTGTAAGATTAAATTATAATTTTTGAGCTTTTGAATAGCAAATGATAACTTGACCAACTTTCTTGGATTATATCGACAATTTTAACGTATGTAAACATCACCAATGTTAATTAGACTACTTACGCTAAAGAGATATCAGATAATGCACTTCCAATCATTATGGTTTTCTATTAATTTAAAATACTCCGTATTCATTTTGGGATAAAGGTAATGGACCATAATAATAAAAAAGAAAGAATTTTCTTCTACTTAATAATTTTCTTCATTTAGACGTCAAACCAATAGTCTACGTTAGAAATCATTGAGGAATTGCAGGTCTTAATCGTATAGTAATTTGGAGTAGAAGTTTCGTATTGGTATTATTACTCATATCGTTAACAACCACATACGTGTACAGTTGTATTCTACAGGCATACATCAATAATTGAAAGTAGTTGGTAACTTGGTATCATTTGTTTCTAATTGCTCTTTTTCGTAGTAGAAAACACACCCCCAATCTTAAAAGGAAACATATTTAATTTCTTCCATGACCAATTTTTTATTTTGACAATTTTGATAGCTATTATTTAATACGTGTAATGTATTGTTTCATTGGACGTACTCTTCTCTTGATCGAGGAATGACGACATGTACTAAATATCCTGTTTAAATCAAGAAATTTTCATCATACAAAAGATTATGAAAATCTTGAAAACTTGTTGGGCCCAACAGATTGGTTTATGTGGATACTTTGCCTTTTCTGCACTGCTGTCCGCATGAATCTTGTTCTGTTTTGTAGCCCAACCCAATATTTTAATATGGTGTAGTGTTTAGTAGCCAGTAGCCCACTAGGACATGCAATCAGAACGGACTTGTTCGGTTCGATAATCTGTCAATTAGTTTACAACTTTCGTTTTTAATATTAACGATAAGGTGAGTTGCGGAGAAGCAACTTCAGATAGGTAGTAGCAAGATCCTAGGCTACTCGATTATACAAATTAGACATCTCAACAGGAAATTTCTAACTCAATAGATTTAAGAACCATATATTAAATAATTTTTTAATATGTTAAGTAAATTGGAAATAAAATATAACACCTAAAAGCAATTAAAATGGTTGCACCTTTGCCAACATCCTCGCGGGCATTTATTTTTAATGTATTACCGCAGTTTGGTAGGGTCTCGGTGGTGTTCTCCTTTGCAGGTACCTCTAGGACTAGCTGGAGGGTTCAATTTTTTGATCACTTAGATGCACCCCTTACCTCAGTCTCCGACCTTTCGGATACGTTGCCCCATGTTTGTCATTCGCGATCAAGAGATGAGCTTGGATGAAACTATTATGCATGTTCTGTTACTAGGAATCATCATGGCTAAGAACAAACATCATACGTCCATTCATCTCATCACTGATCTGTTGTTTTCACAAGTTTTAGCTAGATGCTGCCCTGGTTTTAGTAGAAAGAGTGCTTGGAAATCTTTTTGGACTGATCAGATTGGCGACACCTGATTTAACTGGAGAACAATTTTATCTAGTTTTACTTTAGATGGTTTTAGTTTCTCCACTTTTTGTAATAGGTCGTCAAACACTTTTATTTTCGATCATGCCTCTTTCATGTTTTGTAAGGTTTAATAGTGGGAGTCTTCTATTACCACTGTATTAACTGCTCTTATATATATATATAAAGCAATCAAAACATAGAAGGAAACATATTTAAAAAACTCATATTAATTTTATAAGGAAACATATCAAATTTTGAACGTATATTAATTTAAAAAACGTATAAGGAAACATATCAAATTTTAAATACAAATCATCTATCATATATTTTTCTTTATTAACATTTTTAACCTGTGTATTAAGCACACATTCTAGGAAAAACGTATATTAATTTTATATGGCCCTTTTTATTGGTCAAATCTCTACTGTTTCAAGATATGTCAGATTGAAGACTACATTATAATACGACAATAAGTGATTTCATTCATCTTCTACGGTAAGAATATTGTGGAATCGATTTGTCTATATTAGTGAATAATGATACATGTTTATACAAGAAGATGCATACCTGATACCAATACGGGTTAATGCAGTCAACGCTAATAATAGTCACTAATGACAATCAACACTAATAATGGTCACTAATGATAGTCAATGGTCACTCATGCTATATAATCAATGGTCACTAATGTTAAATATTAAACCTAACCTAACACTGCAGGCTTATGCGTTAGGGTTACTTGCCCATCAACCTAACATCTACCTATTAATAGTATTGGACAATTTTATCCCCAAATATCGAACGAATGTTTTGTATTTTGGTGTCATATATGTTGTACAACTCGTATTTTAAAAATATATGGACGCGCATGTAATAGGACCTAGTGTATTAAAGTCCATGCAAACGAGTCTTCCACGGCGAAGACCGACTTGTCCTATACTCCAAGTTTCTACGAATCACACTCTCTTCAACTCATCCACTCCTTCTATATCTATCATCACCCCTCTCTGATTTTCTTCGACACATCACCCATTTCTTCCTTTTGTCCATACCTAAGACCAACAACTACTCATGTACTATGTTCTACTGTTTCAGCTTCAACCAATCTATCACCAAAATAATCAACTACATTCAACCTAATTAATTACTTTCAAGATTCTACTTATATGCTTATATATTTGCTTCGATTCATTTTAATCGACGTTTTCAGTTTTCGACAACGTCTTGCACAATTCCTGCCTAGATGGTTCACTAAAAAACCGAAGAATAAGTAATTCAACTAAGCTTTGACCAAGAATTTGGTTCTCAATTTTAATTAAGTTAAAGTTATCGTTTTTATTTTCATGTCGAAGGTTTGACCACGAGTTCGATTTTCATATTAATTAACGTTTTCGATTTTCGTATCAAATCTTTGACCATATATTCAACCTGGGCACAAATTATTATTTCTTGTCTGTTGTAATAAACTTGTTGAAGAATGGGTGGGGTGGTGGTTGAGGGGCAGTATGCTTCTGCGAAGATTTCAGTATGGTGGGATATTGAGAATTGTCAAGTGCCTAAAGGGTGTGAGCCTCACTCAATTGCTCAGAACATTAGCTCTGCTTTGGTCAAGATCAATTATGGTGGTCCTGTTTCCATCTCTGCCTATGGAGATACTACACGCATTTCCAACACTATCCAACAGGCTCTCAATAGTACTGGAATTGCCCTCAATCATGTTCCTGCTGGTATATTATATTTCAAGATTTTGGATTTTGTCATATTTTTCATGTTTTTGAAGTTGATGGGTGTGATTATTGTCATATTTTCTTGATTATGATTGTCTGATGTATAAAGTTGTAAGCTTTATGATGTTTTGTGGGTGGATGTTGATGAGGTAGGAGTGAAATTGTGTTGATACCGACACAATTCGTGTCACGGATACACATGTCATCTTGTCATGATCCATTTTTTTGGGATATTGCATATTAAATTTCATTTTGTGTTAATATAAAGATATAGGGCGTGATCGATTTTATCTTTGTTGTTAATTATGAGAATTTGTTGTGTGAAGTTGTAAGCTTAATGAAGTTTTAGGGGAGATGTTGATGAATAAGAGTGAAGTGGTGTAAATGTGTATGTAGATTATAGATTTGAGTGTTTGAAAGTTCTTGTGGAGTGTTAATTGAGAGTGAAATTGTTATTGGGGTTCAGACGTGGAGACTGGAGACTGGAGACTGGAGACTGGAGTTGAAGTGTAGTGATGAGATCCGGGTTCTAAACTCGTTTCTACTGGATGCCTTTATGTTTGAGTATGAAGCTAAAATCAAATACATTACACAATTATGCTAATTGCTGGTATAGAACTTGTGATGTCTTCAAATATCGAATTCTTCCTAATCATAATGTTTGTATATAATTTTTTTTTGTAGGAGTTAAAGATGCAAGTGATAAGAAGATCTTGGTAGACATGTTGTTATGGGCTGTAGACAATCCAGCACCAGCTAACTATTTGTTGATTTCTGGCGATCGAGATTTTTCAAATGCACTTCATCAGTTACGCATGCGTAGATATAACATTCTTCTAGCACAACCGCAGCAAGCATCCGCTACACTCCTTGCAGCCGCAAAGACTGTATGGCTTTGGACGAGTCTTGTTAACGGAGGGCCTCCACGCTCAGATTTTGCTTCTTCTCAGTCTGTAAGTAGTGGCTATACTTCTTCATCCAGCTTTGACACCTTGCATAGTCCTGTAAGTAGTGGCTATACTTCTTCTCAGTCTGAGGAGTATGGAAGTCCACTAGGGAACCAAAGGTTTTCCAGTATAGGAAGGGGAGCAGAAGCTAAGAACAAAGGAAAACCTGCTAAAAGAAACTTGATGCAACCTAATTTATGCGGAAATTCTACTGCAATGGCAACAACACAAGAGAATCTTAGTAATGCACAAATTTATCAACAAGGACGTGGATATCGTTCAAAGCAAGTCCCCAGTTCTCAAAATATATCTGGTCATCAAAATGCTCCTACCAGTGGACCTGAAGCTACTATTTTCCCAAATAATTCGAATTCTATGTGGGGTAACAGTAATAAGCCTCAAAGCTCTTACCAAAATGTTCATCCTCCACTAGCCAACCTGCCTGTCCCTTCACCATTGCCCCGAGGTAGTCTATGGCCAAATAATACCAATGTTCTTCCTTCACACATTACACCTCCCAAACCTGAAACATCAATCTTTATGTCGGGCCCTTTGTCAAATGTATCTCATGTAAGTAATCCTAATGGGTTGGATCACCCTGGCACTAGGCATACTCCATCTCAGTCATGGAATGCTGCAGAGCCGAGACAGGGTCCATTGGGAGACTCATTTAATCATGGGAATAATGGTTTTCATCAACCTGGGAATACACATACTCATTCACAATCATGGAATGCTGCAGAGATGAGAAAAGAGCCATTGAGACAGTCGATTAATAATGGCGGCTCTAATGGGCCTCGGAGAGGACAAAACGGACCACATATTTCACAAGATTATCACGAGTCACAAGCTGATAGGTATCCCCAAAGTACAAAAAATATTCTACCACCAATTTCTCAATTATTAACTACAACCAATACTTCAAGTAGTGGCGTTTGGGGGACTCCTGGATGTCCTAATCCTCCTGATCATATTCAAGGTCTTATTGGGATTGTTTTAATTGCACTGAATACCCTCAGAAATGAGAAAATCATGCCAACCGAAACAAATATTGCTGATTGCATTAAGTATGGAGATCCAAAACATCGTAATACAGATGTCCAGAAGGCTCTTGAAAGCGCTGTAGAGCAGCAGCTGGTAGTATTGCAGAATGTAGGTTCTTTGAAGTTATATGTACGTAAGAACGAGAAACTGTGGAGGTGTGTAAACCCTGTTGGCAGTAATTTAAATCAGTATCCAAAAGTGATATGGGATCAAATTCAGAATTTGTTATCTTCCTCCGCAGGACGTTCTGCAATATTGGCTAGTCAGTCCAAGTAAGAAGCAATGATAATATATGTGATTATCTTCATTTAACTACTCTTTTTCCTCTTTTAGATGTAATTACGACGTTGTGTATGACTAAAAGTTATCTTTATTTCTCCTGTGCATTAGGTATGAAGCAGCTACAATCATTAAAAACATGAGCCTTAGTGAACATTCTCTTGGTGATATATTACAGATTCTAGACATGGTTATCCACATGAAAAAATGGATCATTAATCACCAGTCGGGATGGCAGCCAATTCAGGTCAATCTTCCTGAAGCTCCTAACATAGGGAGGTTATAGCAATGTAATGTGAACAGGAGACTTGGTAGAGGAGTCTGCAGCAGTTAAGAGGCCTTCTACAGTTAATTACTTCGTATTATATATGGTCGTGGATTTGCATATTTCGTACTCAATTTGCTTCAAGTTATCAGTGGGAATCTCAGCTATGTAAGATTAAGGTATAGTATTAGCCTATTCGGTGCACATAACCTTTTCAGATGTGATTGTTGGGCGTAATTTGGTCACATCATTACCATGATTACTATGGCAAGACATCTGACGGAGACTTTATAGGATCACTTGCTCAAGACTATTTTATCCGCACTCCTTCTAGTTTGAATCTCTTTCATCGTGGTCAATATGTTTTCCTTGTATCTGGACGAGGGTAATTATCCAGTCAGGATTTTTACGCAGCAACGCCAGTCTTTGAGTGCAACATGTATTGGATGTATCTGACTACTTTCTCACTAGAAGTACATCTTCAAGGAAGAAGTTGTACCAACAGAAGTAAGGTCTTTGATTTCTTGGAAGATAACTTATGGTTTTTCACTTCTGACTATTGGCATCGGCAAGTCACAAGAATATGATGATTTAGGGATGACATAGATGATGCGTCGAACAGTCTGGCTATCAACAATCAAATATCATGTTAGTCTTTATGATCGAGAAGCCTTCTTCGAAAGCAGATTATGCTGGCTTTGATGGTTATCAGAAAAACATCCGACCATTGAAGAATCAAAATAGTGATATTATGATCGAATCTGTAGTGCTAGTTCGTATGGCTACTGAATGAATCAAATTTCTTCATAAAATGTAATAATATGTAAGAGTCTTGCACATGGAAATGTTGTTTGACATGTATATATTGAAGTTTGGAAGAATAAAACTTATGCTTTGATAAGCTTGTCTGTGTCCCTTTTATATTGGCTACTGCTAGTTCTGCCATTATCAATCATGCAGAAGAAGAGTCTATATTAGTTAGCATAATACCAAAAGAACGCCTCTCCAGGTAGTTAAGGCGGGCGCCTGCCAAGTACATTGGGGTTTCCCGCGAGAGTTTAAATATCTCAGGCGACGATGTGCCAGTATATCAAAGCATAAATGAGAAAGTATTGAAAACAAAACTATAGATTCTCAAGTACTAGACAAAGGGGCTACAAAGCCACATTATTATTATTTCAACAGTGGTAAGACTAAGAAGACAATACAGAAAGGCAACGAAACAAGACGGGAAATAAAATAAAATAAAAACACAAGTTTCACTGCGGAAACCTTCAATCAAGATTCTGCTGCTGTGCAAATTCCTCGACCATATTCATGTTCAAGGTTTCATCCTCATGATTCTGTTTGAATTTGAAGTCCTCGATCACATTTGTCTTGAAAGTTTCATCCTCAGTAAGTGCAACAGTAGCAACCTCATTCATTTGCAGTTTACGCGCAATCACAACAGAATTAATCACCTCATCTGTTGGATGATACACCGAAAGAACCTCGAATCCAAGAAGATCACAGGACTCAACAATTGGATAGAGGAACCCCCTGGAACCATGAGCACTTCTGAGCATTAGAAGTGTTCCTGGGGCCATATTCTTGGCTAAATGTTCAATAGCTTGAACCTTATCTTCTTTATTCATTCCGACCAATGCTGCAAGGAATACAACATCATAATTCTTCAATTCACTCGTAACATTCATAATATTCTCAGTGTGGAAAAACATTCTCTTGGATAAATCAGGATCAGATGCAATGAGGCGAGATGCCAAAGTATTTGCCTCCTCATCAATGTCATAGTTGTCGAATGTGGTGCTAGTCAAGTGGTACAAGGCCAAGCAGATTGAAGTTAAGGGCAGGGGCCCTGATCCTATAAACGCTACACGTTTAGGGGCCTCAGAGGAGCAATGCTGGCTAAGAATGTTGTATTCCAGGAGACTGAGTTTAATATAATTGGTAAAATACGGGAAGAGATCGAAATGATTAATGGGGTTATCAAACGATCCCAAGATCGTTGCATAATGCTTCTCCATTAGACCTTCGGCCTCACCACATAGCCTAATGAGTTTCGACCTCATTTCTTGATTGTTTTTGGGGAGCTTGGTTACATCAATGGGATTAGGAGGGGTGCAAAGGAGAACAAGCTGTGTAAACAACATGTCTACATCTTTGGAAGGCTTAAGGCTCTCGAGGCTTGCTATTTTTTCGTATAGTTCACTCACTTTCTCGACGATTGAATCTCTCTGGACAACCATTTTAGCTAGTAAGAAAGATGAATAATTGTTCAAAGCACAATCTATTTGATTGTTTTGATGGTTGTGAATTGTGATGCTTCCATTTGAGAAGTTGTATATTTATAGGAGTTCATAAAAGGGATTGAGAAGCAAAAATAGCATTATTCATGAGGTACTTGATCATTATGGTAAGTGGTAACAATGATTGATTGGTGGCCTCAAAATTGTGGATCTTCTCAGACTGAGAAACTAATATAGTATATAATCCTTTTCAGACAGGTTTAATATACTTAAAAAATAAGCATGCAGCATTTTAGTTCTATAGCAATAACATGAATTATTCATAAGTTTTCTGATATATAAGATTTCAAAAAAGTCACTAAGTTATAATATTATCACTAATATAACATAAGAGTTGAAGGTGTTTGCTTAATATTTTATCGGTTTCAAAATTGGTATAATTTCATTTTCCGGAACACTTCGGAGGTGTCAACTCATTTCTATATAATACATATTTTATCAAAAGCTTTATTTTCTCTTCATATACACAATTGTCCATATCACATTATTGTATAATGTATTCTACAATATCCAATATATATAACAAATTATGTTATAATTTTAAGATACTAAAATTAAGAATATCATTTATATGGATAATCATCAACATTTGTAAAATATCATATTATGAATAAAACAAAAACTTCAAATTCATCAATGCAGATACTTATATTAATTTATGAAACATGTAGATACATTAATATATGTCTTTTTGCAGTGTGCTACATTTGCAAATTGCAACATCTTACAGTATGCAACATGCATATAACTACTATGGCAGATTTGAGAGCCCAATAGTAGTATTTTACTACATAAAACACATGGAAACCCCATCTATTTGCAGCTGCTCTAAGATGTCCAATATGACCTTACAAAAACTGTTCTCTTGGTGTATTATTGTTGTATGTGACATTCTGTTGAAGTCTTAATTATGTAGTATTTACTTTTATTCACAAGGTACTCGAAAACTGCGTTTAGGAGCGTCGTTAGCCAATTAGCAAACGCCAATTAATACTTATTCATCTTTCCTTAATTTACTTGACGATCGTAAAGGTAAAAAGTACTTTATCAAGTGGTCGATTAAAGCATCACCAAGATATTTAAATTTACAATCTTAAATCCCGAGCTAGAAGTTACAACACCTTCTTATAAACTTGTCTTGTTGCAGTAACATTCTGCAGAGATACGGCAAATGTGTTGAAATAAAACTTAGTTTAACTTCAAAAATACAAAGGAAAAGTACAGGAGATTATGGTGAGCTTCAACATATTGTTATTTCTTGAAATACAGGAGTAAGAAGACAAAATGCAGAAACAAAACCAAATCAAGATTCTGGTCATATGTGAATTCCTCAATCATATATTCATCGATTAATCATAACTAGAGGCATATTTTCATTCAAGTGCAGTAGATGCAACCTCATTCACTTGCTTTACGCGCAATGACAACAGAGTTAATAAACTCCTCCGTTGGATGATACACACAAAGAACCTCGAATCCACGAAGATCACACGGATCCACAACTGGATATAGGAATGCCCTGGCGCCATGAGCGCTTCTCAGCATTAAAAGCGCTCCTGGAGCCATATTCTTGGCCAAATGGTCAATTGCTTGAACTTTGTCCTCCATATCCAATCCAACTAAGGCTGCAAGGAATACAACATCATAATCTCTTAATTCACTCGTAACATTCATGATATTCTCCGTGTGAAATAGTATTCTCTTGGATAAATCAGAGTCAGATGCAATGAGGCGAGAAGCCATAGTATTCGCCTCAGCATCATTGTCATAGTTGTGGAATCTGGTGCTAGCCAAGTGGTACATTGCCAAGCAGATTGAAGTGAGGGGCAGAGGCCCTGATCCTATAAACGCGACACTCTTAGGTCCCTCGGGGGAGCAATGCTGGCTAAGGATATTGTATTCCCGGAGGCTGAGATTAACATAATTATCGAAATAGGGGAAGATATCGAAATGATGAAGGGGGTTGTCAAATGATCCTAATATCGTCGCATAATGCTTCTCCAATAGGCCTTCGGCTTCACCACATAGCCTAATGAGTTTAGACCTCATTTCTTGAATGCTTTGAGGGAGATTGGTTACATCAATTGGATTTGAAGGGGTGCAAAGCAAAACAAGCTCTGTAAACAACATGTCTACATTTTTTGAAGGTCTAAGGTTTTCAAGATTTGATATTTTTTCATATAGTTCACTCACTTTTTCAACAAAGAGGTCTTCCTGGACAACCATTATATCTATATTTGATTTTATTTTGTTGTGAATTTGTGATACTTAAAGTTGTGGAGTTGTATATTTATAAGGCTTATTTTCATTTTGGACCCTGAACTATGATGAAAATTTCAAATTGGACCCTAATACTATTATAAGCCTCATATTGGACCCTATACTATGGTTTGTCTCATTTTACTCTTAAAATGCCAAATATGATTTAATTTTGTTTTAAAATAAGAGCAAAATCGAAATAGCACATATATTAAACTTTTAGGCACAGTTCACAAATAACAAAACTTATGAAATTATAAATAAATCACATGCTTATTTTCATTTTGGACCCTGAACTATCACGTAAGTTTCAAATTGTACCCTAATACTATCATTAGTTATTTGTAAAAATGCCCCAAAAGTATGATATATGTGATAATCCGAATTTGCCCTTCTTTTAAAACGAAATTCAATCTAAAATTGACATTTGAGGGGGCAAAATGAAACAAAACGTAGTATAGAGGACAATTTGAGATTTATGATAGTATCATGATCCAGTTTAAAATTAACGTGATAGTTCAGGGTCCAAAATAAAAATAAACCTATTTATAAAAAGTTATGGAAGGATTAAAATTCAAAAAATCAAGAAATGGCATTATTCATGAGGCATTGAAACCTCCAACGCTCCTTGCTTTTTTACTCCACGTGTCCAATTTACTATGGAAGACTTGTCCCTTGGGAACGACCCAAGTCCAAACTATCTTATTATTAAATTTTTTACTAGTATTAGATATTTGGATTATTTGATTTTATAAACATATTTATAATTGTGTTTTTTAAATATCCAATGATTCACCAATATGAAGTATTTATTGGTCTTAAAATATTTGATCATATATTTTATTTGGTGACTCATTAATTCGGAAGTCTGATCTATTGACTCGGTTTAGAATATTCGATTATACTATGTTTTAACTCATTCTCATGCTCACTTTGGATAAAACTTGATTTACTTTCATTTGTGATGCTCTTTCCTATGTAATTTCCTTTTAGATATTTTCACCTATCAACAATATTGTTCAGCTACCCTTTTGCTCAGTTTCACTTTGCTCCAAACTCTAGTGAAGGTTTGACTTTAATTTTCTTCATCATCTGCAATATTCCTAAATAATATTCCCTGCATATGGTTTCATTTTGCTTAATATTTGCTGATTTATCCATTTCTTGATAATTTAGTGTCATCAGGTTTATTTAACTTGTCAGTTTGAAGTTTGTACATATAGTTTATAGACTATTACAAGTTCTTGATCATTTTATTTGTCTTGTAATGTTAGTGCTTTTATTTTCAACTAGTGATATATGAATGTTTCTTTACTTGATCAATTTTGGATGTTTATATGGTTTGAATCTTTGCATTAAAAGTTGTACCTTTGAGAGATTATCGAATGGTTTAGCGGTTGAGCTAGCACTTTAGAGGTCATGAGTTCCAATATCATGTATGAGAGTGGGACTTGAGAATTATTGTAATATTAACTACAAGAAGTGTATACCTTTGACTGCAAATTTTGATCTAATTTTCTTTTAGTTTAATTTCTTGTGCTTGTGTTCTCTATTAGAATATTTTGTGTTTATATATAATCTTTGGGTTGATGATTTTCTGTCTCTTGTAATATTAGTGCTTGTATAGGTTACTTTAGTAATATATACTCGGTTTCTTTACTTGGTTTTGTTTTAGGTGTTCGTTATGTGAAAAGATCGAATCTTTACACTAAAGAGTGTATCTTTTGTTGCAATTTCTTCTTAATTTCTGGTTTTTGTTTTTACTCTGTATTAGCATATTTGGTGTTTATATATCATGTTTTCCTTTAATTGGTGTTCAAACACGAGATGGGAAATGTTTGTCAAGCTACTGCAGAGATTAACCTATGATTAGAAAGCTTCAGCTGATTGTTTCGGAATTTTAAGAAATTTTGAGTGCAGTCAAAGAATGTTAATTTGGTCATTTGATTAATTTGATTGTGTGGATGTTTTCCAAATTATGTAGGAGTAAGTGTGTTATGTTTTCCAAATGATTAATTTGATTGTGTGGATGTTTTGCCTTGCTCTTTTAAAGAACTGCATACTTAACGTTTTACATGTTTATTTTGCAGATACTATTATAGCATGAATCACAGAATTTTCTTGGCCGCTTTTTGTTTATGGATACTTACATGTTCTTTGCTTCCTTCGTCATCTGATGCGCTTATAAGAGTCGGTCTCAAGAAGCGAAAAGTAGATCTTTCTACCATCAGAGCTGCCAAAATTGCTAGGTCAGAGACCAAGTATGGGAAAGGACTAAACCGCAAGTTGGGTGATTCAGATATAGATATAGTCTCTCTGGAGAACTATCTGGATGCACAATACTATGGAGAAATTGCAATTGGTTCTCCACCCCAGACATTTACAGTCATATTTGATACTGGCAGTTCTAATCTTTGGGTTCCATCTTCAAAATGCTACCTCTCTGTAAGTGCTGCATGATTCTTCCTTTTTCGTTTTTATTTCTATCTGGTAGGTGCATGATCTGGTTTATTAATAGTTTTTATACTTTTTTCAGATTTCTTGCTGGTTCCACTCCAAGTACAAAGCCTCCAAATCAAGTACCTATACAGAAAATGGTAATGCCTATTCAGTTGAAAATTTGAAATAAGCCTTCATTTCCCTTTATTTCATATTGAAGTTACTCATTACTGGGAACTTTTATTGAGCTCCCTAATAACCTATAATCTTATTGTGCTCATTATCTTCGTTTTATATAATCCAGGAGAGCCTGCATCGATCCAGTATGGGACTGGAGCAATTTCTGGTTTTTTTAGTCAAGACACTGTTGAAGTTGGTGACCTTGATGTCAAAAATCAAGTGGGTCTATTTTTATTTTATTTTACCTACGTTTCTTATTTAAAGCATGTTTTTTGGATCACTTGGGTACTCAAATCTTAGCTTCCTTCAGGTCTTCATTGAAGCTACAAAGGAAGGAAGTCTTACATTTGTGTTGGCCAAGTTTGATGGGATTCTCGGACTTGGTTTTCAGGAGATATCTGTTGGGAATGTAACAACTGTCTGGTATTTCTTTATCCCATTTGCTTTCCAGTTTTTTGTGTGTCTGTGTACTGCTGTATCATTGACACTAATCACAAATGCAGTTCATTAATGTCCAATATTATGATTCTGATGCTAAACAGGGACAATATGGTGGCTCAAGGTCTTGTGGAAGAAGAAAAGTTCTCTTTCTGGCTCAGCCGGGATCCAACTGCCGAGGAGGGTGGTGAGCTTGTGTTTGGAGGTGTTGATAATAAACACTTCAGGGGAAAGCACACTTATGTTCCTGTAACCCAAAAGGGTTATTGGCAAGTATGTCAGACCTAAGTCTTGTGATATTTTAAAGGGAACTATTACATTGTTTCTGATTGCTCCTATACTTACTTTTTCTTTACCCCCTGACAGTTCGATATGGGAGACTTTTTTATTGGTGACAGCTCAACAGGTGAGTTTCTGTTTCTCAAAACCCATTAAATAAGTAATGTAACATAAAGTGAGAGTTCTCCGGAGGTTTGAATGTTTTACAAGTCCTTTCTGTGAACGCTACTGCCTACTGGAGTCTAGGTTAACATATTTTTTTTGCATTATTTTTGTTTTTATACCAGTTTTATCATCTGACTGATTATTTCTTTGCCTTCCCTTTTCCAGGATTTTGTGAAGGTGGTTGTTCTGCTATAGTAGATTCTGGGACATCTTTGCTTGCTGGTCCTACTGTAAGTACCATATTTTGCTTATTTCTGGGATTTCTACCTCATCATTTTGATGCCATGCCCCTTGCTTGCTGGTCCTGACTTCCCAGAGAGTAAACTTAAGCATTTGTTAATTCAATAATTGCAGACCATTGTGACTCAAGTCAACCATGCTATTGGAGGTGAAGGAGTCGTGAGTGTAGAGTGTAAAGAAATTGTCTCCGAGTATGGAGAGATGATATGGGACCTTCTAGTATCAGGGGTTGATCATCTGTACCCTACATCTTCATTTCGTTCATAATATTGAGCCTGTTATTCAAAAACATTATCATTGGTTTGCAGGTTGCACCTGGAAAAGTTTGTGCTCAGGCGGGACTGTGCGCTTTTGGTGGTGCGGCTAGGTAATTTATTTTGTGTTCTTAGATTCTAGTAGCAATGACATTCATGGCTACTGGGAAATAAATTTTGTTACACATGATTTGCTATTGCAGTTCAAATATTGAAATGGTTGTTGACAAGCAAAATGGGGCATCAACTGTCCATGACTCTGCATTATGTACTGCTTGTGAGATGGCAGTTGTCTGGATGCAAAGCCAATTAAAACAGCAGGGGACAAAAGAGAAGGTGCTAGAATACGTGAATCAGGTATATTCTTCGTATCATATGGTGCAAAGCTGAATGACGTGGTATATCATACCCTGATCCAAACTTATTTATGCCTACAGCTTTGTGAGAGTCTACCAAGTCCAATGGGGGAGTCTGTGATCGATTGCAACAGCTTATCAAGCATGCCTAACATCACATTTACTATTGGAGACAAACCTTTTACCCTTACCCCTGAACAGGTTAATTTA
Organism: Echium plantagineum; assembly: GCA_003412495.2. Taxonomy (NCBI): domain Eukaryota; kingdom Viridiplantae; phylum Streptophyta; class Magnoliopsida; order Boraginales; family Boraginaceae; genus Echium; species Echium plantagineum. The sequence continues at coordinate 23,017,021 of CM016568.1, read as the reverse complement.
TTGTGCATACTGCTGTGTTTTAGGCTGGTGCTCTTGTAGACATATGTTCCCATCTGGTTCACCGAAACATTGAGGCCTCTATGTCTGTCCTTTTTGCAGTATATTCTTAAGACTGGAGAAGGCATTGCTGCTATTTGCATCAGTGGGTTTATTGCTCTTGATGTGCCACCACCTCGTGGTCCTCTATGGTATGCCATGCACTGATGCACTTGATTTCAAAGCTGTTCCCCTCTAGCAAAAAGCATTAATATGTGCAGGATTATTAACACAATTGAATGGTTCACTTGCAGGATCCTTGGTGACGTATTCATGGGTGTATATCACACAGTTTTCGACTCTGGGAACCTCCAAGTAGGCTTCGCTAAAGCTGTCTGAGAACGTTGTTGCATGTTCCACGCCTTTGCGATGCAAGTGACTTGCTGATTATATATTAACATGTAATTCGATACTGGCGGTTGAATCCGCAGCCCTTATGGTTTCCACATACTATCTAGGATTCCACGGATTAGGTGTACTAGACATATATATGTTGTGCTTCAATAAACTGCTATTTGGATTAATGATTGTGTATACTTGTGTGCCACATGCTAGAGTGAGTGTTAAAATCACTCCCAAACATGGGGTTATATTGCAACTTTGAACTTCAAGTTTAATATTGATTTACTAGTATTATCTCCGTTGTTTCTTCTAACATATTTTATGTTTGTTACAAAATAGTTAACTTTTTAACATCGAGGTTCTTTGTCATAAACAAATGTATTTTTAAGTGAAATTATACAAACCAAATGTACAGTCACCAGGAAGGTGCTACATTAGATACTTCTCGTTTTCTCGACCATAGTGTTAAGTAAAAAAATGTATCAGGATCGGGTTCAAATTAGTTGACGTTGTGGATGGAGCTAAGTACCGTTTTAAACGTTACTTTACCTGTTTTAAATTATAACAAAATCTAGTAATTTTAATACGCAACCAAATCAATTCCTTATTATTAGTTGCTAAATAAATCAACATGTGTGGTGAGGGCGGCCATTAAGCTGTATGTTTATCTATTAAGTTATACTCCCTCCGTCCCTAAAAGATTGTCACATTTTGACTTTTGGTAGTCAACAAAACATGATTTAAAACGTAAATATCTTTTATTCTACATGCAAAAAAATTATAAAAAGTTGATATTTTAAAAATATATATTGAGACGAATCTAACAAGGTACTACAAGACTATATTATTTCTTATCGATTAATGGGAATTCATGATCAAAATTTACTACGTTTGACCAACAAAAGTCAAAATGTGACAATCTTTTAGGGACGGAGGGAGTATTATAAATGATGTCTTTTGAACTAATTTATTCTAATAGGTATTAAGAAACTTTATTTTCAGAGAAGAACAAAATAAAGTAGCTAAATCGATCAGGCATAACGATATATTATTATTTAAGTAATTTTAAGAAATCCAGTGGGTAGGATATATATATACCGCTATTGAAAAGAAACACACGGATATCATGCCAAATCTACTAAGCATTTCTAGCAGAATAAATGGCATTGAAATAGGATGATGAATGCTTTACATATATGAGTTATATTATTATTGGCGATGCTAAAATTGTACAAAAGATGTCCTCCATTATTGAAAATTATATAGCTATCTATCCCTATCGAGTTAATTACAATAATGCTCCTATTAAGTGGGGTTTTTCTTGTCTGAGTAAGTGGTAGTGTTACAGTGGCAGTCCTCACCGGATCGGTTACGGTTTTATTATAAATCTTTTTATTAATAATTCTCTTCATGTATAAATTACACAATTAATCCATACACTAATGTCTAGATTATCATAATAGTCATTTAGAAAAATCTCAATAGAAGAAAACTTAATAAATTATATTTTTCTATGTCCCTAACAGTGTATAATTGATTCGCAGATAGCCTCTAAATTAACCGGAACGATAGTTTTAGACGGATTTTATCACTTTTTGGGAGAAAAAATATAATCTTTATTTGAAATGTTTAAATAAGTCATGCTTTGATGTTTTTCCTCCAAAAACTCAGTTGTACTCTCCTATATCGACAATTTGGCGAGATTGGCACCCCTTGAATGTTTTTCTTAACTTGGAGCGTCCTCCACTTCTTTTGCAAAATCATAGCACCCGTGCATTATAGTTTACTATTTTGCATATGGGGTGATACTTAATTGGAGTAATCCATTTATGAAAACTTTGAAATTCTATTAAAATGGAGGTTTAGTACGGTCACCCGCCAGCCATGTCAAAGGACAGCATTGGCAATGTCTTTTTTAATTAGGGTATGGTGAAAATGCATGCATGCTCTACCACAATAATGCTAAAAGATGTAGTTGAAATAGAGATGAAATTAAGGTCACTTAAAAGGAGAAATATATCTTAAAATAACAATACACTATTTACCAAGATTCGAGAATAATATGTAGAACCTCTTACTGATTTGGTAACATTCGAAAAGCAATTATTGTATGAGTAATTCAATGTGGATGGACACAAACAATCTCTAAACTCCACACCTTCGGATTTTGTCAAGAAGAATCCTTAAAGCTAGACAGCTTGCAAGCAATAATATGTTGGAAGATATTTTAGATCAATGAAAATAAGCTTTCTTGATCCGTTTATTATTAAATTAGTGTTATTTAATTGAATAATTGGGATAAACTTGATAAACAACTACATTCATGAACACAATTTTTTTTTGGAAAAGAAGTGTTCCATATGAAGTTTCCTTTTGAGCTATCGTAATCCTGCCTACTACTAATTTGTTGTAAAAGTATGATATGTAATTATATATGTATTCATCCCCTTTAGTTCTTTGTTGCATTACTTAAGAATGAATTAGCCAACTGGCTCTTGTAAGTTGTAACACGAAATTTCATAGACTAACAATTCTCTAGTAATTACGAATGAATTAATAGTCAGTTTCATCACCGTCATTACACGAAGAGTGCATACTGAACAGACTTTTAATTGATATAATAACATATAATTACAAGTTCACCTATTTCAATCCATCCACTTGACCACTCTTATTCCAATTTCCAGTAGAAATTTGTAGTTCAACTTTTGTTATATGTATTCGTTACTTGTAATACTATCCCCTTTCTATATTCGATTTTGTAATTCTATTTCATTGCTAATTTACAAATATAATACTTATACATTTCTCTAATTATTAGAAATTTAGCCAATTGTTTAATAGTCTGATAACATTAGACCCAAGCTTTCTAACCGAAGGGTTTTAAGTTCAAATTTTGTTGGAGATAAATTGTCATTTGTCTCATAAAAATTTATAAATTTTTTATTTAGAATATTATTATATTCATAATTTCATCAACTTTAGGAATTTAACGTCCACTAATTATTGGTAACTAGTAGTAGGAAAGATGGTGGATTATGCATGTGTATTAGTTAATAATTAAGTGTGCGAATATTGAGAGCTTAAGGGAATAAATTGAATGGAAAATCACCCCTTTGTCTTGGACAATCATTGGTTGGTTTGGAAAGGTGTTGTTCTTGAATATGAAGTATATAGTAATTTAATTAAATCTCTTGGCGTGTTCCTTACTCAGGAATCAAACATGCCAAACAATTTTCATCTTTTTTAACTTTGTAGGCAATTGACAGAATTTATGAAGCTAAAAATAAAGTATTAAGAAATTTGAAAAGAGCCACATTCCGAACCTTCCACCACGGCCGTATTAAAAAATAACTAGAAGAGATTTAAGAGAAATTAAGAGTAGATATATAACAAGGTTTGGAATAATGGGACTCTGATTGAAATGTGTATGTGACCAAAATAATGTCTATATGTGATCGGGATGTCACGAATCTTGGTCGAACATATCACACAAGAAGACACCTGCTCAATTTGATGTACTTTGTTATTGGTATGATTTATAGGTTGTTTTTACGATCAACTCAAAATCTACATCGTGCACGCTCGAGAGGAGTAACCTTTACAGTGATGCACATCCTCATTATTACTTAAGATGTTAAAACTGCAAAAACGTTCAAACTTAACTTTTGTTACATCAATTTCGAACACCTTGTTAGCTAGTACAGTACATTATTCAAGTGATTAATGAGCTGAGTCATAACTCCTAGACTATATTTTCTCTGTTTTGTTTGATCAAATATAAATGAAGTCCAGCAAGTACAGTATGTAACACTGTACTATGAATCTATATTTGAAACACTAAAATGTTGTGAACCATTCTTTTTCCAACAACTTAGAACTATTTGATCTTGGTAAGAGGAAGAAAGCAAAAACTAATGGGACAAAAAGATGAAACTTCAGAAAACCAATCAAATTTATGTCAGGTTTGTCTAATTGATCGAATGATACATATTTTAGTCAATGCAACTTTTTTAGAATTTAAGCAGCGGTGCACAACAATTATTCTTTCCCCAATCCTTTTTCAGGCAAAGTAAATTTACTTTCCTAAGTAATCATGGCCGCCATCAATTTAATAATTAATAAGATTGCAATTAATAGAGATCAAATAAACCTAATGATGAACATTATCACAAAATGTAATAAACTATCCCCTAGAGTATGACAACTAGTATTCAATAAAGAATTACTATATTTAATATTTTTAATCTACTCGGCCTTCTCAATATCAATAAAACTCACATCTTGTAACATGTGAGTTTATGACGGCAAGATCATGAGCAGGGACGGGCATATTTACCTTCGCGTCCGTTCAGTCGAACAACCACTTTTTTATGAAAAAAATTATATATATAAAGAAAAGTTAATGTGAAAATTGGCATTTTTTTGTAAATTAACGATGAGGTGAGATTCGAACCCAAGACCTTCTGGTCACTAGCGAGAGTCTTTTCCACTTGACTATTCGATTAACTCAAAAATTGGCATTTAAATTTAAATTTGAATATATTTTAACTGTTTTAAACACATATTTCAAAATTATATCAATTTCGAACAGGCACTTTGAAACGCCTAGATCCGCTACTGGTCATGAGTACGATTTTTTATACCAATTTTTATTTATTGAATCTGTCACACGAGACTTGTCTAGCTAGTGTATATACTGAATGAGGTGGTTTGCATAATATTATATCAACTCGACTATTAGAGGTTTGTCCAGTAGTGCATACTCACCGAATAGCGATAGAAGATCGATCTTTCATACCAAAGAAACCTTGAAGATTCTCCACCCTAACATTTACTCCCCACACCCCAAACTGGGGGTCTTCCACTATCCCACACTATAAATACAACAACAACTTCACAAGTATTGGTCACACAACTCCCAGAGAGAAAACACACACAACATATTATATTTCTTGATTATCTTTATCATCATTATGGGTGGCAAGCAAAAGAGTTCATTCTCATTTATGAGAATTTTCAAGGGCAAAAAAAGCTCATCAAGGGGTAGGAAAATGGTGGAAGATAGGGATGATTTAGTGAAGGCTTACAAAATATGGCCAAGTGATGAAGACAGAGGACGTTGGGTTGCAGAGCCTGGTGTCGATAGGAAGACATCTGCTTATATTACAACTATTACTGAAAGGTGGAGGACTTCTGCTGTAAATGTTGCCAACTAGTTAATTACATAGGATTACCTAGTTTAAGTAATAAATTATGATTATTGGAAATATAAAGTTTAATGAAATCGAGGAGGCTAATAATTACATTATTCATTATGTTCTCATAAGATTATGGGATTATTATGATCTATTGTTATGTACTTATGTGGTCCTAGTATGGTTTCTGCTCTCATTTGTATGCTGCATGTTATCTATGTATGTAATTTTTTCAGTAATTTGAAGCTTTTCTATATTTAATTCTCTCACAAGATATCATTTAATTACAATTTAATCCTTATAAATATAAAATAAGTTACATTCTAATGGAGTATTAATATCACATATAAGTTGAAATAACAGTCCAAAAATACGTACATGTTTGAGTTAATCAACTATCGAGATGATTGTTACTAGTGACCACAAGGTCCAAGTTCGAACTATTTCCCCGAAATTGATGAAAACAAAAAAATTTATAATAGTAGTAAATTTGTATTTGATTATTTAATTTAATTATAAAACATGTAACTGTTCAAGATTAAATTGCAATCCAATATTTATGGAGAGCACTAAATCATTTCTTTTAGCCATTTGTACTTTTTTGAATTGAATTGAAAATTTTTATTTGGTAATGCATTAATGCAATTAAATTAATGTAATTCGTTCGATAATCCTTCTTAATATATAAGAATTTATGACAAATCTTAATGATTTAATTGAAAATGACCACTCAATTGATAAGCCAGAAAAATTATCGAAACTTAAAGAAATAGTTACTTAGATAATAATGCTTCTACGTATAAATACATAGCCACTATCTAAGAAATAAAATTAAATTAAAAACAAGCTTAGATGGATAGAGATTCTAGAAATTAGAAAATTAAAACACCAGCTTAAGTATAGCTTATTAATTGAACACATGACGTTTTAAACGCTTTGATACTGTCTCAACTTAGCTTAATAGATAGTGCTTATTAAGAATAATATTTCATAAGCACTGTCTTAAATAACTACCCATGTGATAATTTATTTAGAGATGTTCTAAGTTGATTTCTATTGTAATGTGTTCATCATATTTAAATTGATGATGCAAAATAAAATAAAATAATCTGATGATTTTAATTTTAAAATATCTTATCAATTGTTCAAGTCCTTCAACGAAGCCTACAATAGTATAGGCTCGCACCTGTTCTGATTCTGATCTTTACCAAGTTGAGCAATTAATTAATTAGGTCGGATAAGATTACTAACGGTTTGATGGGTATATAATTAGCTTCTAATATGCTTTTAGGTAAAGCTAACACTAATTAGTGGCACAAAAGAAGTCTTAATCAAGTTGTAACTTCAATATATTCACACCAGACCGAACATATTCATTTTTAGTACTAGCATATTTTCGATTCTCCTTCATGTCTAGTTTTATTGAACATGTAATAGCAACAAAAAATCATGTCAATAATGACAGATGAATGATAGTTTGTCAGTATTATTTTAGCCACTAGTACTTTAATTCTAGGAGAAATTATTTATTAAAAGTTTGAAATCGTTACACTAATGATCTATATGCATATCTGTAAGTTTACTATACTTTAATTTGGGCGTAAAAAACTATTTATCATTCCACTGATATACTTATCACCCATCGTAATTATGAAAAAAGAAAGAAGAAGTTTTAGATGAGAAATAGTTCGGTTACATAACACATGAATGATAAATTTTTCATTTAGTTGTCATTCATTATATTTGATAAACTCATGTCAAAAGTACATATTAAGTGACAAATGCCTGTTTTTTCCATATTATTTACAACATTATAGAGTTTGAAATAATTATCTATAGCATGATGAAACTTATTTCCTAAATCCGAATGTTCACGACTTACGTTGATTCATGATTGTTCAAACTTATGTTTCATGCATTTAATATTATTTTACATTAAAAAAATACCGAATGCACGAGACGTGAAGTGGCGTGGCAATTAAATAAGGTGCACTAAATAGAACTATATATCCCCATAGTGCATATATACAGTGAAAGATACTTGTACTTCCACGTACAACGGCTCATATGGAGCTTTACCTTTTTGCACAGCTGTAGTGTGCAATGAAGGGTGACCATGCATTTATATTAGCACAACCTTTTCAAGGTTCTATATATATGATTTTCAAGAATTTAATTTCATGTCTGTGTTGTCTTTGACTCTTTGAATGTGTTGTAAATAAACCTTGAAATATTACCTTTCCATCTCCACTAAGTAGCTTACCAATCGAATGCTTGATGCATATATACATATACTAGCCTACTTGATTATCAGTCTCATTTCTATAAGGAGAACCAAACAATGTGTATACCCTAGTTTATTCTTTTCCTAGCATTTGACCAATTCAATATCATCCCTTGGGAAGAAATGGTAGATGTTTAACAATAATAATGTTCCTAGTGTAGCGCGGACTTCTTCCTATTCAAGCTTGCGCACTTGAACATGCATTTCTATTTTATTTTATTTTTAGGAGAAATCGAATATCAATATTACAACTCCAAATCACAAAACTCTTGTTCCTGTTCGAATTCATAGCAACCTTCACTGCCTTAGTCATCTCCCCGCATGAGATGTGAAGGGCAACAAGACTGATATTTGTATAACATTTTTCATTTTTGGTTGCCCTTTAAAGGAAAAATGAGTTGTAAATTTTGTTGATAACGTAATTTTGTTTTATGTATAATATTTGTCGTCGTTTACTAGCTTATATTAATACTGTAAATATTATTATTTAGGATATTAAATAGCCCATCGGCCAAAAGAGAAATTATAGCTGATTTTGAACATCAACTTCAGAAAACCTGTATCTACTAGTGGTTCCCTATCGATAACATTAATGATCTTTTATAAGTATTGATATGTCAAAATCATATAAAACATACTACTATTAAAGCCATAAAAGTGAAGTAAAAAATATAGATGCCCCCATGCAGGATCGAACTACAGACCTTCAGTTTACAAGACTGACGCTCTACCACTGAGCTATAGGGGCAATTTGTCCGCATTCTGGATTATAGATACTAGATCAGCTGGGAGTTTGATTAGAAATTTTATAGGGTCAATTGAAAATTACACCATAATTAGGGGACGATTGTATAATTAGGTAATTAGGTTTAAACCAAACAAGAAATCGTTCGCTCGTGAAAATGGAGAACCCCTCCCCCTCTTTCGATCCTGTACGTTACTCTTCCTTTCTTTTTCTCTTTGTCCCAAAATTATTGTCACTTTCTTACTCTATTCTCCTTTATTTTGTTAAATAATAATCAACAGGATCTGATTCACGCGATATATAAACAAGTGTGGAGAAAAAGAGCTGCAGGTTTCGTGTTCTTCATTTTTAATTCTTAATTCTATTTCATCTCTTCACTTTTCTCTAATTTTATTTATTATTATTATTTTCTTTTTTTGCAGAAATTGAAAAGAATAATAGCACCTCCGATGTCAGATTTTGTACCAAATTATTTCATTTTCTGGGTTTTTTTTTCAAAAGAATTCTTATTTTTTAAAATTAATTTTTAGGGTGGGGCTGGACCTTCGAGTAAGAATGCGATCCCCTCTGGAGGTAATGATCTTATTTGGAATGCTTACTATGTGTACTTTGTGTCAACAATTTATGAGTTTCAACCTAACACCAATTAATTATAATGTAACCGATTACCATACAAATCGTATCAATAATTGCGTTTATAATGAAGAATATGAGTATTTATGTGCTTTATATGCAATTGGTTATGCTGAGTTGAATTATGAGATTACCGAAAATTAAGCCAATGAGTACCATTACAATGTCATAGTTTGCGTGTCTTCACAGGGATTGAATAAGTCATTTTTGAATGACTATGGAGCCAATGTCATTGCAGATGGTTTATAGATGGAATTTCACGATATCTTATTTCGATGTTTGTACTTGTATATGGCTCGAGTGGTGACTAGAAGAAGGCGTAGAATTGATCTTATATTGGGTATATGTTTGTGGACAGAATATAGTGGTGTCGTAGAGTCACACTAGAGAGTAGAGAGTTCCTATATTGACTATTGTGGGAGTGAAAGACTAAATATTCGAGAAATGTTGCATCTGGATGTGTTAATTGCTCATTATAGGATCTGATGTCCAATATTTGTGATTGAAATTTAGAAGGCATAGCTGCAATGCATCACCCGTTCAACTTGAAACTGAATATCGCAGTTCTTACTTAATGTTTGATCATTCTCGATATCTCGTCAAAATTTGAATATCGCAGTTCTTTACTTGGTCTCTTCCCGTTTTTGATATCCATGGTTTTTGCCTTGACAATGCAGCAAATGCAAATGCACTAAAGCTGAGCTGTGAACTTCTTCGACAATTTGTTGTTGGTAAATGAGATTATAAGTTTCTTGTCATGATTCTTTTTAACCATAGTTGGCTTCCTTATGACTAGCGCTTTCTGTGTGCAGAGGCTGTTCAACGTGCTGCTTCAATTGCTGAAGCAGAGGGTGCTACCACAATTGCACCAACTCATCTGGAGAGGATACTCCCTCAATTACTTTTAGATTTTTGAACTTGATGGCGGTCACAAAATTAGTTTAGGTGAGTGCAAGTTTTTTGGTTTTATCATCTACCAGAAAATAAGTAGCACTTGTTTTAGTAGTTGTCTTACTTCTATTGGATATAGTCTCAACTGTTATGTGGAGACTGGTGCAAGTAGCAAATGCTTCTGTGCTTCAAGTTAGCCAAGAGCCCAAGATTAACAGAAAACAGATCAGACTTGCGACTTCAATGAATATCTACATATTTGATGTATCTTCTATACCTTAAGCAATTTCTTAGACTACCACTAAATTGCTAGATTCAATGTTCGAGACATCAAAACAGAACGAGTGACGTGACGGTGTGATGGAGAGACATGAATAAGGTGGGGTGGGTTAGACAGGCGGAGAGAGCAAGGGGTGTTGAGACAACTAGCATGGATGTAATAGGTGATGCATTGAACAGAGAGGGTAAGTAGTTGCGTTCATAGGTATCACAGCCTTCACAGGTGATGTTATCAGCTTGATCTAGTTTCAGGGGGTTCATCAGGCCGTGGTTAATTGGTCAGTCGAAATCTATCTAGTTCGCATTCAACAAACACCGAAACAGAGTTCCATAGATGATATGATCACCTCGAGACTCCAGTAATAATAAATAAACTTTCCATTCAACAAAAGTAGAGGATACGAAGTACAATATTGAATTCCTCAATATTCAACAAATTCAGAACATAACTGGGAAACGAACATTAGTTAGCAAACGTAAAAACATTTATTTGAGAAAAAACTGAAAGCTTGTGGTTATTATTAAATCTAATAGTAACCATGTCATGCTTTCTTCGAATGAAACTTTCATGTTGATCGATGATCAAGTGTCTAGTAGTAATCGTCATCACTACTATCACTATAATATGATCCCTTGCGGCGGCGACGACCACCGCCCCACAAATCAAGGGCAGCCCTTCTTCCCTTGGCAGCAATCTTAGCTTCAAGAATGGCAGCATCCAACTCCTCTTGATCTCTACTTATAGCTTTTATCCTTTCAATTTCTGACATAGTACTTGATGAATGTGTCCCATAATTATTATTTGTTGTCTCCTTGAACTTCATCGCACATCCTACATGTGTCCCAAAATCACATTCTTGACAATAGTATGACCATAGATGATTCTCTTTCATCCCATGACAAAAGTCACATTGAAATCTAATGTTGCTATCATTGTAAGGAGATGTCAAGAACAACCTCAAATCATGGTGATGTTCATTTACATGCAAGGACATAGGGAGATTTGCGCAACGAAGGTGGATATCGAAGTCACAAGACGAGCAATTGTAGCTTGATAATCCGTTGCCATGAAAACCACAAGCGTCACAATTGTAGGAGCGAGGGGACGTTGGGACGAGAGTTAGAGGATGAGAAGGGTGTGAAGGGTGGTGGAGATGGAGGGGAGTGTTGAAGCATTGGGTGTGGAGGTGGAAGTTGCAAGGTGGGCAACCATGAAAAGGGGTTGTGGTGGTTATGGTTTCCTCACATGCATTGCAACTAATTTGTTTTTGTTCATCAAGTTTTAGGTGGTGCAAGACATGGGGGTGGTTAAAATTTTGGTTGTTTTGGAATGCCATTTTTTTTTCTTTTGGAAAATTTGTGTATGAGATTTTTGTGATTGTCGATTGGCTGGATTTTACTACTTGATGAGGATGTGATTTATAAAAAATATGAATCCAATGGCACTTAGATGGCTTGTAAAGTTTTCTATTTTAAAAATATTTTACTAATTGAAAATATATTTATTTATTTTAATACTACAACATGTAGTCTTGAACTAATTGGGTACATCCGTACATGTTTATCATTAGTCGTATATCTCAAAATGTCAACCGTTATTAGTCAAAAGATTTAATTGAAGCTAGCTGTTAAGGTGAGTACAAATTAAACTCGCCTTTAATAAGAATTGATATAAGAGGATAACTACAATAACATGAACAAACTTGTATAATTTCTTGTATATTTTCTTGAATACTTTCTTAACTATTTCTCTAATAGAGAGGAAACTTAAGTTGTACATAGATTATACCAAACGATTTAGATATTGTGAGGCTTAACATGAGACATAGTCCAACATATAATTGAGTGAAGACATGAGACGTCGTAGTCATATAGACGATCTTCTCATATAGACGATGTTCACAAGTAGAATAGGATATCAAGATTGTTTCAAATTTGTCTAATACTATCATATATACGAGTTTTATATTAAAAATGAAACTAGGACTTAACACCAATTAATTTTAGTATAGTACCTTGCTATTAGATCAGATTAATAAAGTTTATAAAACAGATCAAATAAATCAATGGATTATATATTGTCAACTTATTGTGACATCAAAACAGTTGACACGGAACAAAAAAGAATACTCACGCGGCTATAATTTCGTTTACATTATATTGTTTATTTAGTCTTTTTCAATTGATTTTATTTGTCTACTAATTTTTTTTTTTTTTTGTAAATAAACGATGATGTGAGTTTCGAACCCAGACCTTCTGGTCACTAGCAAAAGCCTTTTCTACTAAGCTATTCGGTACTTAACTCTTATTTGTCTACCAATTTGTTGGGTTTAGCCCCGTTCTTACAGTTTATAGTACTTTCGTCCTCCTACAAAATTATTATTAGCATATGACTGAAAAATTGGAAATAGTGATGCCCTAATCTTAAAGGATGCATGATTTCGACATTCTCGTCTCAAGTAATTTTAATTTTCATTCTTGGTGGAAAGATAAAAGTTACGAAGTTATAAACATAGAAAAAATAACAATAAAACACACAACACAATACATATATATATAGCACTTGTTTTAGTAGTTGTTCCACTTCTATTGCATATGGTCTCAATTGTTATGTGAAGACTCAAGTATAACTTTCAAGAGTGTTGATCGATGATCAAGTGTCTAGTAGTAATCATCATCACTACTATCACTATAATATGACCCCTTGCGGCGGCGACGACCACCACCGAACGAATCAAGGATGGCCCTACGCCCCTTGGCATCAATCTTAGCTTTAAGAATGGCAGCATCTAACCTCTCTTGATCTCTACTTATAGCTTTTATCCTTTCAATTTCTGACATAGTACTTGATGAATGTGTCCCATAATTATTATTTGTTGTCTCCTTGAACTTCATCGCACATCCCACATGTGTCCCAAAATCACATTCTTGACAATAGTATGACCATAGATGATTCTCTTTCATCCCATGACAAAGGTCACATTGTAATCCAATGTTGTTGTCATTGTAAGGAGATGTGAAGAACAACCTCAAATCATGGTGATGTTCATTTACATGCAAAGACATGGGAAGATTCGTGCAACGAAGGTGGATATCGAAGTCACAAGAGGAGCATTTGTAGCATGATAATCCGTTGCCATGAAAACCACAAGCGTCGCAATTGTAGGAGCGAGGGGACGTTATTGGGACGAGAGTTAGAGGATGAGAAGGGTGTGAAGGGTGGTGGAGATGGAGGGGAGAGTTGAAGCATTGGGTATGGAGGTGGAAGTTGCAAGGTGGGCAACCATGAAAAGGGGTTGTGGTGGTTATGGTTTCCTCACATGCATTACAACTTATTTGTTTTTGTTCATTGAGTCTTAGGTGGTGCAAGACATGGGGGTGGTTAAAATTTTGGTTGTTTGGGAATGCCATTTTTTTAATAGAAAATTTATGTATGAATTTTGTATGATTTTTAATTGGGTGGATTTTACTAGTTGAAGAGGATGTTAATTTATAAAGAAATATGAATAATAATGCAATGGCACTTGCATTGTTTGTAAGGGTTTTAAAACTATTCAACATAGTTGAAAATATATTTATTTAATACTACAACATGTAGTCTTGGACTAATTGGGTACACCGTACACATGTTTATTATTAGTCGTATATCTCAAAATGTCAACTGTTATTAGTCAAAAGATTTGAGGGAAGCTAGCTGTGAAGGTAAGTACATACAAATTTTTGATAAGGATTGATATAAGAGGATAACTACAATAATACCAAAAGGATTTAGAAATTGTGAGGCTTCACATGAGATAACCCAATACATAATCGAGCGGAGACATAAGACATTGTATTCATATAATCAATTTTGTTAAGTAAAGTAAAATTTGATTTCATTTTAAAAATATTTAAGAAAAAATTGTACATATAAACCTTTTATTTCATAGTTATTTCGATAAGATGGCGTTAATTTCATGTCAATAAAATTTTAAAGATTTAGTTGTCCAATACATCAAACCTATATAGTACTATTAACCAACGACTTCCACTAGATAGAGAATGGATTAAAATAATAGAGCCAATATCCATTGATTAGTACTGATGTTAAAGATTGTTCCAAATTAGTAATATTATTATATGTACACATTTTGTATTGAAAATGAGATAGTTAATTTATCTTTAATAATAAACTAGATATTTACTACTTCATTTAACATCGATTAATTTTAAGATGTATTGTTTTTTCTTGTTTACGAGTGTGATTTATATCCGATTATGAAATTATCCATCAGATCAATGGATTATATGCGGATTATATATTGTCAAATGATTGTGACATCAAAATAGTTGACCCTGAACAAAAAAGAATTCTCACGCAGTTGTAATTTCGTCTACATCATATTATTGTTTATTCAGTTTTTTTTTTCAATTGATTTTATTTGTCTGCTAGTTCGTTGTCAAACTTGTTGTGTGAACATAGAAAATAACAACAATAAAACACACAACACGATACATATATACAGGATCACTATAATACCCAAATTAGAAATTATAATAAAATTAAGAAGATAAAATCTTGCTAAATGATCATATAGCTTGTTACATTATTCAAAAGAATTGAGAAAAATTAACGAGCTCAATTTTCGGAACAGATGAATAATACTCCATAACCTCCGTTGACAAGCTACTATTCTTCATCTGAGACTGAACAAACTTGTTATGATAATATTCATCCTGTTCCATCCTCAACAAATCCACCTCATTCGACGTTTGATCAACGGACATTTGATGTTCTTCTTGTGAAATATGACAACCATTTTGATACTCCTCGATCTTGTCTCTTAACAACTTGTTTTCTTCCATCTTCTGCTTCAATAACACGCCTAAATATCGTTCATTATCATCTCTATACTTTGTTTCGTCGAGTCCTGTACAATTAGCATGAACGTTGAAATTGCATAACGAGCAAGTGTATACGAAGATATTGGCGCAAGAATCACCACAATTATGATTACATGTAACGGTGGAATTAGGGGAGTGAAGGAGAGAAAGAGGGTGTTGAGGATGGGATTGTGTTTGGATGTTAAGAGGCAAATCAAAACAATATTTGTGAAGGTAGAAGTTACAAGATGAACAAGTGTAACATGAACCAAATAGAGGTATGTTACAAGCGTAACAAGTTATTTGGGGGTTTTGATTTGGTAATAATTGTATGTCGATAATATACAAATCATGGGGGTGGCTAAAATGCTTCACTTCTATATGTTTTCTCTTCATCTTCAATCTCTAGTTGTGATTTTGGATGCTTGCTTATTTTTGCACTAGTGTGTATGTTGATTTATATTAGGATTGATGTTACGTGTGACATAAATAAACAAATGGGACAACTGTAACTTTAAAAAAAAAAAATATGTAACGTAGACAATAATTTACAAGCAAGTAGATAGTTGATATTTACCGTTTACGTACGGAGTATATATATATCAAGGAATAATAATATATAAGACAGTTTATGAGTCCAGTAATAGCTATAAAATGGAGTAATATATAGTGCTTGTTCTCATTTTCATAAAAATTGTCTAGTTTAATTTTATCAAAATTTTATGAAAAATATTGATTTATTTTATTAAATGAATGTAAATATTGATCATATGAAACAAATTACGAAAAAAAGATTGGGCAAAAAAAACATTGACAGAAGAAAACAAACTCATAATCTTACTATCATAAATTCACTATTTTATGAACTTTGTTAACTATATTACCGTGATTTTAAATAATACTGAGTAAATACACTAAAATATTGCATGAAAAATCTTTGGGCTGAGGTTTGACTTCAACTCCACACGATAACAATTAACAAGACTACATTGTAGATCATAGATGCATCTATTTAAATGGGCTTGGGCCTTGGGTTAAATATGTGAACTCCGAATTTGTTACTTTATATAGTGATGGTTCATTGGGCCAAATATAGAAAAAGCTATACGCCGCATACCACCTAGACCGACGTCTATACCCATTTCTCATATTTCGTATCTAATTAAAATCTTGTAACATCGAACTCTTTTCATAACTCTGCAAAACTAATTGAGAAAGTCTAGTTTAACCCTCACGTAATAGATACTCCCTACTTTCAAAATAAATTATCATCTAGTCAAATAAAAAATTAAATCAAATTCTATTTGATCATATAAAAAATTGTGTTTGAAATTCAATTTGAGCCTAATATTAGATAAAAGTATTGAATTTGTGTCATCATCAAATTTTAATAGATTCAATATTATGTACATATCTTGCATAATCAATAAAATTATAGAACACTTTATGAAAGGAGTACATAATTTGTAATTTGGAATCTACAAGAGCTAGGTACTTTTCAAATGATATAAATTTCCTCTTTTTTTTGTCAAACGATAACATATAAAAGTAAATCTGGGAAAAGGGAAATATACGCTACAACAGCGTAGAGGTATTCGGTAGGTGTCGCCGTGTCGAACCCATAATCTTCATTGTGAAGACATGGGCCGATAACCACAGATTATATAAACTACATTAGATAAGTTTCGTATGACATTCGATGAAGAAATTAATTAAGGATGGAGTAAATGAAACAGGTACCCTTGTGGTTAGACGGCAAAATCTGGAATTGAATTAGTTTAGTGAGTTATGTAGTCTTGTCCAACGAAGGGAGGCAGCTTTTGAGATAGTAGGGGTAGGGTAGTATAAAGATAAACTTCTGGATTAAGTATTTGCAGATGATTAGTCAAAACCTGAGAAGAGCAAAGTCAAATCACGCATGCTCTCCAACCAATGCCAAAGAGCGAACTAGTATTTGACTGTATCTGTCTCAAAATGTCACTTCAATTTCAATATTTGACAATAATTATAAAACAGTAGATACAGCTTATAGCTACTTCTTCTAGGGAACACTAGTCTTCTTCAAGATCCGCTATCGATCCTCTTTTTTCAGGCTACGTCTTTTAAGGCTCTTTTTTTTTTTTTTTTTTGATAAAGGATGCATAATATATTAATTAGCAAATAGTTTCAGAAGTACAAATATTGTTCAAAGGATTAAAAACAGGGAAACTGGAATGATTACAATCTTCGTTAAAATCATAAATGTTAATATCCTGAAGATTCCAAAAACTTCCAACTCTAGTTGGGTACCAAAACGTTCTGCAGCATCTATTCATGGCTTGATCTTGAATCCATTCCCAGTCTCTACTAGTGCTAATCTGAAGATATCTTTTATTCCACACCTGAGAGAAGAAAGCATCAGTGATAAAATATATAGAGTGATAGTTTTCATCTTTGATCAGTAGTAGGCTTGTAATGATGGCTTGAAGACAACTAATCGAATCAATTTCTTCCGATCCTGATCCGTTAGTCTTGTAGATCGGGTGCCCTTGTACAACAGAATGCTTTCCTTTAATTGTTAGTCGGATCTTCCAAGTTGGATGTGCATCATTCGAGATTCCAATACAAACTTTGGAGTCTCTTTTGTTGCATATTTGATCCTTCTGGTTGTCATAAAAAAGGAATCTAGTGTAGAAAGAGTGGGGTAGAGATTTGGGGCAGTTGATTTTAGAGAAAGTAATAGAGTAGGTATTTTTTTTTGTCTTAAAAAAGCAGTCGGACCACATTTTGATGTGGTTCTGAAAGAGCGCATTGAAAATGGTTGGATCGGGAGCTCTGTTATTAAAACAGAGATCATTCCTGATATTCCAGATAGTCCAAAGAAAACTGCATAATTTGATTTGTTTGTTGTAGTCGATATTATCGTTTAATAAGTGATCGACCAGAGTAGGAATATCAGTAAAGGTTGAAAGTGTCAGGTCGTTAAAGGAATGGGTCCAATGATATATAGCATGAGGGCAATGGATAAAGAGATGGTTATTCGTTTCTGCTTCCTGTGCGCAGAAACTACAATAATGGTTAATGAATTGATTGGTCTTAAAAGAAAGTTGAAATTTAGTGGGAAGTCGATCTAGCATGAGTCGCCAGATGAAAATTTTTATTTTTTGGGGAACGGGAAGAGCCCATAGATGATTCCATGTATTTTCAGGGTATATTTTGTAACTAGTAGGGAATTTGGGCCTAAGAGAGGCATGAGTTTGTATGTTAAGATAAATGTTTTTTGTATTGATTTTTTGTTTATTCCAAGCCCAGGAGTCATCAGAAAGAGTGGGTCGAATTTCGATGATTCGAGAGACTATATGTCTAGGAAAGATATTATTAAGTTTGGTAGTGTTCCAATGACCTTCTTCTTGGAGAAGATCACTTACTTGGGTAGGAATCTGTGATGTGGAGGGAGGTGCTGGATTGACAGAGTTAGGAAGGCGAGGGAGGTTGGGGATCCATGAATTCTGCCAGATTAGGATAATAACAAACTCTTCTTTTTCATTTTCTTTTTTAAATTCATCACTTTTGTAGTTATAGATTGGCTTATCTGCATTTGACCCCTCGACAACTATCGTTATTTTTTTTAAATAGCTTAATTATACTATTATCTTTTCAAATAGCCGCCGATTTGCAACAACTTTCTCCAATAAACGAGGTTGACTGGAGTCGATCAACAGATCTGTAGGTATGTTTGTTTAGGGGGTAAAGTTTCGAGTGCAACTGCCAACTGGGGTGAGGCGGTGGTTGGTGGAGGTGAGGTGGTGGGGTAAGGCCAATGATGGAATAAGGTTGAAGATGATAATTTATGTATTGTACCTAAATGATTCTTAGGAATAGGTTAATAATAGCATCAGAGATTATTATTTGGAAAGTTAAATCTAGTTGAGGAGCATAAATAAAATCTTTTTATAGGATTAATCTTAAATAAAGGAAATATAATGGCACTTCTCAATATATGCACTTACATTTACTGTAAATTAGTTTTCGAAATTGATAAATGGTGAACATTTGTTCTTATTGTGTGGGGATTATACTTCCACAATTATGTTCTTCGAGAACCATAATTCAACACTCGTTTCATTTTCAGTTTTCTCACTTTAATACTTGTGTCAAGGGCAAGTCTGTTATAAATGTAGTTTTTCAAATTAAAGTGCAACGTCGTCCTATCCTTTAAAACTAAATTGATAATTGAATTCTTATTTTGATTTTAGATAGAAGTAATAAAAAAGATGAGGAAAATTTTGGTGGGAGATAAGTAGATTAAATTTGACATAAAGTTGATACAAAATTAAATATGTGGTCTACCCAATTGGTGAATTTAATTTCATTATCAAGTGAAGTTGTAAGAGCATTTGAAACACTAAATAATCAAACGTTAGAATGAGAATAAATGAAGCTAACAAGTTAAGGTGTGGTAAAAATGTGGGCAACAAATGTCATTCTCTTAGAATCATTGCAATAATTGAAGTGATGCAGTTGCCTTTGTCGTAATAATAAGAGAAATATTGGCACTTATGATGAGGCATTTCAGACTTCATCAACTACAACTGTACACTATATCATAACCTAGATAGTGACCTAACCTACCTACCTATACCAAAGAGTCAACTGTTCCCTTTCAATTCTCAATTTCACAAGACAACATTTTATTTATTGCTTTAAATCAATCAATTGTTGCAATCACCATTAAACTTTTAAATACCTATATCTTTTCAATTTTCTTTATTCGATCTTTTAGATTTGTTCCTACTAAACATTGAAAGGATGAAACCGTCATCCTAACAGTTCCCATGCATTCTTATTCTGAAGTATACAAATAATTATATTGTACAATGTATTTCATGTGATCAAATTAAAATATTGTCTATCAACCACTATTACATAAATTCGCTTTGTATGACAGTCGATCATGTTGCTTAAAGAAGCGAAATTATTGAGATTCCAACTAGATAATCATCATAATATATAATGAGTAATATTTTTTTACAAGTCCTGATAAATAAAGCAATTATTCATACTTAATAGTAGCTTATTAGGTGAACTAACGTTAACGGTAGAAAATCAAAGAGTGATTTCTCAAGTAATAAATATCTCAACACTCGTTGGATTATAAATTACTCCACCATCATTTATTCCATACAATAAATATTAGTATTTCCTACATAATAAAGTAGGTCAGTTAGGTTCTGATATTATTTCAATTTTCATCAGCAATTCATGATAATTGCACTTTTGTGAAGTTAGAAATTTAAGGTACAAAATGCATGAATTCCTAAGTGAGTCCAGCAACTTAGCAATAAAATATCTGCATCAATTATAAATTAATATGACTATTTAAGGTTCGTTATTTTGAAATAAATGCAATTTATTTTTTATCACGGACCGTTAGTAGTAGCAATAATGAGTCCCACCAAAACTTGGTACATGCAATCAATATGTATACATCCAATTGAAACATCCTTCTTGAGGTGAAATTAATGTACTCTAGAAAGTAACAATACCAAATTTTCTATTACAAGTGATATTTTAATGAAAAACATGCATTATTTACTTTTAGATATTATATTACATCTTTAATGATATACGATATACAGTCTTTGAAGAGATTTCACACCTTATTCTGAATCATTATGAAGAGTTATATTAATAAGAGTGCTCAGAGAGTCAAAGAACTTGAGTTGATCATTTTGTCACTTCAATATATGAGATTTTATTTGTCCCTTACTAAACATGATTTGTATATATTTTATATATACGGACACGATTTGTTGGAGGTAAATGCAAAAGCAATATTAGGAGTTTTGAAAAGCATTATTGAGTTAGTTTTTATAATTTATGCTTTATATATATATATTTACTTGTGATTACAAATTGTTACTCATGTATGTATTTATTGATAAAGTTAACTATATATTACATGGTGACAAAACATGTTTTAATAAAATCGATATATATACATGTTTAAGTAATGGTACATGAGTGGTAATCAAATAATCTAACAAATTTTCTTTTTACTAATGATCATAATTTATATTCGAAATTCACTTTATTCCCAATTAAAAAAATGATGTTGCATGAAATGTGAAAAAAAGGGCATGAAAAGGCAGACGGTCCGAGGGACAACCAGATTTGGGTTGACCAGATTAAATATAAAGAAAGCTAAAAGTTGCGTTATATGAATCATGTTTATCTCTTCATGATTGCTCATTATCGAAAGATTTCCCAAACATAAAAGGTCCAAACCAAAATCATTATTTATTTCATGTGTTGGATACATTATTATCTATCATTCACACTTGCATATAATAAGATCGGTACGTCTTATTCTTCTCATAATAAAAGGGGATACAATACAATAAACTTTATTATTATCAAATCAAGACATAAAATATCACAAATGATAGTTATAATGAAAATGAAGTTAGACAACACATATGAAAATCTAATTAATAACTTGTAGAAAATAGGAACACCGAATTCTAAAGTGATATTTTTGACGAAGGGTGGGTTTTAAATAAAAAAAGAAAAAAAACAATGTATTAACACTAATCATCAACAAACTCCAAATAGCAACCAAAATCATTTCATTATAATGGAAAAACAAATCAGAGACTGATTAAACTATAATCTCAAATATGCCGAATAGCTAATCAAAGAAGAATAAAAGTATGCATACATCATTCTAGAACCCTAATTATATGTATTTAGGGTGTTTGTGAGATGGTTTCATAATACTAATTATAAATCTCAAGAAAAATGTATCTATAGGTAAATTCAAAATTTTCTGATTAAATAGACAAGAAATATGGGCCAAAAACCTATCAAGAAACGCCAACATTTGTTTAGCGACGACATTCATGCACTGGGACTTGATAAAGTCTCGATACCATTTTCTGAACATTTGCCCTAATTTTTCGAGGATACATCGATACTTGATAAATCTTGATATGTATTTAACAGAAATTATGTTTTTCTTAATCATAGAATTGCATTGAGTTCAAAATCGTACATGAATTCAACACACAACCAAAGTAAGTAATTGATATTTTATTCCATAATCCATATACATGAAAAAAGAAATAGTACATGAAACAATAATTGAAGTTTGTTGGTTGTGATAACAATCTATATATCTAGAACGAATTTGATGAATTATTATTTGTACTAGTAAGTAATAGTTTGTCACATTGTGAAGGTCCTTTATACTTTGTTGGAATACATTTATTTAAGGAAGAGGGAACAAGTGGAGGGGGATTAATAGTAATGAAATTAAAGAGTCGAGTTTGTATTGATGGGTAGGTAGGTGAGTCCATAGTAGTTATTCTGTCTTCACATTCCATTTTAAGGGGCGCCCATCTAATGAGAACTCTCAAATCATTACTTCTTAATTCTACCACTATCATAACTCATCAATGAGAACAATATAAATTATGCCCTTTGCCTAACCAACCTTAGAAATATTCATAAACATTGCTATATACTCCAATCATTTATCTTATTAAAGTTATAGGGTTTTCATAACAATCTTCCGATAATTGATAAGACTAGCTAGCAACTCGAGAGATCTCTATCAATTTGTATTGTTTTTCGAGGGTTAAATAATCATTTAATCTCTCTCCTTAACAAACCTTGTCTCAACGGCGACATATACCAAAACTGATTACAAATTAGAGGATAACGTACTAGCAGTCTCGCCTCTAAACTTATTCTCCTCTACAGGACATTATTCTTAGCAAAAATGGTTATGTGAAAGTCATTTTACTAAATATTTATATCTATAACATCGGAGAGCTTAATCATTAGAATGGCAATGATATAAATTTGTATTAATGTCCACCTCACAAAATTTTAACTATATTAGTACTACATACTCTCTTCAATTAATTTAATTTACTTTTTAATTTTCACTCAATTGTTAACCATTACGATTTTTATATTCGTTATTCTAATAACAAAAAAAAGGTGATATCATTCTTATGGTAATTTTCATAATGTACTTTATAGTTAATTAATATTATAGTGTAGTAATGAAACAATAAATTAAATATAATTGGAGCAATACCTAATAACATTATTCCTTTCTTTTAAAATTATTTGACCACTTTTCATTTGTGGAGTCAAACTTTAAAAAATTTGACCATGAATTACAATTAGACTATAAAAAATAATATAGTCATGTAAGACATTGTTAGATTCGTTTCAAAGTATACATATTTGAAATATAAGTTTTTATAATTTTTATGCATATAAAATTAAAATATTTAAATTTTAAACTATTTCTTGAAAATCGTATAAAAACTTAAATGTAATACTCCCTCCCATCCCTAATTGTTATTCCACTTTCTATTTTTGGGGTCAAAATTAAAAAGTTTTGACCATTAATTTTCAATAGCCTATAAGAAATAATATAGTCAAATTGGATATTGTTAGATTGGTTTCAATATATATTTTTGAAATATTAATTTTTTATAATTTTTAGATATATAAAATTAAAGATATTTATGTTTTAAGTCGTGTCTCATACACCGTGCAAAATCAAATATGGATTAGAAAATGGGAAGGAGGGAGTAAATAATTTGAGATGAAAAGAGTATCAAATTATGAACCATCAACCAACATGAAAACTATTTTCCATTATAGTCTGCAAAACAGTCCACAAACCGAGTCCGACCAAGGTAGCTTTTCTCCTTTTCCTCTCATCAGACCACTACCTATTTTCTATTCTTTTTTTCAGACCACTAGCTATGCTTCAAACAAAAATCACTTCGTGTTCGTTTAGGTTGACAAATTCTTTAGACTCAATTGCTTTGACTCTTTCAATACAAAAAACAATTAAAACTGGAAACAAATTTTGAGGTCTACTCTTATTCCAGTCTCTCTCTTCATCAATAATTAACGATCTACCAAAAATAACAAAGTGACACATTTAACTCGATCAATACATATTTAATATAATTATGTTGGATACTGTTCTTCAAGATTTTATTAGTTAAAAAGATAATATAGTCATTTTGACTATTATTTTATATTATATAGTCTTGAAACAATAATTTATTATAATTATATTTGTAAAGTTAAATATATTTATATTTTAATCCGTATTTCGATGATCGTACGTAAAAAAATCAAATAAAAATTAGAATTGAGGAAGGAGGGGAGTAATATTTTTTGGACGGATAGATTCTCGAACGGGACAACCCAATGCATTCAACAGAATCTCTATAAAGACTCCCATAAGTCTTTTCAACCCCAACCCACCTCCCCCTCCCCCCCCCTCCCCCCTCTCCACACCCCTCTAGGAAAATGGAATTGGGTTTAAGCTTAGGCAATGAAACGACGTCGTCGAAACCAGTTATTCACACAACAAAGAGCAGTCCAGAGAGGCAAAGCAATAGCAGCTCATCAGCAGAGACAAACAAGACTGATTCTTTAAGCTTTTGCATGGCTTTGGGTGGTAATAAACCTCAAAATGTTGAAGAAAATGGAGACCATTTGTCTGAAGAAGAGAAAAGATTGTCGGTTGAAACACCTCTTCAGCTGAATCTGCTCCCGTTTGATCCTGTGCCTCGCCCCACTCATTTTTCTTCTGATAATGGTAAATAATAAAAATCCAATCTTTTGCATAATTAGTGGATTTTTATACTACCCCATTCATTTTAGTTGAGGGTTTCGTTTTTTTGTGTTAAAAATTGACCAACAAGAAGCTAATTGATGCTGAAAGAGCGAGAAAACGTCATTTAAAAGTTATTGAAGTGAGTATTATCATTATGGCTGTGTAAATTTGCTATTTTGGTAAACAAATTGTTGTTTTGCCATGAAAAATCCAAAGTTGTAAAAGTGGCCCTGTTTGTTATATTATGGTTGTGTAAATTTTGCTTTTTGGTAATCAAACTGTTGTTTTTTTTGCCATGAAACATAGATAAAAATCCAATCGTGTTTATAGCCATCCTTTTTTTTATATATAATCAAGGGCCCTATAATCAATTTGTTGTTTTACCATATAGTTAAAAATTCTATCTTTTTCATACTCACCCTTTTTCTGTACTATGGTTGTGTAAATTTTCCATATTGGTCATCAACTTGTTGTTCATCTTGAAACATAAACAAAATCATATAGTATCAAATATTGGGTAGGTACGGTAATATGTAGGGAGATGAAGTACTATATAAAAATCTAATCTTTTTAGTTGTGACCTTAAGAATTGGGAGGTGCTTTGTTCACTTAAATTCTTGATAATGAAATTCCATCTCCTTAGAATTTGAAGATTTGGATTTGATTTGAAGATATGAATATTCCTCATGTTAATAAATGGGATTTTTTTTAGTGGATGAATAAATCTGCTATTAATTATTCTTGGTTGGTTTTTATTGATACAAGAAAACAATTTGGTTGTTTTTTGTGGTCCAACCATGAGATTTCTTGCCCATGTACAGCTGGTACTGGGTCACTAGTTAGATTTTGGGACCCCTTTGATCCTCTGAATATTATCTAAGTTTTCTTGGAATTACTTGCATCTCAATCATGATAGTTTTATTAATTTTTTATATGTAGCGAGTTCGGATAATGGATCCTCGGGGAACATGGGGCTCCCAGCGACGAGGGGGTTGGACTTGACCAGATGCCCAAGGATCAACGGTGGCGAGGAGGTTTCATCGGCTAATTGTAAAGCAATGCTGCCACTTCAAATGGAGTTTTCAAGCTCTTACAGGAATAGTGGAGGGAATGGAATTATTAGTGGGAGAAACAAGAGGGACTTTGAGGCTGCTGGAATCGATACCATCGATGCTGAATTAGCTGGATCAAGGGGTAGTGATGAAGATGAGAATGGTGTGAATGCTAGGAAGAAACTGAGACTCACTAAGGAACAATCTGCCTTTCTTGAAGAAAGCTTCAAAGAGCATAACACTCTCAATCCTGTGAGTACTACTATAAAAGTTCTTGGGTGAAAAATCATATCCAAAAAAAGATTCAGAGGGATCCCTTTAAATAAAATCCTAGAATTTTCCTCTAAATCTTACTTATTGTCTTATTCCTGTTTTGTTGGAGTGGCAGAAGCAGAAACTAGCACTAGCAAAACAGCTGAATCTCAGGCCAAGGCAAGTTGAAGTCTGGTTTCAAAACAGAAGGGCAAGGTATTGCTTGCTTTTCACTTTTGATATGTTGTAAACTTTTTAGGTGTTTTGGCACATTGTGTACAAAGGTTGTCCTCTACTTTTTGTTTGATCAGCAAATACCAATTATCTTAAAAACTTCCAATCTCATGTTCTTAATCTGTTGGGAGTATTTGGATAAACATGTTTAATCTTATTCTATTGCTATTTTTGTCGACCACTTCTCTAATCCCTGATAATCGGATTTGAAAACCGCTTTTATATCATCCATGACCTTCATTGCACCTTAAATGGTGGGAGCTTAGTGAACCCGAGTGTGTTATTTAGTTTTTCTATAATGTTATATTTGATTTTTGTAGGACTAAATTGAAGCAAACAGAAGTTGATTGTGAGTATCTAAAGAGGTGTTGTGAGACACTTACAGAAGAGAACAGAAGGCTACATAAAGAATTGCAAGAATTGAGAGCTTTAAAGAGTTCCAGTCCATTCTACATGCAATCGCCAGCCACCACTCTGACTATGTGCCCTTCTTGTGAAAAGGTGGCGACTACTTCCACCGCTCATCCTGCTACCACCACAACCACCTCCACTATCACTGGTACCAAAACCAGCATTTCTAATGCAACAATTCTCAAACCCATCCCGTTCCCCGTATCTAAACCAAGGTTCTTTCCATTTGTCTCGAGTCCATCTCAATCTAACAAGTCCGCAGCCTCATAGATAGCACAAAATATGAATGTTTGTTATGGCTTTCCCCGGATCGAGTAACTTCCGAACCCGTTTAAGTACCTTACTGATGGTTGATATGTACAGTAGTGCTCTTGGGTTGTTTAGTTTGCTAGTTGTTGAACAAGTTTAATCAGGTTGTCACTTTCTGGGCTACCACACTAAGGCAATGCATGCATGCATATGCATGTGCACATTGGTCCACACCAATGATACATGCCCTTAATTTTGAGCAATTTTTGGCTCAGTATGACCTCTTTTGTAGTTAAATTAGAGTCAAGAATTATGGAAACTTTAGCTCCTTCAGGAAAAAGAAAATGAAGTGAAACAAGTGTAATAGACTAGTGGTATTTCCTTGAGAAAGGAAATTGTTGAATGTACTGAAACTAATTGAGTGTATTTATTTATTATTATTTTGTTGTTTAGTTGGCAATTTTATTTGAGATGGAGTAATGATTTCTTTTTGCCCCGTACAGTTATAAATACTCAAACGGTATAAAATTATATTGCAAATCAAATAAATCGGAGTCCAAGAAATTGAACGAAACGAGCATCACTAGGATAGAAGCGTTGGAAAGATGGAGTAATGATTACCCTCCATCAAATGCTTAAGTTGTGATCAAGTTGATGAGGTTGGAGATTAGTTGGAAAAGACAATAGCTATGATTCTTGATTGTGAAAAATGTATGAATGATTATTATTTAAACACTTGTAATGGAATGGCTTGAAAAGGAGATAATGAAGAAATTGGAAATGAAGAAAGAAAAAAGTGAGGTAATAAAAATGTATGTGATCATGAAAAGAAGATGATAAATTGAAATTACTTTTGATAAGTATTTAGTTTGTAGGTACGAATGCATGTTTGTATGTCCCATAATTAAAGGCAGATGAGATTAGGTCCGCATGGTTGAAAGCGTGCTTTAACAAAGGAACAAAACCCATTTCAATCATCTTGTCCAAAAACACGTCTACACCATTCTAATTTCTAAGACTTCATCTAATCTATTTACTTGAATTAAAACTTGTTTATTCAATCAATAAATAATTAACTTATTTTCATAGTTATGGAGTATTTCGTAAATTAGACTACGTCGTGTAAGCATCTAGCTTCCAACTAGAGTATGTGAACGCAGACTTATTATTAAGAGTTTATGGGGTTTCACTTTAAAATCAATTGAGAATAGAGGGAGTAGCCAAGATCTTATATATTAATCCCGGAGAACATTGACTTACGATGTAGGATGTGCATTTTAACACTTCCCTTCACGTGTAACCCAATCGTCGGCGAAATTTTCCTAGCCGCTATATTACACGTGTCTCATTAACTCGGGTTTCGCTCATGATACCATGTCAAAATCGGTGTTGAAAAGCACAAGTTGAATAGGGTCAATAATTGACAATAACAAAAAAATATGAATAAATTGTTGATAATAACCAATTGTTATTGTGAATTGGCTATATTAAACTTGAGCTTTCCAAAATCGATTTTAATAATGAAAATAAAGAAGTTGAGATGGGGGAGTAGAATACTAGTGGTAGGGTGAGAAACCAATGAAGATGTTCTGTATATGAGAAAAGTAGTATCTGATGATGTGATTTGATAGTGTCTGCTAAAGAGACCTACACTTTCATCACCGCCAATTATTATTTCACCTACACATACTACTACCCTTTAAATAATACTCCCTCCGTTTCTTTTTATTTGATTGTTTGGGGAAAAAGTACTTTATTAAGAGATTGTGAAAAATTACATTGGGATTGTAAAAATGTGTATTGGAATTGTAAAAAGGTGCATTGAAATTGTAAAAAGGTGCATTGGGATTGTAAGAAGTGCATTGAAATTGTAAACAATCAAATAAAAAGAAACATAGAAAAAATGCTCAAACAATCAAATAAAAAGAAACGGAGGGAGTAATAAAATAATAATAAAATTGTATTTTTTCCATCAAATTGTACATAGTCCCTATTGAATTGTTCTTTTATAGTCAACTTCCATCACGTGACTGAATATTATTTTGCTCTTCAATTTCCTTTGTTTTTAAGTCTATTTGTGGAAATAATAATTATGTTATCATTACCTTTACCATTTCCCTAATTATGTATGTGAGCAAAATAATTAGTATGTTATCATTTCTCTCATGGCATTTGACCGATCCACCAATGTAACCCCCATTGGTTAATTTTGATGAGAAAGTTTGACCGTATATATGATGAAAATATTTAAATGATATTATTAGCTTAATTTGTTGTATAGTACTAAAGTCAATATACATATAATAATAAAAGTGTGAAACCTAACAACCCTCACGTACATTTGCTCTGCAATACACGAATGAGGTAAATAACTGGATACACATCATTTGATCAGTAGACTAAAGCTTGCATGTTAACTACTTCATCGATCAACACAAGATTTACCCCTTGTGAGAGACGAATCCCAAATTGTTTAAAAAAACAAAGTTACTGATACTTTACACTCTAATTATTTATCAATTAAAATATATCTCGGACTCAAATTAACATTACATTAAAAGATTACTTGTTGAATGGTGAATACAAAATAAATAAAAGTCAAATCCTTTAATGTGAACATATGATCACTACTTGATTGTTATTACTCCAATTTGACTGATTATGAATGTGTGATTTATGGTGTAAGAATAAGAGCAATGATTATGTGTCATTGTAATTTCAAAGCAATTGAATGGGACATTCATTTTGAAGTGGAAAAAGTAGCTTTATTATTTATACTTGTAAACATATGAACTTGTCAAGATAGCACCGCTGTTTTGGTCCCTACAGACCACAACCAAATTTTCTCAAGTAACTCCAAGTTTATCCACAACTCAGAAATCAAGTATGACAACTGCTTCCACTCAAGGATATCATTTTGCAATAAAAAAATTGGAGATAATTCCATCATCTTAAACTTAAGTTAAATAAAAGTCGAGACTTAATAGCTGAATTTTGTGTTACAATAAATTAGTTATTGAAGATATATCATTACATAAATCATTAATCAAAGTTCAATAACATTCAAGGCTCTTAGTTTAGTGATTCCGGTCTGAGTATCTTTTCAAGATATCAGTTTGATTCTCTTAAAGGAGTATATTAGTTAAACATATTTCATTTTTCGTTCATGGATGCTTTTACAACGTTTTTCTAATTTGTTTAATTTAAAATATATTTCATATTGCATTAATATTTGTAATGGTAATTAATTAAAAATATTTTGTGATCAAACATTTCACACGAAAATTGAAAATGTATTTTTCATATAAAATGAATTAGAGGGAGCAGTCCTATTTGAAATAGGATGGCATGCTAGTTTGGACTATTATAGGGCAATAAAATTGGGTAAATAAGACAGTTGAAGAAATAGTGAGTGGAGTAGATTGGAGGTGCATTTAAAGCTTATGCTATTGAATTTGAAATTATTACATTGAAAATTCAGAAAACTAGGTGGGAAATATCATCATTATGTGTTGCATCTTCCACACGCAATTTATTATCATGGGGAATTCACTAATCACTATCAACTTCTTGAGAGCTTCAATTTCAATATCATTAGCTATTAATACACCAATAATTGCAATTTGATTATCTTCATCACTTAGATATAAGTTCACTTCATCAGAGGACTAAATTTTATCTATTGTTAAATATTTCATCAATACGTAAAAAATATTATTAGTGGATAAAGTGGGAATCTATGACTAAAAAAAGAAAATAAGCAAAATAAACGAGTATTTGACTTTATACTACATTATCTATCACCTTAAAGAAAAGAAAATCTAAGAAATGAAAAAATAGGGAGTAGTATTATTTTGACATTATTAATCTCACCATCATATGTGAGACCCTAGAACAAGTCAAAGCCATGACTAATAGTCAAAAGTCAACTTAGTGATACTCCGAATTTGTTTGAAATGATTTGGTAAAGATTGGAATGATGATTGTTGAATTATTATTATTATTATTATACGCGTCTGCTATTCAATCATTATTTCAATTTGCATATAGAGACATGCATTATTAACATTTAATGTTTAAATCACAAATTAATAAAATCAATTGCCCACATTTTCTTTTCAACTCCAAAACAATGTGGGCAATACTTCAACGTTAATTAGTTGGTTAACTTCAACACTCGGCTTATTATTAATAAGGCTTTTGTTTATAGAATATCTCTTAACTTTTTCATATGTTTGTTAAATTATTTTAAAATATGTCTTCTATTTCTCAAATGTCATTTAAAGAAATTTTTATTAGAAGCAAAATACTCATCATGATGTTTAAAAGTGAAAAAAATAATAATTCAAGTAACACTCCAAAAGAAAACAAACGTAAAGACCAACTTCGAAAATTAAAGAACCGATACCCCATAAACTTGATAAAAAATCAATCGACAATTCAGGGACGAGCAATTAATTAGCCATACTTTAATACTATAGTATTATTCACTTCATTTCGTAAGGATTATTGAATATTAATTTTTTGCTAATTTAACTTTTAATTTTTTACCTCAAAAATACCTTCATATAATATATGATGGACATCCAACTATTGTATTTTTGAAACTTTTATTATTAAAATGATAATTTTAATTTAAATGAAAGATAATTCAACTCAATAAAGCGGCGATAACGCGACAGTTGACCGAAAGAGGAAGTACCCTTCATTTTCGAAGGGTTCATTTTGTTTTAAGTAACTGAAATCGAACGCAAGCAAGGAATTGCAGTATTATACAAAAAGTGACAACCATAGAAATCCTCTGGTTTCATATGCAAGGAAGTACCAACATAACACTAGCTAGCAATCAGGCCATTAATTCATACATAAGATCATCTTGTACGAACACGTAGAATTCCTCTCGATTTCAGATGCAGTTTCTGAATTTCTCCATAGGCCATGGATCAATTTTTGATCTACCAGGATCGTAACAAAAACTCATCACGAAGTATTTCCATTTCCAGCAGTTGACTCGTTTCTATAATGTTGTTCAGCTATTGGTGGCAGGAGAAGAGATAGCCTGGTTTTGTATCTAGCAATTCGGCGAAGTCTTTCTTCCCTCAATCTGGAAGGTATAAACAGGATGATGTTAACAAGTAGGCATAAAAGACAGCAATAACATAATTAGTGATTATCAGCATCTAAGAACCTATATTATAAGTGAATGCATATCACATATAAATTGATTCAATGTACATAGCAATAACATGGATGCAATAGCACTTAGCTGCTCGGCACCATCATGACGTTTAACCAAGAACAAAGGAAACTATAGAATATGCAAGTTGGAAATTGATGCTCAATGCTAAACCTAAAACATTGATGTAAGTAGATGTCCAATGCCCTTTACTGCAAACCTTACGGAAACCAGGAAATGTTGCTATTTCCTATGATCTTCGATTGGAGAAAGTGTTGAGGCATGCTTAAATAAACAGATCAAATCAATACATAGCCACTGCCCACTAGATAACACAAGCATTTGATCATAGATTATTTGTAATGCTAAACAGATCTAATACTAACCGAGCACGAACACGCTTAGCCCGCTTGATATGTTTCTGTAGCAGATCTTGAGGAGTTAAATGTTCAACAAACCCTCCATCCTGACATTGGTTAAATGCATATAAATATTAGCATTAGGAGGGAATGAAATACTAAGGTGCTAATGGGTATAGTAATAATACAAGACTATATGTTGACCAATATAGCAACAATATGACAATTGTCTCCTAAATAAGATAAATTTCCCATAATAAATAGAAATAGTCTTTTTGATACTAAGTAGATTGTTAACTGAAAAGGAATGAGCATGTCAGATTAGATTAGTGGTTCTACACAAACTTGTGCCAATCGAAAAATGTTAGATAGATAAAACTGCAATAAAAAATGTTTCACCCTCCAATAAGTACAATAGAAAAGTTATTTTAGAACCAATCAAAGTGTTACTGCAGCAAATTATTGAAAGAAAATATTTTTTCTTTATATACCAACCTCTTCTTCATGTTCTTCTTCCTTTCCTGAGGATTGGCTATCTTGAGGAGCTAATGGAAGCGGCCTTGGAAGAGATTTGACAGCATCAATGTACTGTGGCTGCCACAAATGATAATGTGATTACATTTGAAAAAAAAAAAAAGGTAACGACATATTAGCAACGAGAAAACAGCATCAGATATCAAAGACGCAAACTTCAAACTGATAAAAGATTATATTTAGACTGTCTAATTTTGGAGGGGGGAAATGCAAACCTTTCAATTTGATTGGGGAAGGGGAAACAGACTTCACAGCAATAAGCAAAACATGTGAAGTAGTAGGAGTTGAAGAAAGAACACTCATGGAAAATTAAGAGAGAATCACATTGAGATCATAATGTCAAATAAATAAAGCAAACTCAGACAGAAAATTTAAGTCACATACCTCAGTTTCTTCAGGGAGTCCATTCCTCAACCATGAACGGCACAGGGCATACAAAGAAGAATCCTCAGAAACTCTAACCTAAACCATCCAAGGAAACACACATATGCAAAAATAAACAATATTACTTATGGGTCCAATAACAGTAATATATATTTACTCTGAATAGAAGAAGAGCAACAAAGAGAAGTACTGATATATGTGGACTACTGGGATGGTATATAAAAACGGCATATTTAACCCAATGGAGATCAAAAGTCGTACACACACCATACAGGCATATATCAGACAGTCCAATCCAGGCATAAAAAAAGGAGTATTAAGATTTTATGTGTAAGGTTATTGTTAACTAGCATGTAGCCCTTAGCTTTAGTACAAAACTTAAATCTAGAAATATTCATATGCAAAAATGTAAAACACTAGGAGTGTTTAGCAGAAACAGATATTACTGAACATGAATAAGGGCATACTAAGAAAATGTGCAATGTACACGTACAAGAAACTTTAAAAACATTATCAAATTGTCACAGGAAACGCTACCAAAATAGTTACTGTTTTACTGAAGAAGAACGAGAGTGCCATGTGGTGCTATGCTAGATAATTGTAACTATTAAACACAAGTTTCTTGGAAAGACATAAAATGTAGTATGGTGTGTTCGAATTAATCACACCACTAACATAGATGATGAATGAACCGAGCTCAACATCTTTCTCTTAATGATATCCACGATCGTCATTACTGTTTACTACAGTTGTCCTACACTCTACCTTGTATGGTGTGTTTGAATTAATCACACGACTAACATCTCACAGAGATGTTTTAAATGCAACCTTTTTGGAGGAGGAAATTCGAATTTTGCTCAAAATAATCCTTCATGAAAATTTCAGAACCGAAAGGATCTAACAAAATGACAGAAAAGTGCTACCTTTCTATCTCTAACGATCACAAAGCTCTCATCCCTACTTCTGTCCCTGCACGATTGGAAAAATGAGTCGACAATATAATGCAATAGAAATCAATAGATCAGGATCTAATCATCATTCAGGAGTTGGAGATCACGAACCTGGTCTCTTTAAACCCATTGTTGTCCACAGTCGGGGTCTGATTTGATCCCATCTAAAACAAAAATAATAAAAAAACGTTCAATTGCAACAAATTCAGATAACAATATACATATAGTTCCCTGAACATGTATCACGATGCTACCATCTTACTTATATATAATAATCTACATGAGACCTGATCAGACGCCTATTTTTTAATTAAAAAACAACTGCCTCTATCCCCCCCCCCTTTAGAATATTGTACACCATCTATTAAGAATATCATTAGCGTTCTAGCTTTGATTATTCCACCAATACATGATCTACATCAATGCGAAACTAAATATCCATTTCAAAAGATTGTCCCGTTCGACTTTCATTGACCAAAATTAACTAACTTTAAACCCTCAATTGACCCACATAACTTTAATTTGAATCAAAATTACCGAAATTCGAAACTGGACAATGTTTTTGGGACAAGAGTAGTAACAAAAAACCAACCTTGGCGATGGGTACCCCTTTAACCACACCAGAAACGACCCCACCTGAAGAGGGTCCAGCTACACCCTTTTGCAAATGGTGCGGAGACCCGATAAAGCCCAAACCCGGACCCAATTGAGCGGAGGGGTTGTACATGGGAGCTCGATTATCGTAACTGAATACGGGTCCGGGATTGGGGAACCAAATAGGAGGGCGGGAAGAGTATAGATGGTTTGGAGGGGTAGGTTTGTTGGGAAGTGGGTATAGAAGGTTGTTGGGTTTGGGGGGTAGTTGGTAAGGAGGGGGGTGGGGTGGGTGGGTTGGGAAGAGGGGTATGGTTGTGGGGGCATTGGTGGTGGAGGAGGGAGGAGGAGGAGGAGGGCTGGAGAGGGACATGGTGGTTCTTGAGCTTCGAAATAGTGGCGCGGGAGATTTGGAGGGAGGAAGAAAGTTTCGGGTGGAGTAATTGTCAGTGTGTCTGTGTCCAAGATTTGAAAAATAAGTTGAGGTGGCCATTGGATAGACATCGGAACTCAAACCGAATACAATTTAAACCACACTCGATAAGTCTGGTGTATAGATTCGATCACGAAATCACTGTAGGGAAGGAATTATTGAGGACGGAGAGCAGAGGGGTTTCGGCTGGCGATTGAAATATTAATTTGAGAAATTTGTGCGAATAAAAATTTGTTAGGGGTTGTTGAAGGAGAAACACGTGAATGTATAAATTATCTCTCAAATTTAAACAGAACCAGTCGATTGAGCCACTTTTTAATCATTGATGGATTGTATATGGTCGATTCTGAAAGATGAATGATCTAAATAATCTTTTGTTGAAACGAGAGTGATGTCTCACAACATTAACCCTAAAATGTACTCCTCCAATCCAACATAATTTGACGTTTAATTTTTCAAAATTTGAATTTTGACAATCAATTACTATTATTATTATTCATTTATTCTAAAAAATATAAAATTTATATAATTAAATTAATTTTTTAAAATATTTTCGTAATATTAACTTTTTTGATAATATAATTAAAGAATAACTGAAAATTAAATGAGAAAGATAACTACTATTTTAAGTTCAAATGGAGGGTGTATTTACTTGGGCTACCGACAACATATACTATTTAAGATTCGTTGAAATTAATACCAAGAATCTTGCAAGATCATCAAAAACACCCAACATCGGTCAGGTGAAACAAAATAGAGAATGCACGACTAGACAATTCTTAATAATGTGAACATCAATTTTTATTACAGAGCATATTGTATTAAGAAATCCAAACTTTTTTTAAGTAACTTAAAAATACCCTTTATGTTACTCGCAAGATTATTTTATTTTTGCGATGCCTATGTATCCAATTAAGAGTGCATAAAAAAATAACTTAAGGGTCAATAAAATAGAAAAAATATCAACTTCTCAACCAATTGAAAAAAATAAGAAAATAACTCTAAAGAATTTAATAGCCCGCTCACTACATTAATTGAACCTTCATTAAGCTAAAAAAGAAATTAAGCAAGAGAGAAGGGAGTACAGAAGGGGGCCTCCACCTAAAATAATTATACATACACTAAATTATACCAAAGTTTAATTATATTCACCAACTAGGAATTACCCTACCTTACAGAACTACATAACGGCCAACTAACCGGTAACTGCGGACGAGACTATTTTACAGTCATGGATAAAATTATACAACAAAATCCTAAATGGAAGCGTGATTAGGCAACTGATCAAGTTCACAACCTATAACGACCATAACATGGCCTATCTCGTGGTAAGTCTTTCCTTGGCTCCCCCCTCCTCCAGCTCCTTCGCTATGTATGAGGACCTTTTAGTCCTGCTATTGTCTATTAATGGCTTGTTCCCTACAAGTAGTGCCCGCCACCATCTGCAGATACGAACAGGTCACAGATGACAGAGTGAATAATGGCAAACCATATGCTAATCAATCAAATATACTGAAAATTGTCGCATCTACTTGAGTAACATTTTTTTGTAGGGGTTACAGAAATGGGCATAGGCAGTTTAACATTGAACTTTTCCTAACTTTAGAGTAGTAATCAAGCTGTCGGTTCCTAGGGAGGTGTTTGATTTAATGATTGACAGAAGATAACACACTTGCCCAAAAGAAAAATTAAGTAGGCTTACTAACCACTTTCACCATCAGACATATCTGTCAGCCGTGCAATGGCATCTGCTAATGCATCTTCTTGTTCCTACATGGATATATTTATAACATTATCTCTTGTTGGGAAGTGAAGAGATGTGAGCTCAATAATAGGAGATCCTAACCTTTAACACCTGTTTAGCCTTTTCAACTTCTAACGGGTCTGGATGACTTGAACTACATATTCTCTCCACCTATCCATATTTAACAGTTAGCAAACACTTAAACACCAACATGGCATACATGATATTTCAGTTTATATATGACATTTATTACCTCCTTGATTAGACAATGTGTGTCTAATATTTTGATATCTTCAGGAGCTGTCTTCCCTATACCATTCTGTGATGGTGGAAAGTCCTTTCGAGGTTGACCCTTTGTTAACCCTCTACCTCTCCCTGCACCTGGTCTTCCGTCACGCCCTACAGGCCTATTCATACCGCGACCTGATCCACCATGGCGAGAAATTCCAGGGTCTCCACCTACCCATTGAATATCACCAGGAGAAATCTACAAAAGCACACAAGAACAAATGGTAACAAGAATCTGTAAGGAATAGAACTATAAGAACCAAAGAACCAACGAAAACAACGACCATTACATTATTTAAGGTAGAAGAGAAAGTATTTGTAATTTTTAAACAACTTCGACACATTCCATAGTATAATTAGGTAATAAAGTATATAAAGGGAAAATCAGATAGACTTCATGAACAGTGAAATGATCAGATAAGAATGGAAAACCTATGCAGCCAAAAAGATTGGAGGTGAATTTTCTAAAATATGTGAGAGGGGAGTTCTCTAGCGAAAAATAGACATACACTAAAACAGAAGGAATACATTGTGAGTTTGTGAGAAGATGAGAATGTCTTGACTAATGCTTTAGGCAAAGCAAATCTACCTCGGCAAGGTTAACCCATTCCCATGCCTCATTTGGAGTACCCATATCATAAACAAGAGCATGGCGGCCCTGAAATGGTAAGTTCATGTCAGTACTAGCAATGTAGCAATGCAATTGAATATGCTAAAAACACTCAAGGATACCTCTGCAGCATTGTAGTCGGTAATAACAGCTTCATAAAAATTGTTGTCATCAGGCCAACGTGTCCTCACTTTTCTGCCAATCAAAGGATTTAAGGGTGATTCTTCCACAGGCTCACTTACGAAGGCACCAGAAGAAACATGATTACCTAACTGGCCCCTTCCACTAGGACCAGAGGAAGGATACTGCAATTTCAAAGAAAGTAGCGAGTTCATATTTGACTCTATAGGAAATACGAGGGCCTGAACGTTGAAGAATAGCACATGATATCGAATGATTCAAAGCGTAAATATCAAACTTACAGATTTTTGTTTCTTGCCCTTGGGTTGTTTCATATGCCCTCGTTTTACAGCTGATGAAGATGGCTGGTTTGGAGGTGCAATAGACGGAGGTGGGAAAGCAGATGGGCCACCAAATGATTGAGATGGCATTGATGGGACTATCTTCTGGTTCTTACGAGAAGCTGAAACAGAAGGACTGGGGAGTGGATCATGACCAGGTTGACCAGAGTTAGCCAAGCCTTGTTGAGGCCCTCCCGACTGCCTCCACTCCCTAGAGCATATTTCAAAAGAATAAAACAACTACACAAGTAGATGCCAAACAGTAAAGACAATTGTAGCATCATCAAAAATACTTTCATATATAGACAAAAGAGCACCACGATTAGGGGGATTAGTGGCAAGGGAACAGTTGTCGAACCTTGGTCCAATGCAGACATATGTTCAGAAGAATGTGGATCATGCTTCTGTGTTTTTTCTTAAAAATGGGTGTTTTTACTTAATCATTGTTTACTTGCCAAGAGCCACTAAAGAATGAAGTATGCACCTCAGCAATTTGAAAAAAATGAATAATACCTTATTCTACGTATAACTTCATCCGAATTTACCCTGCCAAGAAGCTCTCTGTGTTCTTCATTAGACAATCTTAACTCTTTCCTGAGCTCAGTTATTAAACTTTCCTTCTCCTGAGAAAAGTACATTTTATTTAGCAGCCACATAAAGATATCAAACCAACGGTTTACTACAACAAAAGGAAATACCCATGTAATGGCATCAGCTTGGGCTTTAAAGGCTCGTAAAACCGAACTGTAAGCTTCTTGCTCAAGTTGGTGTATTTGAGCTTCCATATCTGGTTTATTGTACATCCTAGGGAGGTATGGTGCAGAGCCCATGACAGCAGATCTTCCATTTCCAGCCATACGTCCTCCTCCTCTTGTAATCCTATTTTGATGTGATGGAGGAAGATCATCATCCGTTCCTAAAATGAATAAGTACCACAAAAACTATGAATCAAGAAACCAGAGAAAATAAGGATGATGCATTTCCTCCTTTTTGCGACATGATATCTTATGCAATTAAACGTCATAAGTTTAATTCAAATTCAGCAATGCAAACCAAATTACAACTAAGAAACATATTTTTAACAGCTCAGAAGCTAAATTAACTCAAAAACAATAATATCACCTCAAGAATCAAACAAATATGATGAACACCACAATGCATTACTGAATTCACCAATTCAAGCCAAATCAAAATTAAAAAATGAATCTTTTTAACTACTTAACAACAAAAAATTTACTATAAAAGTGTCACACTTCACATTCAAAAGTCTAACCTCTGACATGAATATGAGAATATCAAAACCAATGATTGAAATTCAGCAATTCAAGCCAAAACTTAATTAAAATCGAATATTTAACTTCTCCAAATCAGAATAGCTCAAAAGCTCAAAAAATCGAAAAATGCACATAAAATTTTAAAAACATTATACCACTGCTATCATAAGGTTCGTAGTCCATAGCCAGCTTACAAACACTTCAAATCGTGGGATAAATCAGCGTTGACTTTTTGGTAAATTGAATTGAAATTCAACGATGATTAGTCAACGATCTCGGATCCACCAAATTGATCAAGAATCTGAGTGATTTAGGGTTAAGAGTGAAGCGGACATGAAATTGAATTCTGTATTTGGGTTAACAATAGCGTTTCAATTCCGCCTCGGTTCTTTTGCTCGGAGAAGGGAATTTTTTCGGTTTGGTTAGCACGTGCCAACTTGTTTGACCCGGTTTCGGCATAGCTGGTTCGAATTGAAATAAGATCGAGTTTGAAAATTAATTTGGAATTGATTCGGAAAAGACTCATTGGTACATGACTCCAAATGTAGTTAAGTTTGCAGGATTGTCGATTTGATGTAAACTTTTAATTGTAATACCATGTTGTCCAACAAAAAAGTGTATGATAAAAGAAGTCGGTAAATTCTAGATTTCGATAAAGAATAGAATATTAATTACGTCTTGTTTCTTTTGCTTGGAAAAAGGATTTTTCCCCCTTTGGTTCACACATACAAACTTATTCGAACAAGGTTCAACATACTTGATTCAGCTTGAAATAAATGAACCCTAACAAGTTATTTGAGATTGATTTTGGAAAAAAGATTCATCTGTAGTAGACACGAACTCTGATTAAAATTTTGAGAATTATCATTTTGGTGAAACCATGAATCTAATACCAAATTTGTCCAATATTTAAACAAATATGTGATTAAATTTAACAATTTTAAGATTTATGATGAATTGGTAAATTATGGACGAATTTTCTTTGTACTTAAATATGGTATTCATACCCTAACCAGAAATGAAAGTGTCTAATGCTAATATATTTCGACTTAGCAATAAATAGGTCATAGTCTAATTCATGGCACCAACAATAATTTTTTCACAAAAGTTCTTAAACAATATTATTAAAACGTGTGAGAAGGGTAAATTCGTTAATATCTAAGACATTCATGTGAATGTCACATGTTTTAAATTTTTCCAAAATTTAACTTAAATTCTGACTTTAGTAACAAATAAGATAACTTTTGTAAAGGTGCGTCATTAAATAAGACAAAATAAAACATATGTGACCAAAATATGACGCGGTCGCAAACATGTGTCAAATGTGCTTTTAATCCCCAAAATAATTATCATATTAATTTTCTTTAATATATTATTGTGAAATTATGGGTTTGACATTATTTGTTAATGACTTTTTTTATAGGTAGTGCATTCATTCAAAATAATAAAGAGTTTTGAGCATTAGGAGCTTTTACAATATAATTCAAATTGAGAGAATTAAAGTGTTCAATTCATACATCATAAAGATTAACAAAACATCAACACTTCTATAGAGGTTTATAAATGGGGAGCGCGCGTGTGACGGACTCATTTCGTCTACCCCCACCCCGCGCGTGACCACCGCTTCTATTCCATCATGAGCCTCACTATTTTGACACGTTATGATACTTTTCCTTTTGTATATCTTTTTCTTATTTCTTCTTCCATATACCTGTATTTTTTCACCCATGGAAGGAGAATTCGCCGGTTTCATCGCC
Organism: Echium plantagineum; assembly: GCA_003412495.2. Classification (NCBI taxonomy): domain Eukaryota; kingdom Viridiplantae; phylum Streptophyta; class Magnoliopsida; order Boraginales; family Boraginaceae; genus Echium; species Echium plantagineum. Next base: position 22,975,351 of record CM016568.1, on the reverse strand, counting down.
TAATAAATTGCAATCAGCCGTCGCCGACATCGCGTGACCATTGAACATCTGTAATTCTTCGTCTTCATCTGTAGTAAGTTATACGAATTTCAGAGTTACTTCTTATGAGATTTTTTGTTTTATTGTGATTATAATTGTTTTGTTTGTCTATAAGATGAGTTTTTTTTACTGGGATTACTCATGTTTTCGACAAATCAATTGTCTGATTATTGTCTAGGGTTATCCAAATTTAGTATATTCAATTCGATAGCATGTGTCTTTTTGTGTAGCTTAGTTGTTTGTTAGGGACTGTGGGTGTTCGTTGTTATGCTTGATCTAGAGTTCGTTGCTCTATTTATTGTTTGAGGGAGCCAATTAGTAGGTAGTCCTTTCCAAAGAATTTGTGTTGGGCCTCTCTTTGTTTGTTGATTTTTTTTGCCATACACAAATGTTAGACCTTGCTCGCAAGTAAGGTGTTTGTGAAAATGTTTGTTTGGATGCTTGAGTAGTTGGTTAATTCTTTTGGTTTTCTTGCGATTTCTATGTTGATTTGGTGCTCATTTCATTTGTCTAAGTACTCGTTGATTAGTTTTATCCGAATTTTGAAAAAACAGGGGTACCCTTGTGTTGCTAGATATGTGGTTTGGATGCTCATTATATTCAATTCAGCTGATGAAATGTAGGGCACTGTGTACCTAATCTATGTCCATTCTTTTTGAAGCTTGTAGTAATGAGAAAATGATTGTTGATAGGCATTGTATGCAGCTCCAGTATAAGTTGGACCATTATTCAGTTCAATTCTACTGGTTATGCACTGTCTAAAAGATGTCAATTTCTGCTTTTTTACTTTTTTTCAATTGTTTTATTCAGCTGGTTGTACGTTATGGAGGAAGATATTTTGGTTTAGAAACTTCAAAGGAATCTGAAATGATGATATTCTATATTTTGTAATCAGAGATCTCCGTATGTGTTGATTTTGTTAAATGTTCGATTCAGGTGGTTTTACGTTCTCTCAAGGATTTTGATTCGCCCCATCTTGTCATCGGACTTCAGAGTAGCTGTTTGATTTGTTCTTAACACCAATTGGAGATTCCTGAGTGAGTCATTTTTCAATTATCCTATGTCTCAACCCTTACATACATAGATTTTCTATTTTTCATTAGATCCAAACATAAATACCTAATTAATAAAGGATATTTTTGAATTCAATTTCATAGTATTGGTGGGTTTAAGAAGAATAGGTAATGAAAATCATTCATTTGATATATATAAGTATTTGTCTAATTTCATCTTTTATCTTCTCTCTTAGGCGAATTAGCTCTTCCTTCATTGATCTGCTTTCCATCTTGAAACACCACCACATTTTTGCTGGTTAAAAAGGAAAACTCAAGTGGAGGCGCCCCAACTATCAGCCCTTCATTCGAAGAAATAACTTCAGCAATCAACAAGTAAGTGACTAAATTGGATTTGGGGTTAATGATATGTGATTACAATTGCTTTGTTTGTTTATAAGATCTTTTCCATAAGAGTTATGTATGTTATCACTATGTAGTAAAGCTGAGTTTTTTCTATTGTGATTACTATTAGTTTGTTTATGAGATTGTTTCTTAGAGTGTGTAAACTTGGCCGGTAGTATACATCTTACTCATAGTTTGGACAAATCAATTGTTTATTTATTGTCAAGAGTTATGAGAGTGATGATTGAGTTCCTATTAGTAGCTTAGTTGTTTCTTAAAAACTGTGAGTGTTCATTGTTGTGCTTGATCGATTTTACCCTAGCTCTATAATCCACCCGCCTTCCCCAGTCCCCGAAAGCCCTCTCGAGGGCCTAGCCCTCTTTCTCAACTCGAGTCTCGCTGTCAATTTACTTGTTTGAGGGAGCCAATTACTGGGTAGTCCCTTCCGGAGAATTAGATGGTCTTTCTTAGTTAGATATTTGTGTATTGAACCTCTCTTATGTGGTATGGGCTATTCATTTCTGTTATGCATTTTCCCCTGATCTAAGCTTCTTTTTGTTGGCTTTCAGTCCTAAAATATTACTTGTCATTAGGCGTTTTCCTTTCATTTCTATTGCCTTTCCCATTTGATAAGTGATATAGGCAATTCCCTCTTATAACAACTCTTACCTTTGTCGTTATAGATAATAGGTTTGGTGCAACGACAATTGAGAAATCCAGAAAGCATGCCTCGTTCTAAAGGTATCTGATGTTTGCCCTTGTGTAGTCTGAGTTATCGTGTTTTGTTATATTATGGTGTGTTTTTTATGTGTGATTGTTCCTTTTTACAGTAACTAAAGAGTTATATAATAAGTAACGTAGAGATTACTATGCAACACATAAGGATCAGATTAATAAAAGGAATCAGATTAATAAACTCGTTGTTTAAACAACTATTCAGAGTTCCTAGAGCTCCTTGTAAGGCTTGTTGGAAAACCCGTTGTCGTACTTGATTAATCGCCTTTTGCTGCTCAAACTGAATAGTTTCATTTTTGTAATTGTGAACTGCTCGTCTTGATGGCAGCAAAGGGTTAAAATCTGGTGCTTCTTCAAAGTGTTCCGGATGTCGTGGTAGTGGCATGAAGGTCACAACTAGGCAAATTGGCCCTGGTATGATCCAACAGATGCAACAAGTATGCAATGAATGTAGAGGAAGTGGAGAGACTATAAGTGACAAGGACCGCAGCCCACAGTGTAAAGGTGAAAAGGTAGTTCCAGAGAAGAAAGTACTGGAAGTCGCAGTTGAAAAGGGCATGCAACATGGACAAAAGATAACATTTCCTGGGGTTGCCGATGACGAGGTAAGATGTTTTTTTCCCTTAAATTTTCATGGTTTCAGAATTTCATTTCACATACCATGTTGCAACAATGCTATGAAACTGACATGGTTTAGCTTTCTTCTTGCAGCCTGATATTGTAACATGAGATATAGTTTTCGTTGTTCAGCTAAAAGAACATCCGAAGTTTACTAGAAAGGGCAATGATCTGTTTGTCGAGCACAAATTGTCTCTCACTGAGGCGCTGTGTGGCTTCCAGTTTTTACTATCTCTTTAGGAGCTCAATTTCTTTGTTTGAAAATGGTCATGCTTAGCTCATGCAGATGTAGACAAAGAAAAAAATCTTTGAATAGCAATATCAGGTATGAGGTTTCGTTCCTGCTTTTATAACTTTTATTTATCGTAAAACAAGCTTCTCTGAAATTGCATTTAACACATTGTCAAAATTATATTTCCACCACCTGTAACATTTATAACTTTTGTGAACTAAGAGATGTTGAACTACAAAATCACATTAATAAGCGAGCATATAGTTCACTAAATGCTGCATTTTAATATGTTTAATATGCCTCAAATATATGTATATGTCAATCTTCTACTTTGAGTTGTTCTCATGTCAATTAGTTGATTAGCTGCCTTATGATGTTTAGAATGAGCCTGCATTATATGTATGTATTTCTCTTCTATTCTAAGTCACAAATTCATTTGAAAAGCTGCGTCTTGATATTTAAAATAGTAATGCTTAGCTTGTACATATGTAGATAAAGTCTAGCAAAGTGGCTTCGCTAGCAACCATCTGCAACATATGATTAGCTAGGAACCGAGTGCTTTTCCAACATAAGGAAGCTGTAAGTACATAAATCATAACAAAGATTCAGGTGGATGTCTTTTAAATCATAAAGTTTAATATCTTTTTGTTCTACATTCAAATGTGCGTAAGGCAACAATCTTCAAGTTGGCAAAAATAATAACTCTTTCTTTCAAGCTTTCAATGTACACCTTAGATGATATTATCACTCATATATCAACCAATCTAATGCAGGATCGAAAATGATGATTTCTCTGGCTCCATACTCACATTTATTTGTGGATCATATACCATGTATGCTGTTAAAGCGGCGCTTATTCCAGTTAGGATCAACAAGCCAGGAGAAGAGTACGTGATTACTGATATATTTGTTATTTAGTTGATTGAATTGTTGTTTACTTCGTTTGACTTGCTCTGTTGCTTTATATGTTGTTCCTCTGTCCCAAAATATTGTCCAGTTTGAGTTTCTATGGTAAAAAGGTAACAAATTTAACGTCGATTGCATTAATAAGCCGAAGAGAAGAGCCTGTGTTCAGTGATGTTTGTTTATTAAATTGGATGAGTTTTCTTTTTGCTACATTTTTGGTAAATTTAATTGCTAGCTTTGTACTTCTTCGATCTCAAAAAGATTGTCTCATTTAAGTTTTAATTGTCAAAATTAACAAATGTAACTGCAGTTTAACTCAAAATTGAAGTGCACTGAAACTACTAAAACTGAACAGTATGTGATCTATGATATTTGTGTATTTGGTAGCTTTGTTCCATTGTATACAAAAGACTATCCAGTTTGTGTTGTTCAAATTTACAATGTGCTTAACAGACACATAAATTTGACTTGAATTAAAAATTTTATTATGTAAGTAGTATTAAAATACTAGCAGTTGATGTTTTTCTCATCAATGATCCCAAGAAAAGAGTATGCTTATAAAAGTTTCTCATCAATAAAGCATTCTACGCCAGGGACTTTGAATAGCTCATTTATTGGGGCATCCACTATGTTTCTTTTATGCTGTAATTCTTGTGCGTATGTTCTGTTCAGATCTGACACAACACTCTCCCCACTGAAATGACAGTTGAGCGCAATTCAATTACACCAGGTTCGCAATCCCTCTTCACACCATTCTCAATATTATGCACCATAGCTTCAAATACTGACTTTAAATATATTGTTACAACCAGCTCAAGTAAAAAGTAACTTCTCCTGAATCAAGAAGTAGAACCATCTTCAACTCATAATACCCAGGTGGATGTTTGAGTTGTTCATAAGCTCCCACACCTTATATCTTTTGGAATGTACTACCTAAGCAATGAAGGTCCGGCGGTAAGACCTCACTGTCAGAACACTACTGTCCACTGCATACAACACAAAACCCACTACCAAATACTAACTTCACAATCTTCCTTACAGGGAACATAGGTGCAAAAACGTTTTGCAAAATGCAGCAGCTAAGGAGCTAATTGGCAAGAAGACACCACCACTACTGCTGCAATTATAAATAACTTATTTAGCACCTCCTCTTTTGTAAACGAATATGTAAATAGCCGAGGCCTCATCCAGCCCCCGACTCAAAGTTTCTAATATATATGAATTTCAGTTAGACCCGCGCATCCTCCTACTCAAACTCCAGCCCGGCGTTTGCCGGGCGCCCCTTACTAGTATAATATTAAAAGGGGATCACAAAATGCCACAATTTAGTCAACACTCCTTTCTTCAGGGCTTTCCACTCATCTTTCTGGTTGATGATCATTACATTCTAACCGATTTAAAGCAACGAAAAAGAGGATGTAAGAATAGTTTCCTCACTTCCATTTATATATCTTATAATGAGATTGAGACCTGTTGAAGAAGGTCATATTCCTCAATCGATCATGTCTAATTATTTGAGTAAGATAATAGTGATTCCTTTCTTTAACATGTCCCTTTTCAAAGATATTATGACATGTTCATATTTCTTATCAAGGTTGCATAATATCGGATTCCCTACCATTTTGATAGGAGACTCTTCAGAGATATTAGGACATGTTAATGTCGAACCGAGGTGTGCAACTTCACCTGATTGATTTTGTCTGTTCAGGGTCAAAGAGCTTACGCAGGACACAACTAGACAATTACCATAAACAAGAGACAGATGCTTTCGCATATTCTAGATTCAACACTCTCAGGAACTGAGTTTAACAAGATCGTAATGAATTTGCATAACAAATCCATGGGGCAGCCAGAGGCCAGAGCTCAGGACTAACTATTCCGATCGATTCCAGTTTATGAAGACATGATGCATTATCAACTATTCTAAGGTTTAGACATGGCTGTATTCGGGTTACAGTTTCTTCGTCGTCCTATGGTATTTGGTAAAACCACTGGACTTCTAAAAAAGAAGAAAAGAACTTACAGAAAGAGAGGGATTCGAACTCTCGGATAGCATAGTAACAATCAGTTGTAGAGACTCTGTTGTAAAGCTCATTCTTGATTAAATTACCACAAAAGGATAACAGAAAAAAATACATATACTGAACATGTATATACAGTATCAGTTCCAATAGTATGAAGACGAACACTACTTGAACCCATCACAGGACCACCCAACTCCCTTATTGACTGTCCTTTTTCCATAATCATTTAAATTTTGAAACTCAATTAAGACAGGAACACCTTAAAGTTATGTACAGAGTTTATCGCTTTGGGACATAAGATTAGTAAAGTAGAGCTTTTAACTTTAGAAGGTAAAATTCTACCACACAGATTTGTCACTAGATAATGGCCATGCAAAAGCGGTACAAAACTAAAACTGTCATATCAGACAAGATCACGCAGTCATGCAATGAGCACAAAGCGAACTATTCTTTCGCCTTTTACTAAAGAATACCGTGTGCTCGTTGTATTAAGTGACATACGCCAATTTTTGGAGGGGCTTCTCTTCTTGAGTTGCTCCCTATATAAATCACGTTTGAAAATTTGTTCATCATGTTTAGCTCTCAACCTGTTGAGTATCTAACTTCCGCATGCACCAAATTTTAACAGGTCAAACATAAAATGAACGATAAAATGAAGGATACTGATAACCGTGATTCTTTGAGAACTCAGAAAAACGAACAATAAGTCTATTGTCCATCAGCGAAGAGTTTTGTTTATATAAACTTGATTGGTTGGGCCAACAGCAACTTAGCCACACACTGAGCACATAGCCTTTTACTAAAGAATACGGCGTGCTCGTTGCATAAGTGGCATACATCATTTCTTGGAGCGGCCTCTCATCTTAAAGGGCAAGCGATTTCTTGACAGATTTAACTATGCTAAACTAGATAAGACACCTTATGAAACTACCATATGCGGGAAAAAACCCGAATCAACAAGATTATTATAGGAGTAGTATATAGTTAAAGGAAAAAAAGAAGGAATAATAAAGGGCCCAACCGGGTTCGAACCGGTGACCTATTGATCTGCAGTCAATTGCTCTACCACTGAGCTATGGACCCTTGTTGCGATATTCTGATATGAACCGAAGTGGATACTAAGTTATAGATTAGTAAAGGTGAAACATTTGAAGATATATCACTATAATTGTAATGAAGGCATTTCAATAACATCTTACAGATAATTTGACAAAATAGCAACCACGCAAGAAGGTGACGAAACTTTTACAACCGTGACATAAAAATATGGTTAAATCCTGTACATAAAGATACATCTGTTTGTATGCTAGTGAATAATATACGAATGCAATGTCCAAACTCGAAATAGCGGATATAACGACTCATTTAAACTTTAGATGAAAATAGGAACTAAGCATAGTAAATCGTTGCTAAGTGTGCCCTTCAAGAATATATAGTAACATCAACATATTTTATATATACAGAGTGGTATGGATTGCCTCAGGCCTCTTATAATTACGAAATTATAAAACATCTCAGAATTATGCTGAATCTATTATCCAATCTGATTTGATTTTCCAAAAACTAATAAACTTTGTAGCATCGACTTACACAAATAACTTTAACTAAATCCTCTAGTCTTAGTTCCACCGGCAAATTCTGAAAAACAAACTAAACTAGTACACAGTTATGTGACTACAGTATGAGAAAAAGAACAGAATCAATAATACTTGGTCCCACATGGAAATACTGACCATCACATAATTTTGAAAAGTAATAATAAATCCAATCAGAAGCAAAGAGGTAAGTCATACCTTTCTCGGCCTTTTGGCTAAGATCAAGTGTAGTATCTGTTCTTATCAGTTTAATATCTGATATGTGGACCATTGGTTCACACGATATTAACTCTATTTTTTTAGGGTGAGAATCCTTCATGGTAGCTTGCTACTTGGGTTCTCAAGTGTCGCCTTGGTGTAGCACTATTATCTTGGCCTGGCACAACCCACTAATTCAAATAAATTTTTTTGCCAGATACACATATATAATTTTTTATTTAATTATAAATGAATGCACAAATTATTTATTGGAGGTTTAGTTCTTTCCTTACCTTATGTTATCATATTTTACTTTCACTTTTGATTTTACTGACATTTTAGCTCAAGTTTGTAACTGCAGAAGTAAATTGTTCAGTATAATTATGTGGTTTCGCTTAAAGTAAAAGGAAGAAATGGACATTCAAACCTATTCTGCCATGAAGGTAATGAATTTGAACTTAGCAAATGAAAATCCTGCAATCTTCAAACAAACGATAATGCATTTAATAACTATGAGCTTTAATTCTCGATAGGCTGATATTCATTAACATAAACTCTCGTATCTAACCTTCTCCCAACGATGATATGGAGGCTATTTCGGAATTGACCCAAGGGTGAAGTTTGAACATTATTACTGCTTCACAACATACGCGAAGCATAGGTAGTGTATGATCCATTTTGATTCTATTTCATTATATCGATGAGTTGCAGAATATAAAATCTTTGACTTGATAGGACATTGGAAATAAACATCCTGATAGGCCGATATAGTGGAATAAATTTTTGCATATAGATTATGTGATGCATACTTTTATCGAAAGAACATAAATAAACATATAATACTGATAGATAAAAGAAGAAGACAGTGTTGAGGTTTACCTTGAATCTTTGAGCTCTGGGAAGGCCAACAAAAGCTTGCAGAAGGACTGAAGGAGAAGGACATCGTACGTTAGCAGATACATCATTTAAGAAACTTGATTGCTTTTCCCTACGCCAGTTAATCTTCAGTTGTTAGACCAAGTCTCCATTCACTGCATCAAATGAACTATAATAGCTTCAGTCGACCAGTGTTCAAATATGGTGCAACTTTTGACTACTTTAGAAGGTGAAGTTCTACCACATTGCTTTATAAAAAAATAATGGCCAACCAAAGGGGTATAAATTCCAATGACTACGAAATCAAAAGCATGCAGCCACCCATTGAGCACAAAGCGAACTATTCTTTCGCCTTTTACTAAAGAATACCGTGTGCTCGTTGCATTAAGTGGCATACACCAATTTTTGGAGGGGCTTCTCGTACCGAGTTGTTCCCCTATAAATCAGTGATGATGTTTTTAATTTCGAATAACCTTTTGTCTCTAATATTTGATAATCAGTGAGTTCTAAGCAAAAAGATATAATTCCTAGTTAGATACTTTATGGTCTGCAATGCATCCATGTCAATTACTGCTCTACTAGAACGGAAGAATGAACACACTGTAATCAACTATAGTTTCTCGAAAGAACATAGATCCATGTGTGGGTTCCTACTCTAGAATTTTTATTTGAGTAATGCTCCATGCCAAGCAGTTTGTAAACACCATATAAGAACTAACTGAACTTTGTTCTTCAAAAATTCGACGTATATAACTTTCTGTGTATGACTGCGATTACATTGAGCTGTTTCCAACAATAACTAATTCTAGTTCCGCCTCTAAAAGGCTAGGCATATTGTGAAAAACTAAACTACGCAAAACTAGATAATACACCTTATGAAACTACAAAATAAGAAAAGGAAACAATTATAATCCCACATGGAAATAATGACCATTACTTTCATTGAAGCAGCAAGATTAATGGAATCAGAAGCAATGTTTAACAGCATACCTTTCTCGGCCTTTTGGCTAAGATCAAGTGTAGTATTTGTTCTTATCAGTTTAATATCTGATATGTGGGCCATTGGTCCACACGATATTAACTCTATTTTTCTAGGGTGAGACCCCTTCCTTGTAGCTTGCTACTTGGGTTCTGAAGTGTCGCCTTGGTTTTGCACTATTGCCTTGGCCTGGCACAACCCACCAATTCTACTCCAATTTTTCTTTTATATTATGATTTAAATGTGAAATTATTTATTGATGATAACTTTTGTTCTTTACCTGATATTGCGATAGTTCACTTTCCCTACTTGATATTGTGACAATGCGACTATTTAGGTATAATGATGTAGTGTTGCTTAAAATAAAAGAGAGAAATAGTGGAGATTCAAACCTCTTCTGCCAATAAGGTTATAATTTGAACTTAGCAGATGCATATGCTGTATGCTTCAAACAAAACATAAGTTCAGTTAATATGATAACATGAGTTTTACAGTATAATTAAAACAAAATGACTGCTATAGTGGATATTGAATGAGACCAAAAACTGATATAATGTAGGGCCCAACCGGGTTCGAACCGGTGACCTATTGATCTGCAGTCAATTGCTCTACCACTGAGCTATGGACCCTTGTTGACATAATCTGGTACCAATAGCAATCAGTCCTAACACTAAATTATACTGTAGATTAGTACAGGTGAAACATTTCAAGATTTCTGACTATAACATCTTACAAACAATATGACAAAATCATTAGCGGCACAAGAGAATGAGGAATCTCTACATAGGTTACCCAAGAATCTGCTTGAAGATAATCGGTTTTGCAGGATACAATGCAGTACATTCAACTATGCGAACAATATGGCAGTCTATAATTCTTCACACCTAGACCAGAATAGGTGTCCATGTCCTATAAAATCGATAATTTCATATTCTCTAGCTCTCGGATACATGGATAAATCAAAATGCCCTGTTACAGTACCTATCATTCTTATCTATTGCTAACGCATTCACTTACCTCTTGTGCTAATTCAGAAAACCTCAAAAAGGTAAGGTTGTATACTATTATCCGACCCCCACCCTCCTTTACCCTGCTTAAGCGAGAGGTCTTCAAAGACATTGAGACATGTTAATGTTGACGTTAAATTGCGCACTATTAACATCACGCCTACCCCCGCTTAGTCGGCAGGTATCGGGACATGTTGTATTGCTGAATGCTGACTACACCAATATCATAATATAACCCAAAGTCCCAAATATTAATATTGAACTAAAGATTCAATTTTTCAAGAAAGATAATATTTTTATTACTTATCAGTTCAACCTAATCCAGAGTATCACTTCTCAGTGCTCATCACAAAGTCGATTGTACCCAACATTCATTAAACTACTGCATAATAAGCAATGAAGCTAAATCATGTTATAAACCAATAAAAACATACAGCAAAATTAAATTTGGCATAACTAAATCAGTTTATATATAATTGAATTTTAGCAAATTAAATTTTGCATGCAATATTGTAAGACAAATATAAGAAAAGAAGGCAAAGAATGGTAGTGATGACTCGAGGTTTACCTTTGCCCCTCGAGTACGAAAGCAAGCAGGAGCATGATAAAGAATATGAAGGCAGAAGAATATGGAACACTCGGGCCAAGTAGGCCGATTTTAAAAATTCGAAAGTAAAATGATTAGATCATCAAAGTTCATACCAAGTAGATCGATTTTAAAAGTTTGCAATTAAAATGATTAGACTATCAAAATTTACGGGCCGGATAAACTTTAGCCTTTTTTTAAACTAAACTTTACTTAATTGGTGATGTAATGTGCCATTGGATTGTTGAATGTTCTTCTAGTTAAAATTTATTTTATTTTTATATCATTGTAAAATATAGGTAATAAATGTTGCATTTTAACTATAGTGATAACATAAGCCTAGGAGCAAATAACGATATCCATTACTAGTATATATTTTTATATACTCCCTCCGTCCCTAAAAGATTGTCACATTTTGACTTTTGGTCTTAAGTTTGGTGGACCATCCATATTAAACTTCCTCAAGTGATCACAAATCAGTCAAACCTTCCCTTAACTGGCAATGAACCAAGCGTGACTTTGGGTTAGGAAAGCAACACTAAAAACGTCTCCAAGCTAACCAATATATATCACCCCCCCTCTATATATATAGATGAATCGGTAATAATCAGGATTACTAATACATATTTGAAGAGAGATTTTAGCATTGATTAATATAATGAAGCTATTTATTTCAAAGACTAATGCAAACATATTAATGTTGGTGTTTGTGGTGATAGCAAGCACCCTAGTACATGAAGCTAAGTCACAGCCACGTCCATTTTGTGGCACCACTTTCTTCTCTGCACTTGTGCAGCTCATACCTTGCCGGGAGGCGGTCGCCCCCTTCAGCCTCGTCCTCCCGTCGCAGTCTTGCTGCAACGCCGTCAAAAATTTGGGACAGCCTTGTTTGTGTGTGCTCGCTAATGGTCCTCAAATTGATGGTGTCGACCGAACCATGACCATGCAACTTCCTCTCAAATGTGCTGCCAACTTTCAACCATGTATGAATTGAGTCCCTCAATTGACGTATTCTAATTATTAGAGAGGGCCAAATGAAATTTATCTTATATATATAATTAATAATATTAATATAGATAATATTATTATTCATCTCATGATTCTCGTCTATTATTCTTTTATGATTATGCAGGTGAAATTAGAAAGTGAAGATATTGGTGGTAAAGAAGTTTACTCTAAATAAATATTTAATGAAGATTGCAGGGCAACAACATAAAGATAGAATTTGGTTATATAAATATTTACTATTTGGTTATCAATGTATTAAGCTAGTTGAATTGTTATTTATATTCCATCTTTTGTAATGGTTATTCTAGAAATAGCTACGAGTAGGCCTCGTCGAGCTTTTCTTTTCGATTTACTTGTTATAAACAATTGAGTTTAATATCACCATACCAACCATCAACTCCACAATCGATAAATAATTTTAATCTGATTTTAAGATCCTTTCTATATCTCATATTCTCACACAATCTATAAATGATTTTAGTCCTCGTAATGTGCAAATGGTCTTGAAATAATCTCTAAATTAATTTTTTTGTTACATTTATTTGTTAACGATTAAAACTTATTTTTGGGGATTTTAATTAATAATTTTTGTAAATATTTGAGATACATAATTGATATTTTGAATTTTATGTCATATTCACTGCCTTCGTCTTTCCCCTACTGAAACTGTTTTAAATACTAAACTTTGGGGGATGAATTTATATTTTTGCCCCAAAATAATCTTTAAATTTGTAATTTTAAACTTAAATTTTCTTTCCCAGTCAACAACTAATGTAGCCATTAATTTAGGGACCATTTTCACACCAACTGCATACTTACATGAATCATTTGTACATCGATACCACTTAATACGGAGATCAAAGTGTAACAATGACTCAGTCACTGAGATCATCTCAGTAATTATCTCGATTTTAGTGGATCCCTTAAATTTGTAAATTAGCTTAATGAAGTTCGGCTCTACAAAACTATATAATCGAATGGGTTCACTTCAATCTCGAGCCTAAAATATGAGGTCTTCTTCCGGCGCACGACACAAGACCTAGGATTCTTCGATCATTCAAACAAGTCACCATTACTATCTCCAATCCATTATTTTGATTGATTTTTTCATATATCTAGCTGAAATTGTGATCTTCAATTACTCTTAATTCTTTTTTTTTTTTGTAAATTAGCGATGAGATGAGTATCGAACCCAAGACCTTTTGGTCACTAGCAAGAGCCTTTTCCACTAGGCTATTCGATTAACTCTCAATTACTCTTAATTCTTATATTATGAAAACTGATACTCCAGACCAGAGTATTAGAAAAATATACATAGAAACTACTATGAATGACAAATTTAATTATATAAATTTTGTGTGTATTAAAATAAAGAATAAATAGTAATTATTGGTCATACTTTAATTTAATTTCTAACAATCAAATAAAATGGATTGGAGGAAGTATGTTACATTTGGCTCGAGTTTTTGAATCCTAAGTTTCATATTATATTATCAGGTGTAATTCAAGTTGTTTACTATCTAAAATCCTCGTATCCCTTTTAAACGAAGTCTCGTCGTAGACATAGAGACATGTTAAACTTATTCGCCTATAATATTGTATTGGTGGAGGTCGACCGTTGTTAATGTATATGATGAGCACATTAACTGGACATGAAAAAAATTACTGGACATGCAAAGAGTCTTTGATGACTCGTATGAAAAGTTTAATTCCTGAATTTTGATTAAAGAAAAAAAAACTACACGAAGTTGTTACACACTTTGTCAATTAATATTTGTGTCATCATCAGAACAATATGTGAATGTTCAAAATCATCCAACAATCTTTAGTTTCTTGAATTTTTCTAACATCATTAAACAATTAGAACAACATACTCATTCACACAATTCAAGCCTATATATACTACTTGGTTTCAACTCATTGATACTTCATCACATTAAATCTACTAAATTCTACTTTTCTCATGGCTTTTTTGCATACTTTCATTTTCTTGTTTCTCTCTGCATTGGGTAGTTATCAAGAAACATTAATTTCACTTTTGAACTTTTAGTATATTAAGAAATGTTATTAATTTGTCATCATTGGTTTTTTTGTTTCTTGGTTCCAGGATGTGATGCTGCTGTCTTCAGATTGAAGAACAATTGTAATGAGACCATATGGCCAGGAATATTAGCAGGATCAGGAAAACCACAGTTGAACAATGGGGGATTGAAGCTGAACCCGAAGGAAAATGCAACGATTAAAGCGCCAAGAGGATGGTCAGGCCGCATCTGGCCTAGGACAGGATGCTCATTTGATGATCAACACATGGGAGATTGCACCACTGGTGACTGTGGAAGTCGCGAACAATGCAATGGGGCGGGGGGTGAGCCACCTGTATCATTGGCCGAGTTCACGCTCGATAGCCCAATGGATTTCTACGATGTCAGCCTCGTGGATGGTTTCAACATTCCCGTTTCCATTATCCCCTCAGGTGCAGTAGTGAAGTCAAGGAGGGGCTACGATACTCAGTTTCCACAGATATCGACTATATATATTTGTCCTTTATACTAAAATCCTAGTTTTGTGTCAATATCCAGGTGGAAGAGGAAATTGTTCTGAGGTGAAATGTGTCAATGATCTGAACTTACATTGTCCGGTGGAATTACAAGTTACATCATCGAGTGGGAGCAGGAACAACACAATTGTGGCGTGTAAGAACCCGTGTATTGCTTTTCGAAAACCAGAATATTGTTGCTCAGGAGCATTCAACGACCCCAACATTTGCAAGCCTTCAAATTATTCTGCAATATTCAAAAGATCCTGCCCAAGAGCATATAGCTATCCCTATGATGATCGTACAAGTACTTTTACATGCAGAGGAGCAAATTATGATATCCTATTCTGCTAAATAGACAGAGAAATTTAATGTATGAAGTATTTCTAAATTTACATGTCATTTTCTATCTACTTCACATATCAATTTGTAAGCTGTCATACAGTTTCAACTTTCAAACAGAACGAATATATATACTCCTATATTATACTTCAATATCTGCAATTTCATTTCTTGTTTAATGAATGTGTTACAGATTATATGTAATAATATGGTAGAAAACAACATTTTCATAATTTAAGAGGTCATGATCTAGGCTCACGCACCCCAACTACACTTCGATCGCCCTCGTTTTAAGACTCATGAGTTTCATTCCAATACTTCCTTTTTCACGTGAAATTTCACTCTTGTTGCGCTTTTCAGGTCTCTCCGTCCACGTGAAATTTCAAGCTTCTCTTCTTTCTTCGTGTGGTCCATCTATCTTTATCTGTAACATTATTCATGACACCTTCTCAAACGAATTTTTGGTTTGGCTCGACATGAGAAGGATTTGACTGCACAAGAAATTTTTTTATACATATCCATTCGCTGAAAATCCAGAAAAACAAATTCAACAAGACTTGACTCGATAATTATTAAACCGGCATGGTCTGCTCATCTGGCCGACTTGTTGAAAGGACTGGCCAAGGCAAGCAGGCAACTCGAGAGAGACAATTCAAAATTTTCGAATGAGGAAACCAGTTACAGAAAACATTCAATCTATACCACGTGAACTGCTAGTATTTGTTTATTTGAACTTTGTTCCATACAACTTTGGTGGAAGTAGAAACTGAACACCTAATTCTTTCTTACATTAATATTGCGCTTGGAGATTCTGTTCCGTCTACGCCTCTTCATTACAATTCTATGTTCTTCTTCTTCAACAAATCTCATCAAAAGTTGTGGCTTCCCGGTAAGGAACATGAGCCAACCAATCCCCAACCCGAACACGATCCCTACACCGTATCCTGTGAGCACGGGCTTCCAACCGAAACCATCCATAAAACCTGAATCATCCTGTTCTGGCGATTGAGATAGATCAGGTGAATGTACCTTATCACCTTCACAAAATTTTGACAAAGGGAGTCCGCATAGTCCATCGTTCCCTATGTATGAATCATTCTCAAAAGTCTGAAATTGAGGGCCACCAGGGATTCTACCCGTGAGACGATTATGTGAGACATTCAACTTTGAAAGCGAATGCAGAGTCGTAAGATGGGTGGGAATTGTTCCAATGAATTGGTTTGAGGACATGTCCAATGACTCCAGCAAGGATAGATTTCCAACTGAAATAGGAATCTCACCTGAAAATTTGTTATTTGAGACATTCAATTGCCGAAGAGAAATTAGACTTCCAATTGAACTTGGCAAATTCCCTTCAAACTTGTTGGATGATAGATCAATAGTAGTCCACGTTGTCAAGATTCTGACAAGCTCGACTTGTAACCCCTTGTTCACCACGACGGTAGAATCCTTGTAGAAAGGAAAATCTCCAATGTATATGGCTGCTGGCATGCTAGTTTCATCGATTTCCATAAGAGATGTGAAACTTTCGAAGAGCATATGTGGGAGGGTGCCAATGAATTGATTGTGAGAAAGATCGAGTATTTTCAACTTTGAGAATGAAGTAAATGCTGCAAAACTTAATTTACCATGGAAGTTGTTGGATCTCAAACTGAGAACTCGAAGGTAAGAAAGGGATCCCAACCATGTAGGAAATGTGTCGTTCAAATCATTGTTGCCAAGATCAAGAACCCTCAAGAAGGTACATTTAGCCAATGATGATGGAATGACTCCTTGCAAACGGTTTCCATGCAGGTTTAGAGTTACCAATCGAGGCCCCGAAAAAGTGTTGGGAATGGTCCCTTCAAACTTATTCATGCTCATATCCAATACAGAGAGACGTCGACTCATGTTTCCAACACACTGCGGTATGGATCCCGAAAAATTATTGTTAGAAAGATCAAGCACATCCATAGAACTTAGACTACATAGTATTGAAGGTGGGATCGCTCCATAAAATTGATTATTGGAAATGAATAAATAAGTAACAAAAGAACCTAATTGAGGAAATAGACCTCGTATCAAGTTTGACCGAATGTCAAGAACAGCAATTTGTTGCAAATGCATTCCCTCTACATGGCTTATATAGTTGTAAGAGATGTTTAGAACGATATTGTATCTCCAGTTAGACCACAACCAACTTGGAATTTCCTTGATGTTATTCATGGAAAGATCTATATCGTAAATGGATTCTTGACTTCTTAAAAATTCCAACTCTGTTATATTGCAAGAAGCCAACTCTAATGTAAAAATAGATTGGGGAAGAACGGAGTTGTTTTCTCCGACAACAGACAGCCGATTGTGGGAGAGTGAAACAGTATCAAGTTGTTTCATGTTTGAAAATATATCCAGTCTAAGATGACCACTGAAATTGTTCGAGGCAATATCAAGAATCTCCAGATTAACAAGGTTAGAGAGTTCCATTGGTACAGGACCACTCAACTGATTGAACTCGAGGCTAAGCTCCTTCAACGATGGAAGTGAAGATAGCCAAGATGGCATTATTGTTCCAGTGAATGAGTTGTTTGCTAAGATAAGCACCACTAGATTTTTCATTTCTCCAGGGAATGAAGGAAGAGAACCTCTGAGCCTATTATGTGCCAATGCAATTGTCTCAATTTGTGGCATATTTGTGAACATTCCATTTGGGAGTGATCCACTGAATCCACAATAAGAGAGATCCAACTTCTTTAAAACCTCGAGTTTTCTGATCGAATCATGCATTTCCCCACCAAGAGGAATCCAGGAAAGATCCAACCATTCTAAAGTCGTCGAACTGTTCCATCTTACACTTGGTAGGAGGCCGTAGAGCTGTGGATTGCGTTGCAGACTAAGCTTTTTCAAGCTTGGCAAGTGAAAAATTGTCTCTGGCACTTCACCATGCAACTTGTTATATCCAAGATCAACATTCTCCAGGGATGCAGATAGATTATTCGGAATGGAAGAAAAGATATTCAAACTAGTCAAAGAGACTCGACTTAATTTTGTCAAGTTGGTTAGAAGTAAGCTAAAAACATCAGGTGCAAGAGTGAATTGATTATCAGATAAATCAAGACTAGTTAACTCGGTTAATTTCAAGATTTCGAAAGGAACTTCACCTGCAAAGCTGTTAAACGATAAATTGAGATGCGTCAAATGTGTTAAATTACCAAAGATATTTGAGATTCCAATCGACCCTGTGAGTTGGCTGCAGCTAAGGTCGAGCTCTATAACATGGCCTGAAACATCGTCACAAGTAACCCCTTTCCAACTACAACAATCTGTGTTGTTGTCCCAAGTCTTAGTTTTGGGATAGGAATCAAAACATCCAGGAGAACCAAACTCATCAATGCTAAAAGTTTCTTTGAATTCGAGTAAAAGAAGACTTTGTTCATGAGAACATGAATGTTGTAAAGCTGGACATGGAGTAGAAAAAAGTGAGTTGAATAATACAAAGAAAAGGAATTGGAAACATTTAGCCATGCTTCTCTTTGCTAACATGATTATAATTTTGATTAATAGTTAAACCAACTCACTAAATAGAGCACCATATTAACTTATTGTAACCACTTGCCCTGAACTTAGATTGATATAGTATCTGATTTTATGGATTGAACTTACACACCTAGAATCTTTTTATCATATTTTTTTGTCTCACACAATTTGTTTTAGTGATATTCCAAATGGCAATTACTCCAAATCAAACCAAAGGAGTCAAACGGCATATCCATATATTCTTATATACTTGAATCAATCAATCAGGTTGTGCCACATCACTTGATAAAATATTTTTAATCGTTCTCCAGTCTCCACCCCCAGTGGCCAGTGGACCTCGACAACTGGGCTTTCAAAGGAGTATATATGGACTAATGGACTCAGCATGAGTGCATGACCGAACTATTTCGACGATTTAATTCGTCGAACATCTATTTTTAAGATTTGATTTCACGTTTGTAAGTGTATGTCAAATTTTTTGAGTCGAATAATAAAAATCGAACCAATTCGAATCGAACATTTTACGTTCACTTACAGTCTGATAACGATCATCAGCCTATCAACGTTTTATCAATATTTCGGAAGCCGTCTTCCTTATTTTTTATGCTTATCAGCATCGCCAATAAGATGATACCGATATCGGTATCCATATATAGAAAAAAGAAAACCGACGAATATTGTCATTATCTCCCAACTTTTTATTTATGTTCTCTATTGATGTGGGGTCGTCCAATGTATACCCTCCACCCAAAAAGAAAGATTTCATATATAAATGATAACTTCCTTTTTTATAAATATCTTTCTCATATTCTTTGAATTATAAAAAAAGTTGCATCCTATACATGATCTAATAGTTTGTAGAAAATATCTAGTAATTTAGAATTCCCGTATCATGAGATAAATGTCTAAAACTCATAAAAACCCATTTCAATCAAAGTCAAATTTCTTTGTTGTTGTATTATTTGATATCTATGTACCATTACATTACAACATTATCATTCTCTACCTTCTATTTTGATTTTTATTAATTGAAAATGTTATGTAAGTAAGAGCCTGAACTCTAATTCAAACACAAAGTGTAAAAAATAATAGGTTATTAATACTTGACCCTTTATCTATTTACCAGTTAAGCTATGTTATAAATCATGCATAAACGTACGGGTGAAAGTAAACTTAAAAAAACTCATAGGCCTTGGTGTGATGATTATCGACCCATATGCTACTGTTTGACAAAAAAAAAAGTAAACTTAAAAAATAAAATTTATTAGCAACATAATTAGAGAAAAAAAAAAACAAAGGGGACTCAAATATTCAATAAATGTTTAATCTGAACAAAAAAGAGCTACCCCCCCCGCCCCCCCCCCAGATCTTCACATTTATCATCAGCTTCAGATATAAAAAATAGATGATCAAGTAGGGTTCCAACTTCTTTTGTATTACATTGTTTGTTACCTTTTAAATCGATGATTATTATCAATACTTGTAGTCGAAAGTTTAATAGTCGATAATAAAACATGAGCGAATTGAAGGAATAACAACTTAAGACGACAATTTGATTTCATTTGAACTCGATTAAAGCTTATAAATACTTGATAACAACATCGATACAATTCAATCCATAATTGTTATAATTCAATTATTTCTTCAAATTCTAATGATCTTCGCTGCTTTCACGACCGGATTCTCCCTTTCGATAGCCTCTCGACCGGCTGATTTGTAGTCGTAGGTACAATCATGCCGGTCGGAGTATCGGTGTGTCGAGCAAAACAGCTCGCCACACCGACATCTAAACCCGGTCAACCCCACCTTCCTTTTGCATCCCCAACACCTGTTCACCTCCCTCTTTACCGGATAAATTGAGCTAGGATCGGACAACCTTGATGACATCATCGGATCACTCGCCGCCAACCTCGGAGAACTAGGTGACAACTTCGGAGAACTGGAGGAAGGAAGCGGCACCGGCGTGGTTGGCGGAAAAGTAGCCGGAGAAGATGAGGTGGTGGTGGTGGTTGGATTTATTGCGACGGTGCAGTTGTTGATGCAGGGTGTGATTGATTCGGGCACCATGTTGAACTCTGTCTCTTCTTTCTCAGTCCTCTGAGCCATTTTGTGTCCCAAAATAGTTGTCCGATTTGAATATTGTAATAAAATAAGTTACCAAAACAATTGCCCAATTTGACTTACAAAATGATGAAGAACGAAATATTTTATCAAATGATTATCCGATTTAATTAACAAATTGCAAATACAAAAGAATTTCCCAAAATGATTGTCCAATTTTGAAGAGATGGGAGGAGGATGAAGAGGGGGGTGGAAATGGGACAATTGATTTGGGAAGAAGGAAGGTGTTTTAAGGGGGGGAGAGGGAGGGGGTGATGAAGAAATAATGGGGTCATAGGGACGCGTAACCGGCCAATTTGATAAAGATAAGTTTACGAAAGTGCCCTTGCTTGCTGGTGGTGGTGGGGTTTGGTCTAGATAAGAGGCTTGACGTGTTTCTTACTTCAGCATATCAACACGTTGATTTAATTATTGTCGACATAGTTTTATAATATTTGATATTTCGTTCAAGATTTAATTGAATAAGATTTTTATTAGCCTGTCATGCTAGACTAACGAGGTATCAAATACTCCAATTTTATAAAATAATGACAACATTATGGACTTAGAATTACTTTTATACGAGTTTGAATACATTATAATTTAATAAAAATTTATCATTATTAGTCGTTAAAATATTTATTGAGTAGATCTCGAGTTGTATTTGACAAGGTAATGAGAGTTGTAATAAATACGGTTGATGTCGTTACGTGATGGAACATTGAACAACTTACACCGAACAAATATCGGCATTACCAACAAATATTCAACTTGGCAAGTGCCCACCATCTCTAATCATTCAAGTTCATCTCATCAAATAAATCAAACTCAAACCGTCCCTTGTCTGCAGCTTGAGCTACATGTCTACATCTCTTTAGGGTCAATATGGGAATTTCACCCTCATCCTCTACCCCACAACAAATTGGGATAGATGATAAGGTATAAAGAAAGGAGGAAAAAGGAGGCGCTGTCTCATTCACGCTTTATAGTTTTTATCACATTACTAACAAAAATAAGTAAATAACTATATCGATACAATAAATTATTATCTTTTTTCGTTTTTTTAGCTGAATTTGTAAAATTTTATTTTTATTTTTATTTTATAATTGACTTGTTACATCTCTAATATTCACAATATATGATGGATTTTCCCTCCTAAATTTATGTTTAATGTATTCAAAATGCAATAGTATAATATTAATACATAAATATTATTATTTCTTAATTAATATTCAAAAGAGTTAAAAGAAAAACTAAAAAAAAAGATCTACATTGCTAGCTCATGATAACTTATCTATTCTTTTAAATTAAATTTCCTATAAAATTAATAAAATTTAGAGTTCTTTTCTTCTATCTTAATCTTTGTTGGATTTCCAATAGAAGGAAGGAAAGGAGAAGAGGGGTGTTGTCTGGTATTATATCCACAGCATTGAGCCGCCTTATCTGACCGCCGCATGCCTCCTCTTTCGCTTTCATGTCACTTGCCTTCGTACACGTGTCATCTTGTGTATCGCCACACAGTGGGACACATGGACTGCTGACGTGCCAATATTAAAATTCGTAAATGAAATTTAGTTGATATAATTAATAAGTCAAAGTATATGCCCTGGCTCGTTCGACTCTGGCTCATACGGTTTGATTCGAACGAGCTGGACGTTGGATTCTGACTCGTTTGATTTTATTCGACAGCTAACTGATTAGAACTGAAGTGAATCTCAACCTTATTTTTTAGTATTTGTTGAACATGTGTAATCTCCCTTGTTGCATAGAAATGCAAGCTGATTTCTTTTTCACTCTACAAAACTGAGTTTATACTGTAATAAATAAATCATACAAATATTCCATAGCAACCACATCCAACCGTTGTATACCCTAGTACATCAAAGTCTATGGGCACTGGTCAATTAGCTATGGAAGAGAATGTATTGTCTCCCAACATCTCAACTCTCAAACCACTCTTACTAGGGAGTGCTGCTGTTTCGACGACAAGCGGGGAATGAGAACATGTTACACAACTGTTATCAGATTGCTTTGTGACATTTATTTACTGTTTCAAATTGCTTCAACTCTCAAACATGTCACAACATTATTCATAATTCATTCATTGATGGAAGTTATTTGTGTATATCCTTGGTGCCTCCCTGCATTATTGTGTCTGCATCATCCGAAAGTTCTGCATCTGAATGAGTTGATACAAAATGTCATAACCATAATTCATAAATCTGAAGTGAATGAAAAACACAAAAGAGAAAAGGAAAAAACAAGTCAATGAACATAGACTCTTTCAAGCACGAAAAGAAAATATCTTTTAACCACATGGTGCACAAGCAGATGTTATAATAAAGTGGCAAGATTCCAGAATCCCAGACCAGTACTGAATAGAAAACCTCAAGTCGACAAAAGATAAAAAAATATAACAAAACACAAATAAGAATAGATAAAATATCCGAAGAAGCCTCACCTAAAAGATCTGATCTGTCGCCAATCAGCAGAAACTGTGTGAATTAGAACCACAAAGCAAGGAGCCTGAAGTTGCAATAACTTATACATTAACAAATTGTAAATAGCATGAGATGCACATCAACAAATCTTTTGTATGTTCCTGGGGGTTCAATGTCCATCACAACATGTTTCTCAAACTCGGCAACAAGTTAGTAGAACATACTAGAATGAGGATAGGAGATGATACAAATCTTTTTTTCTTTCTTTTTTTGTAAATTAGCGATGATGTGAGTTTCGAACCCAGGACCTTTTGGTCACTAGCAAGAGCCTTTTCCACTAGGCTATTCGATTAACTCGAGATGAAACAAATCTTGAAGTGAAGAAGTTTTAATAACTGCAACAAGTCAAATCCATGATGAAAACACACCTTCAATGTAACTACACACTATTCATCTCAAATGCATATTGCTGAGGAACTCTGATAGTCTGCAAGGAAAACATGAGTTTGAGAGGGAAACAACATTAAGAGTACACCAACAGTGCAAGATTATAAACCTGATTTCTTTAGCAATCACAGTCTCTCCATCCTCACCCCCAAGATGGCGTAATACCACTTCTTCCAAACGACCATCACGATAAGCATGCTGTCAAGAAGAAATACCAATCCATTAACAGACAGTACTTCAATTAACAATAATCCAGAGAAGAACTGAGTGAACCAATTAAGTTTTGTTTCAACTCGCTTTCTGGTTCTTAGTAGAAATCCAGGGAAAGGATCAAGTTGCAGAACTCATTAGAACTATTAGCAAACATTTTTATGCTATTAACAAAAATGAAGCACAGCTTGTGTTGATAGCAATATTGAGATCTTGAACAAGACGACACTTTCAAAACCCCAACTTCACAAAAGGTTGCAAAGTAACAAAGTATCATACAAGTTAAAAAAGTGTCCCAATATAAGGGTTTGTGGACCTTCTGAATGAATTCATCATGTGCTCCAAATAGAGTACGGCGATGGCTTAGTACATATTCATATCCTCGCCAATATGCAAATCACCAAGAAACTCTTTAAGATTAACTTGAAAGCCAATGCCTGGGCTATGTCATTTTGTATATCCTTGCTACTTAAACTGCCAAACTTCTCTAGACCTACCTTCGTGTCTGATGCATTTAACAGGTAAAAACTAAGTCCTCGAGTATTCATCTCCTAGTTGTAACTTCATTATTGTTCATCGCTAACCAAACATTTTGAGTTATATACTTCTGACATAATTGCATATTAGCAGCATTCCAAATATGTGAACATGCCCTGAACGGGTGATGGAAGAAAGGAAGCCGAGTATAAGCAAGAAGGCATTCTCCACTAAAAGCCCTGACACGCAAGATCATCATAACTCTTGTATAGGACATGAGTTAACCCTCATGATTGACGGAAAAAATGAGACCTTCATTAGGGCAGTGACGTTCCGGGTTGATAAACCACCAAAGCTATGAGACCAGAGTACCAGACAGATATCTTCGAATTGTGACTCCATAATACAAATTCCTTAATGCTTTGCAGAAGATGTGGTACTACTAAATGATGAGATACACCCATATTAGTTGCATTAACATGCTCAGATATGTAGTTACCTTGTAGAAGCAACTAGTTCCGAATGGGCAACTTCCATTTCCAAAGTCAAAATGTTTACAATCAATAGACCTGCATACAAACTTTCTTATCAGAACAAAAATCAGAGAAAAATGTAAAAGTAAAGAGAACAAGTCTACTAGGCAATGCGAATTTGCATATTTGTTTCGAAGGAAGATGAACCTACAATTCTTTCATCCAAAACTATCTTCCCTCTCTCTTCTTCTTATATTTATACACAGAAGAGTTGCAAGTTAAGTATGTAACATAAGGGACGAAGCTGGAAAATGATGCATATGCAAGTGCTTGTAGGCTCCTAATTATGTATTGAAAAAACAAAGTTCTAGCAATAAGGCGAGCACAACACTGAAAAAATCTTGAAAGTTAAATAAACTTAGTAAGGAAATTACTAACTGATCCTATGTCCAACCCCTAAAAAAGCATTATTAAGACAACCGTACCTCAGTTTTGCTTTGTAGTTATCAACAAGCTCTTCTTTTTCTTTCTTTGAGAAATACCAAATGACACTAGGGACAATAAAGTATGAAAGCTTTCGGCATATAGGGCATGCCCTCAGAGTTGAATTCACATCCATACCAGTGGCTGGAGAACTATTTCGCCAATTTCTTATACATGAAACACAGAATGGATGATCACATTCTGATAATATTCCAAACTTCCTTTCAGCTGCAGTGGGCTTTGCCAGAACACGTTCAAGGCACACACTGCACTCTATCTCTTGACTTCGCTTTAATGATTCAAGATGCGTCTGTCTTTTCTCACATGTTTTCCTGTGTTCTTCTCTCTCTTGGGGCCTAAAAGGATGTAAGCATTGTTTCCCACAGGTAGCACATAAGTCTCCATGGATGTGGGGACAATTTTCACCGCGAGGACAACTACCAGCAGCAGCAAAAGAACATAATGGACGATCACAAGGATCGACACTCCTTGGATCCCTGGTATCACCATCATCGATTGAATCATGAGATAAAGGCTTTTCACTCCATGCCGGTAAGTTCATTGACACAAAATGTTCATCAAGGACTCCATCAGTAGTATGAACACCACTTCTAGGAACAGCAACAGCTCTAGAGACCGAACGAGGATGTGATACTGCTGATGAACCAGAACCTGGAGACGATAATAACTGAGAAACTTTAACATGGTCATACCTACACCGGCTGCCGTAAGCACAATTTCCTTTTTGATAGAAAGTACAGATCTGCAATCACAATTAGGTATCTTTAGAATTTATCTTGTGAGTTCTGTTTTGAACAGCATAATATAGCTGTACAAAGAAAATAAAACCAAGGAAGAAACCTACATTATTTGGCGGGGCACTCCAGTCATGTGAGAATTCACAGTTCTCTCCTTTCAGGCATGCCCCATGAGCGAAAAACTTACAAAGAACCCTAAAAGGAACATAAATGAAGCATATGATTAAAGTAGGGTTCATCTTAAACTCTAATCAAGTGTACTTGAGTACTAAGTATCTCAACTAGTGTCGGGAGGAAACAAAATTTCATCAATCAATCAATCATTTACCAACACCAGAGTAGTAGGTAGTATAAGTATAACACGTCATATCAAAAAGCCCGAGAGTTATCTTACATCCTCTGATACATAATATGATTGTCCAGTTCAGAAACAAAGGCACTTCAAAAACAATACTTCGAGTTTAACACATTGCAAATGATAGAAATGCAGCATCCACAATTATGTTATATCATATCAGTTTAAATTATAAGAGCTACTTTCGTATCTAACTGCATTGATTGTAATGAGTCCTATAAAAAGACCTTGTCTTTCTCAATTATGTGATGAGCAAGAATGATAACACGTCTCTGACGGGCCAATTACTAAATTGATTTTTGTGATATGACCGAGAAATTTGACACATATATATAACCAACATCATTGATTAGCATATTCTAGCTTGTAGTGAAAATCTTTAAGCCCAATCCTACTATCAATATGATCCTAGAATCATGGTACTTAACCTATTCAATCGACGGCACCATTAACTACAAAACACAACTCCAAACCCTGAACAAAGCCTTTCATACAAGCTTTTCGAGGCAGGCTCCCTATAATTGATTCTAGAACAATCAAAACCCGTCCAACATTAATAACACCATCAAATATCCTAATCTGAGCTGATAAAATAGAAAAACTTCACAAATTAACCAAATCAAAACCGATGAAAACTTCAATTAATTAGAAAAATATACATTTCCATTGATTTAACTACATTTTTAGTAATACCTAATTGAATACAAACATGAATTCTCTCAATCTGAGCTAAGGAAATAGCAAAACTTGACAAATTAAATAAACCCAAAACAATTGTAAACTTCAATTAATTGGCAAAACTAAAATAATATTAACAATCATTAATTTAATTGAAAAAGGAAATTAAATTGAAATTAAGTAATTATATCGTACCTTGTCTTCGACATAGTCGAGCTCAGGTTTAGAAATATGTTTCAGATGAAAGCCCGAAGAGCTCGCTTGCTTGTAATAAGGGGAACTTTTATTTATTTAATTAGTTAGTTTTGTTTATATATGTGTATGTTATTAAAGGGAAATTGATGGCTAAGTAGTGAGTGGGTGTGGTTTTTTGGGGTCGGGTGATTGTGGATCGATTGTATCAACTCAATTGATGATAGGGGTTGAATTAGTTATATGGGTCAAATTAACTACATACTTGCGAATGCATAATATGCATGATAAGTAATGGCAGGTGAGATAATTTTTAATTGTTTATAATTTAAAAATATCGATTATCACTGAGACGAAAAGTTAAAAATAATAAAAAAATTAATATTTAAGAACAAAAGCACTCAATTTGTCCCTCAGTTTATATTTCTTCAAGGTAATAATTTTTACATTTAATCTGGTGATTTCAACAATATTTTTTGTCCAGTTTTAGACTTTTAGTATGAAAGTAAGTATTAGAGTTCGTTTGTTTATTGAAATAAAACTTATTAGCATTTGGTTATGTTTAGTTTATGATAAAAAGTTGAAAACTCTAACAAAGGCCTATCAGAAAACTTACTCGATACCGTGGGCCATGGCCCATGAATCTTTCATATTGGAGTCGGTCTCGTATTAGCAAGAAAAAGCTTAATGTTCAGTGTCGGCCCATCTAAATCTCGCATTGCATTACCATATATATCAATGACTTCGTGAATCACGATCACGAGAAATTAAAAGGTTAGGCGCTTGACAAAATTAGGATGAAAAAAAAAAATTACTGTATTTTAAAAGATTTAAAATTGAGGGAGCCAAATTTTGAAAAAAATAACTTAAAAGACTAAGATATTATGGAACGAATCTCTTTCTTACGTAAAGGATTGTTGTGTTGTGCGCTACATATTTACAGAGACCATTTGTGTATCGATACTACTTAGGCACTTACGGATATAAAAGCACAACAGTGATCCACTTATTTAAAACTATTTCGACAATCGCGTCTCATGATTGTGTATAAGAACATAAATATATAACTTAATAACAATTATTCGATTTATCTTTATATTATCATCTATCTAGTAGACAACACTCGGAGGAATGCTATTTTGAGATCAGACATGATACATCATCATGGACGTAATTAAGCATCTTCTGGTTGATTTCATTTTCTGCAAGTAATTCTATGTTTCATAATTTTTTAAGATTATTACTTAATTGTCAAACCGTTCCTCATTGTTGGTTAAATATTTATATAATTTCACTCGGTATTATAAAAGTCATCTCCTATTAAATATTAATAGAACCTGTGACTTTATTTAGCTAATCATATTTAAATAGTCCAGCAAACAATTTGTCTCTCAAGCAATACTAATTATTATCGAGTTGTACTTATATGCTTACAACTATTTTGTGAGCACCATGCTCACAAGGGTTTCATGGTCATTTAAGAAATATATTTTTTTATGGAATGTGAAAAAATAACACCAAATTTATTGCACTCCAAATTTATTACCATTTATTAACCAAAATAACACCCAAATCTGGAATCTTAATTATGAAATTTTACAAAATATACTCACAATTTTAAACTTGAATACTTAATACATATAAACAATACAAATTTGATTGGTGTACTCAAATTAAATTTTTATTTTCTATTGTGATTTATATAATTTGGTTTGGTATTGCATTAAGTCTAGTCAAGACAAATTCAATTGGTATTTTAATTATTCCACCAATTTTGGTAGTAATCATATTACAATTTCTTAAGCGGTTAGAGTTAATTTTGTGTTTAGAGATAATGAGAGATACCAAAATACATTTTAAGCATAAATAGTAAAGATATATAAATAAATTTTATGTGGTGTTATTGAAGAAATATGCAACACCAATGTATATTATTCAGTGGTGTTATTGAACAAGAACGAAACACCAGTGTGTATTAGTAAATGGTGTCACTAAAAATATATCTAAAATGAGATTAATACAAGAATTGTTTATTATTGAAGAAATATATCTAAAATGAGATTTATACTAGTAAAGATATATAAATAAATTTTATGTGGTGTTATTGAAGAAATATGCAACACCAATGTATATTATTCAGTGGTGTTATTGAACAAGAACGGAACACCAGTGTGTATTATTAGTAAATGGTGTCACTAAAAATATATCTAAAATGAGATTAATAGTAGAATTGTTTATTATTGAATAAATATAACTAAAATGAGATTTATACTAGTAAAGATATATAAATAAATTTTATGTGGTGTTATTGAAGAAATTACAACACCAATGTATATTATTCAGTGGTGTTATTGAAGAAGAACGGAACACCAGTGTGTATTAGTAAATGGTGTCACTAAAAATATATCTAAAATGAGATTAATACTAGAATTGTTTATTATTGAAGAAATATATCTAAAATGAGATTAGTACTAGTAAAGATATATAAATAAATTTTATGTAGTGTTATTGAAGAAATATGTAATACCAATGTATATTATTCAGTGGTGTTATTGAACAAGAACGGAACACCAGTGTATATTTGTAAATGGTGTCACTAAAAATATATCTATAATGAGATTAATAGTATAATTGTTTATTATTGAAGAAATATATCTAAAATGAGATTAATACTAGTAAAGATATATAAATAAATTTTATGTGGTGTTGTTGAATAAATATGCAACACCAATATATATTATTCAGTGGTGTTATTGAAGAAGAACGGAACACCAGTGTGTATTAGTAAATGGTGTCACTAAAAATATATCTAAAATGAGATTAATACTAGAATTGTTTATTAGTGAAGAAATATATCTAAAATGAGATTAATACTAGTAAAGATATATAAATAAATTCTATATGGTGTTATTGAAGAAATATGCAACATCAATGTATATTATTCAGTGGTGTTATTGACATGAGACTGAGAAAATTCATTGGTTTTTTATTGAAATAATTAAAATTAGAAAAAATATATTTCAATTTATTTTAAATGAGATTAATACTAGAATTCATATTTTCGACATTGGTGAGCTGAAGTAATCATTGCATTTACCTTCCTCTCTCCAATCTCAATTAATTGCTAATTACTCTATCATTAATACCCAAAATACCACTATTATTGTTTTTCCACTTAAAGATGTAAAGACAAAAATACCCAATTAAATATGAACCATAGGATTAAAATATCACTTAAACTCTTAATCTAACGGCTCAGATAGTTGTGAGCACCATGTGAGCATGACCTCCTAAGCATACAAGAATTTTCTCATTATTATCATGACCATCATTAATTGGTTAATATTTTTTTCCTTGTTGTTTATTGTTTAACTATTTTCCCCCTTTTTTAATTTGTTCTCGCACTATATGAATTATATGTATCAGCACAAGTTTAACTAATAATTATACACAATTAAGTACTATTCCTTCCTTCCCTAAATGATTATCACTAAATGATTGGTACATTTTAAATTTCATGATCAACAAAACACGATTTAAAACGTAAATATCTGTTATTTTACATACGAAAATTATAAAATGTTGATATTTCAAAAATATATATTGAGAAGTCTAACAAGATTCCACATGATTATATTATTTATTATCGTTTAATGAAAAATTTTGATCAAAATTTGACCACAAAAGTTAAAATGTACCGATCCTTTAGGGACGAAGTTACTAGTATATATTTCTATATATGTGTGTTCTTTTGGAAGTTGACCCTTGACCAAATATATACCTATTTGAAAAAATCAGTAATCATAATTTACAACAATAAGCACATTATCAATTTCGACGCGTAAAGTGTTTCGTATAATATAAATATTAGTCATATTGGAAGTGCAAAAAAGCAAGTGTGCCATGGCTGGTTTTAGTTTGACCTTCGCACGTCTGCCAATTCAATTACAGAGATACTCATATACATCATGCTATCACGATTTATCAACTGGTCATACCTGCATGTACATACATATTACTTACAAATTTCTGAATCCCGATCATCCGTTACATTTTGTGTGTATTTTCTATTATTATATTATCTAAGATCATGATGTGTTCTATTTGTGATTTTCAAATTAATTTATAAACACATACATGATGCATGTGATGAGGATTTTAAGCTAGTCTAAAACAGTTTCATAAAATATAATAAACTTATTTTTTCAATAAT
The DNA here is from genome assembly GCA_003412495.2 of Echium plantagineum. Taxonomy (NCBI): domain Eukaryota; kingdom Viridiplantae; phylum Streptophyta; class Magnoliopsida; order Boraginales; family Boraginaceae; genus Echium; species Echium plantagineum. The sequence goes on along the minus strand of CM016568.1, from coordinate 22,943,933 downwards.
CTAGGGAAGGTGTGTTTGTATTGTCATCTTCGATCAGCTCAGAAATAACCTCTTGTTTTGAAAGAAGTAATGCAACATAATATAATTCAACTCACTACAGAGAGGGAGCCTATATAGAAGCTTCCAAACATATTATCTTATTACAAGTTCTATATAGGGCTGTGAGCGAACGTAAAACGTTCGACTCACGGTTCCGTACGAATATACAAACGTTAAAAATGGATGTTCGACCGAATGGTGCGAAATAGTTCGGTCCGACATGTCAACATATTAGACTCCAATACACCATTGATCCAATATAATATATATACTTCATGGACATAGTCCATTAGTTAGTATAACCTAACTTAAATCATAAAAATCACTTATATTTCATATCTCTTGATTTCCTACTCATTACATGAGTCATGAGTTAGCTCGTTCTCATCCGCCCAAATATTCAATCGCATTGAGGATTTTTTGCAACCAAACTGAACATGTTTGCACAGTTCGCAAATAGTTCGATCCAGTTCGCATATTGCTGACCGAGGCGAACGTAAGGTTGGATGCGGTTCCCAAATAGTTCGGTCCATTCAACCCTTTGCGGACCGAACTCGAACATAGCTACGTTCGGTATAGTTCGATCCGTTTACAGCCCTAGTTCCATATAATTCGACCCTCTACCCAAAAATGCCATATTAGGAGGTACTGAAAATATGGTGGTAGTAATTGTTCAAATGATCTCATTTTAGCGGGTAACGATTGCACTTTGGTCCTCATAACTGGTAACAATGCACAAATGGTACAAGTAACTAGTAAGTGTGTATGTTGTGCGCAAAAAGTCCCTAAATCAATGTCTCAATTAAATGTTAACAAAATAGAAAATTCAAATTCATAGTAAGTAGAGATCGTTTGCGTACACGATACACACTTACATGGGTCATTATGTGCTCACACCATAGGCACTTATTGGGACCATCGCGACCGCTTTGAAAAAGCCTAAAAATAAATATACGTCTTAATCTTTTATGAGAATTAAAAAAATGGCCCAAAAGTATGTGCATTCAGTAGGACTTAAGGCAATTATTAACTTAGGGAATACATTTACGGAAATCATTTGCACAACGTTGTCACTTAAGAAACCAAAGGCTCTTACTAGTGACCAAAAGGGTCTCGATACAAAACTCACCCCATCGTTAATTTACAAAAAAAAAAAGGACCACCTAGTTGTTGAGAATTAATGCGGAAATCCAATTCTCCCAACCCCAAGAAACCCGTATGACAATGCAAGTAAAAGCGAGAAAGTAAACGACACCAAAAGTTTTTTATACAGGTTCCCCCACAATGTGTAAGGTACGTCCTGTTGCTGCTGCAGATCTTTATTAATGAAGAGCAAGATTGTTTACAGAGTGTTTCTCTATTTTAGCACACAATACAATAATGAGCTAGAGACCTATTTATAGGCTACAATGAGATATTAGGCCTAATGCTATTAGGAAATAACTTCTCCGTCAAGAAAAGACCTTTCTTTTCTTGCACTATAATTATTTCCTAAAAGCCTGTCCGAAACCTATTCTCCGCCAGTTGCCATAATTCTGCCCCCATGGGCTCAGCTCAGCAAATTTGACTTCACAACACAACAATCTCCCACTTGAAGACATATTTCAATGCACTATCTCCAAGCTCCATCTACAGCAGCTACCTCTGGTATATCAGCCCAAGAGGTTCACTGAGGTTGAGCACAACCTCAGCTTCTCCTTGTTCACCACCTTCGTAAACATATCCGCCGGATTTCGATCTCCTGAAATCTTCTCAAGCTCAATGATTTTCTTCTCCAAGACAGATCGTATCCAATGATATTTCAAACCAATGTGCTTCGTTCTCGCATGATACACGGGATTCTTCGCTAATTGAATAGCACTCTGACTATCACAGTACAATGTATTTTCACCATGCTCCAATTTCAGCTCATCCAAGAATGCTTTCAACCAAAGCATCTCTTTCCCTGCTTCAGACATAGCAACGTATTCTGCCTCACAACTAGACAGAGCTACAACTGACTGCAAATTAGATCTCCAGCTTATCGCAGTACCTCCATATGTAAACACATACCCATTGGTGGATTTCCTACTATCAATATCACCTCCATTGTCAGCATCCACATAGCCAATCAAACCCAACTTAGACTTCTGAAAGCATAACGCCAAATTCAAGCTTCCCTTTAGATATCTAAAGACCCATTTGACAGCTTCCCAATGTTCTTTACCAGGGTTAGACATGTACTTGCTAACAACTCCCACTGCATGAGCAATATCAGGTCTAGTGCATACCATTGCATACATAAGACTACCCACTGCAGAAGCATAAGGCACCTTATCCATATACATCAGCTCCTTCTCAGTCTCAGGTGATTGTTCAGTAGACAATTTAAAGTGAGCAGCTAGCGGGGTACTAACCGATTTTGCATCAAACATGTTGAACCGCTTGATCACTTTCTTCAAATACTCTTCTTGAGTCAACCTCAAAGAATCCCCTTCTCTTATTATTCTCATCCCCAGAATTTGCTTCGCATCACCTAGGTCCTTCATTGCAAATTCCACTGACAATTGTTTCTTCAACATGTTCACTTTATGCAAATCAGCTCCCACTATCAACATATCATCCACATAAAGAAGTAGTATAACATAATCCTTTTCATACCTCCTTATGTAACAGCAGTGATAGGTTTCACATCTCACAAACTTCAGTGTTTTCATAAAATTGTTGAATCTTATGTTCCACTGCCTCGGAGCTTGTTTCAAGCCATACAAGCTCTTCTGAAGTTTACACACCAGATGTTCCTTCTTCTTAACCTCGAAACCCTGAGGTTGCTCCATATAGATCTCTTCATCCAAATTACCATGTAAGAACGCTGTCTTAACATCCATTTGTTGAAGATGCAGATTATCCTTGGCTACCAATGATAGAACAGCCCTGATTGTTACAAGTTTGACTACGGGTGAGAAGATTTCAGTATAGTCAACTCCCTCTCTCTGTTGGAATCCTTTAACAACCAGTCGAGCCTTGTAACGCTTGCTACCATCCTGTTCCTCCTTTATCCTGTAGACCCATTTATTCTGCAAGATCTTCGTCTTTGTATTATTGGGTGGCACCACTAGTTCCCATGTCATGTTAGACATAAGAGAATCCATTTCGTCCTTCATTGCTAACTCCCACTTGATGAAATCTTCACATTGTACTGCTTCATCATAACTAACAGGCTCGCCTTTATCAGTTAGCAATATATAATTAACAGAAGGAGAATACCTATGAGTAGGTTTCGGTGTCCTCTGTGATCTTCTGAGACTTGGTGTTTCACACTCCTCTTCCTCAGCTCTAGAAGTGTTCCTTTCAACTATGATGTTTTCTTCCTCCAAGCTTATATCCTCCAATGGTGGCATATCAGCATAAGGATCCGATGAATCATCCTTTTCAGCAGCATCTTTTGGAAAGGTAAAATTTGATTCCTCCTCTCCTCCTTTTGTTGTGACCTCATCTACCTCTTGATTCACCTCATGTCTGTCTTTATACATCACCTCTTCATTAAACACCACATCCTTACTTCTTATGATCTTACGGTTCTTCATGTCATAGAACCGATAGATCATCTCAGAATCACCATACCCAATAAAATAGCAAATATTAGACTTAGGATCAAGTTTAGTTCTAACACTTGCATCAACATGAACATACGCTAAACAACCAAATATTTTTAAGTACGAAAGATTAATCTGTTTTCTGGTCCACATTTCTTCAGGAATCTTGAACTCCAGAGGGACTGAGGGTCCTCTGTTGATCAAGTAAGCTGCAGTGTTAACTGCATCCGCCCAGAAAGTCTTAGGTAATCCGCAGTGCAACCTCATACTCCGTGCACGTTCATTCAGCGTCCTGTTCATTCTTTCAGCTATTCCGTTTTGCTGGGGTGTACCCGGAATAGTCTTCTCCATTCTGATCCCATTATCAGCACAAAACTGTTTGAAGTCCCCATCACAATATTCACCCCCATTATCAGACCTCAAACACTTCACCTTCAGATTTGTTTCATTTTCAACTATAGCCTTCCAGTTCTTGAAGATCCCAAATACCTCAGATTTATTTTTCATGAAATAAACCCATACCTTTCTAGTTGCATCATCAATAAAAGTCACATAGTAAAGTGACCCTCCAACAGAACTTACAGGTGCAGGACCCCATACATCGGTGTGCACCAACTCAAGCCTTTCAGACTTAGGCTTAATTCCAGTTTTGACAAAACTGACTTTCTTCTGCTTTCCCAGAACACAGCTCTCACATAGATGATCATCAACAATCTTCAAATCCGGTATTAAATTATTATTAACAAGAATTTTCATACCTTTCTTGCTCATATGACCCAGGCGATTGTGCCACAACTTTGTCTTCTCAGAACTCCCAACAGCGGCTATTATCGTCTGAAGTCCTCCAGTTAAATACAACGTCCCAACCTTCTGTCCTCGAGCAATAGTCATAGCTCCACGAGCTACCTTCCAGTTGCCCCCACCAAAGGTTGTTCTATAACCATCACCATCCAACTGACTTACAGAAATCAAACTTTTAGTAAGTCTAGGTACATGTCTAACCTTTGTCAATTTCCAGGTAGAGCCGTTAGATAGTTTCAGATTCACATCTCCCATACCTTCTATCCTCAATTCTTCACCATCAGCAAGATGAACCCATCCATAATCACCAGCAACATAATTTAACATTATATTTTTATTATGAGTAGTATGGAAAGATGCACCTGAGTCTAGAATCCAAGAATCAATCGAGCTATCAACGGACAGGACCAAAGCATCACTGTAATCGTCAACGACATTGACGTCACCTTTGTCGTCACGACCCTTCGAAGCCTTGCAGTGTTTCTTCATGTGACCAGTTTTGCCACAACCCCAACACTCCAGAGTACGTCCTCCATTCCTTGACTTACTCCATCCTCTTGACTTTGATCTCCCTTTGTTCCAGTTTCCTCTATCTCGCGATCTACCCCTCTCAGTATTCAGAACAGATGTTTTAACACTCTCTCCAGAATTCAATCTTCGTATCTCCTCATCCACGATACGCTGTGCAACATCCTCTAACTTCAACTTACTGGATCCCGTTGAATTACTAACAGCCGCCCTCATTGGCTCCCAGCTATTAGGTAAGGATGCTAACAAAATTAGCGCTTGAATGTCGTTTTCAAAAGTTACTTCAACAGTGGCCAACTTGTTGATAGTACTGTTGAACTCATTCAAGTGCGTTGTTACAGGAGTGTTTTCAGCCATCTTCAGGTTAAACAACTTCTTCATAAGATGCATCCGATTGTTGTTTGATGGTTTTTCATACAAATCACACAACGATTTCATCAATCCTTGCGTAGTGGTCTGTTTGGCAACGTTAGCTGCCACGTTCCTTGACAGACAAGGTCTGATTATACCCAGCACCTTTCTATCTAGCTTCCTCCATGCTGCTTCATCCATGTCCTCTGGCTTCTTGCCCAAAGGAGCCTCCAGATCCTTCCCATAGAGGTAGTCCTCTATATTCAGCTTCCAGAACGCGAAATCCGTTCCATCGAACTTTCCAGGTGACGAGCTTCCATCACTTCCAGTCATCGTTTCTTGATGGTTACAGCTACAACCAGGCTCTGATACCAATTGTTGAGAATTAATGCGGAAATCCAATTCTCCCAACCCCAAGAAACCCGTATGACAATGCAAGTAAAAGCGAGAAAGTAAACGACACCAAAAGTTTTTTATACAGGTTCCCCCACAATGTGTAAGGTACGTCCTGTTGCTGCTGCAGATCTTTATTAATGAAGAGCAAGATTGTTTACAGAGTGTTTCTCTATTTTAGCACACAATACAATAATGAGCTAGAGACCTATTTATAGGCTACAATGAGATATTAGGCCTAATGCTATTAGGAAATAACTTCTCCGTCAAGAAAAGACCTTTCTTTTCTTGCACTATAATTATTTCCTAAAAGCCTGTCCGAAACCTATTCTCCGCCAGTTGCCATAATTCTGCCCCCATGGGCTCAGCTCAGCAAATTTGACTTCACAACACAACACTAGTTACCAAGATTATTTAGACAATTATCTCATGAACATGTCCCTAGTGTTATCATTGTTTTAGTCAACCCGATAATACCGTTGCATTATTTGCATATATATAGACCACTCATCATTCCAAATGATTAACTCACCCACTTCATTATAGAACATGGAATTGAAGATATCACTTGTAATTTTTTGTTGTATCCTCCCGCTAATCTCCGCTCAACTCCGAGTTGGTTTCTACAGCCAAACCTGCCCCCAAGCTGAAGCCATTGTCCGACGAGTCGTGCAAACCCGCTTCAATACTGATCGTTCTGTAACTGCAGCTTTGCTTCGTCTGCATTTCCATGATTGTTTCGTCCGAGTAAGTTTCATGTCTCATGCAAAATACTACATCCATCATAAAAAGATTGACTAGTTCGATTCTCGTCAAATGTCAAGATTAGTATAGTTTATTCGTACCTTAAAGTAACGCACACAACTCTGATTTGATTCAAAATTATCGTGTTATAGTGAAACACATTAAAGACACTAGCATTGATAATATATGTTGTACATATTTAAACAAGACTTGAACTATCAAAACTGGACGATCTTTTTGGGATGAAGTACTAGAAAATCGAGAAATCCCTTTTAGTAAACTACTAACATGCATTGCTTTCAGGGTTGTGATGCATCAGTGCTTATAGACTCAACTCCAACAACAGCATCAGAAAAGGAGGCTGGACCGAATTTCTCAGTCCGGGGCTATGACCTTATCGACGAGATCAAGAAGCAACTAGAAGCTGCCTGCCCATCTACTGTGTCGTGCTCTGACGTGGTGGCATTAGCAACCCGCGATTCTGTGGCATTAGCCGGAGGACCAAGCTACAACGTCCCGACAGGAAGGCGAGATGGCTTGATTTCTGATGCAGCAGAAGTGGACCTGCCAGGGCCTAGTTTAAATATCGAGGATGCACTGACTTTCTTTACACCGAAAGGGATGACTCTCAATGACATGGTGGCTCTTCTAGGAGCACACACCATTGGAATCACCCACTGCAGCTTCATCGGGGATCGTTTGAATAATTTCGAGGGGACAGGGCGTCCTGATAGTTCCATGGATCCTGCCCTGGTAGCTAAACTCGCCAGGGTCTGTCAGGCAGCTGGTGGGAGCACGGATCCACCGGTATTCCTAGACCAGAATACATCTTTTGCATTTGACAATGAATTTTACAACCAGGTGATGAAGAAACGAGGAATTCTGGAAATTGATTCAAATCTTGGTACGCATAGATCAAGTGCCCCGATTGTTGCGAAATTTGCTTCAAATGGTAATCTTTTCAAGCAGGATTTTGTCAACGCAATTTTAAAAATGGCAAATCTCGAAGTTCTCGTTGGTACTGCTGGAGAAATCAGGAAGAACTGCAGAGTCTTTAATCCAAAATCAACTACACCAAAGCCAGGGCCACCTAAAACACCTCCACGCAAATCACCAAGCCCCCCGCCTAAGAAATCGCCTCCAGTTAAAGCACCAGTAAGGCCACCTAAGAAATCACCTCCAGTTAAAGCACCAGTCACGCCACCTAAGAAATCGCCTCCTGTTAAAGCACCAACCACGCCACCTAAGAAATCCCCTCCTCGTAAAGCCCCAAGCCCGCCACCAAAAAAACCACCTCCAGTTAAGGCACCAGTAAGGCCACCTAAGAAATCACCTCCAGTTAAAGCACCAGTCACGCCACCAAAGAAATTGCCTCCTGTTAAAGCACCAACCACGCCACCTAAAAGATCCAAAGGTAAGAAACCAATCCCACCTCCAAAGAAATCCAGTAGCAAAAGGAGGCGACACTCTAAGAATCATACCAAATCGAAGAAACCAGTCAACAAGAACAACTAATCAGAGCAATCGGGAAGCAAACAACTTTTGAGATATATCCGACATTGAATACTGAAATCGACTTAATTGTTTTACGTTCAATGTTGTGCATCGTTTCGTTCAATATATTTTTTTGTTTTCATAATCTGTATACTATATGTTTAACTTATGTTCTCCGATAAAAAGCAGTTTTCTGCTAATACATAATAGAAAGTTATGTACATTGTACTTCAAAGTTCATATTAAGAATGACCTCAATTCTCATTTTAGTTGTCAACTTCTCTCTTTGTTAACTTCTCAAAACTACTATTATGTTTTATTTAGACTTTGTAACTCGAAATGAACTACTTCCTCTATGCATTTCTTAGATTTCCTGAAAAATTAAAATAATAATAGTAAGACGAAGATATCAATTAATATTCCATATGAAGTACATTGAAGGGAGTTTGTGGAAGGTATAAAACAGGCCTAGCGGTTAGAAGACTTTTCGAGATTTAGAGATCATGAGTTTAATTCATCAAGATTACATGAAGAGCGATTATCTTATTAAAGAAAATAACTAATAAGTTGTGTACGTAGAAGCCAATAACATTTGTTTATTTACAGAGAATATCATTACATGTAAGCACGTTGGATTTGGATTTGAATATCATTACATGTAAGCACGTTGGATGAGAAAATGAATGATTCTAACATTTTCTTTCCACAAGACGTGACGTGATAACGAACTTCTCTTGAGAATAACTTGACATTCTTTATCAGGAATTTGATATCCTAAGACTACAAAGGCTTTCGATCATCTGTTACCCTTTCTATTACACCTACGTATATATGATTGACGCACGTGACCGACACAAATCATGGTAGAAAAAACTACGCTCCTTCAACGTTGACCAGTATCAACATTGCTCATATAGCTATCATTATATCTCCTTCATCACAATTTAACTGAAGCAGCAATTCAATCGTATAACTTCGAATTTGTACCAAAATATTCTATTCAGTCAAGAGTGTTCTACCTTCACCAGATACAGCTGAAGAAAGCCATAATAAACAACAAAGTTGGTCATAACAATTTAAAGCATTCAGTATGCAGAATCATGGTGCTGCTTTTCAACAAACTTCACCACCACATCAGTCGAGGATTTAGGGACAGTCGACAATTTTTCTGCAACTAGCAATTGATACTCGAAAGCACAGCACATTGAACACGTCTCGCATATTTCTGTCTCGGATATGATGACCAACTTTTCCAAACACTGTCCATTCTTCAGCAGAAATTCTGCAATCTTGCAACATATATCGTGTTCAGAAATGAACCACTTGAACATTTTCTTGACAAGATCTGGCCATGGGTTATTATAGTCAACCTTAAAATAATGCAGTTCTTCTGCATCAAGATATCCCCATTGCGAACGTACCTCTTCTATCATGCAACAGGACTGGTAATTAACAATTTTTAGATTCTTTATATGTAATGCCAAACACTTGATGACTTGATATTGCGAATCCAGAAACTTCTCAGACTCATGAAACGAAGGCTCCCTGTTGTCCCTATTAAGCAAATCCTACAACAAGAGTAACAGGGTAAATGTTCCAACTCTTTGAAGATATTTTTTTACTTACAAAAAAGGGCTACCATACATATGAAGTGAAGCTCACAACAAGTAGTGTGTGGGAGGATCAAACCACTATTATCTTATTTTATGAAGTCAGCACCACAACCCGAGGGATGGCGGTTCACTTCTGTTATTCCCGAAAGACTCGGCCTTGGGATAAAAGGTTCCACATCGACAACTCTTCCCACAGTGCTAAGCGCCCCTTCTCATCAGCAATATATGAAAATTTGATTAAGGATATTGGTTGTGTGTGTGGGGGGGAGTGGAGGATGATGCAATTCAGGAGGGCCTAAACAAAAATTGAAATAGAATTTGCAAGAGTGTATCGTAGCAAAGGAACGTCGATATGAAAAAACCTAAATTGAGAATTAAGTATTGCATTTGGCATAAGCAACTTCTCAAATAATATATGCCTATCAATCGAATATGATAAAAAGAGCAGGAGACCAACTACAATAAATACCACATAAAATAACAGAGATACGCAAAGAGAGTTACATGACCCTCTGAATCTCCCGGAACAGAGTGCTAATTGTAGACATCAGTATAATCTTGAACATTTCATCAGTATAAAAAATTCATTCAGAAAATGCTCACCACAAAACTATCCACGTTTATGATGAGGGTCTCCAATTGAGGAGAGCTGTTTAACAGGCTAACCACAGCAGGGAACTCAAAGTTGATCATATATGAGTTCAAAGTCAGGCATTTGCAGTTTGACAAGGAATAAGAGAAATATTGTGTCCTCAGCATTGATAAAACCTGTAAATTTCAAGACTATTCAGAAAGAAACAAAGACGATGTTAAACCTAATTCTCTGCAACATGCAACTCCGACACACCAGAAGAGCTAAGCTCTGTCATCTATAAATGTTCATTGGCCATCTAGATTGGATGACACCTTGGGTAAGACATTCTTAATTAATATATCCCGTTGAACGAAATAAGTGATAATTATATAATCAAAATACAAAGTTTCACAATTCACATATTCGAAAAGAAAGCCAAATTTGGAAGTTGATGATAATAGGTAAAAAGGATGACAGTGCATAATTTGTCTGTATTCTTTTTCACTTGTGCAACGCTATAGCCCCAACGCATACAACCCTTTAAGCTAACTATAAAATATTATTTTATACAATGAATCTTAAAATGTATTTTATATGAAAAAGCCCAGTCATGATGTGGCAATAGCATTATGTTTAGTTCAGACATGATTCACAATGCTTGGTTCAGAAAAAGAATAAGCCAGTTAATGGTGAATAATAGCATGAATTAGGGGACCTCTGAAACATGTCATTAGCTATAAATGACTTATACATTCTTAGTACAGTAGCCGATACTTTATAGTTGAATCGGGACTGCTTAAGTACCAAGGATGCTATAACAAAGTAAAATATGGTTGATAGCAGATAGAGACACATTGTACTTCTAATTCCATTGTTCATTTCGGTTCTAATATAATCCAGATGTTCATATTCGCATCAACAATGCACCACCCAATTTTCCAGTATATAACTATGTACATATCAATCAAAAGACTAACCTGAAGAAGCCATTTCCCTAAAGTTAATGACTTCACATGAGCCAAACTCTGCACAATATCTCTGCCAACTTTTTTGCAGATATGATAGTCACCATTGTCAAATTCTTCACAGAAGCTGAGCTTAAAGTTAATCTTAGCTGAGACCAACGAAGACACATCCACCAACCTACACTGGAGATCATATAAAGGCCCCGAAATCTCCAGTTCCTTAATATATGGAGCCGAAATCTTCAACACATTATCACCATGTTGATCCCCATCAGGGAACCAATAGTGAAACAACATCAACCTTTTCACATTTGGGTTTGTGATGCGCAGATTACTAAACCCATTGAAACTCATTAATTCAAGCCTTTCCAGCACGGGACAACCTAATAACACCTTCTCCATGACCCCATCATCGATCAGAATACAAGTCATCGTTAATCTCCGTAAGAACTTCCAACTAATAACACCACTTTCTCGAAATCCACATCTACTTATATACAAAGTCTTCAGGGAAGAAGATGTGCATATATTTTGGGGCAAACAATAAAAGGGTTGAGGCAAATAAAACGGGTAATCGCCATACACCATTGCTGGTTTAAAATTCAACAAAACCTTTTCAACGTTTTTCCCAAGAGCCCATCGGAGCCAAATACTAATCTTTCTTTCGTATTCTTCATAATAATCTACTTGAATCAAGACTTTCTTGATATTGGTACACCTAGAAAGGAGTAAAGCATTGTCTACAAATGAAACAAACCTCTCAACACTCCTATCATCATATTCTACGCATTTGAAACGCAGACAATCAAGAAAAGTCCAAAGGTGCTCAAAACGTTTAGAGAGGTTTGAGGTTGTTATTGCATCTTCCAGGGGCATGTCTGAGAGGATCTTGAGGAGGAGATGATCAGGCAATTCGCTTAATCGATCCAATTCAGGTTGTGTAATTGATTCATCGTGCGGAATTTTCCGTTTACGATTCGGCGGGGCTAGGTTTTCCATAGTTGATGCTGGATGTTTCCGATCAAGGGTAAGTTCGCTTGATTGAGGGTTTCAATCGAGAATCGAATGAGTGATGCCGCAATATTAGTTTGATTTCAAATTTCTACTACTCCCCAGTCCCCCCGGCCCCCACCCCGTCTCATCTGTTACACATACCTAAATAGACTTAATAGTGGGCGAATCTAGTATGAAATGACAATTATGTTCCTTTTATTTGGAAGTGTAGTAAGTGAGAAAATTAAATGAGAGGACAAAATGGTTATTTAGTGCTATAGTAATTCACTATTTGAGTGTGTATAGTGGATCCCGTCCTAAATGATTGATACATTTTTGTAGTCAATCTTTAAAAAATTTGATCAATAATTCTCATTAAACGATAAAAAAATATAACCATGTGAGATCTTGTTAGATTCGTCTCAATATATATTCTTAAACGCAAATACTACAAACGGTACTACAGTACTCCAACTCTTATTCTCAAATTTACCCTTACGAAATTTTATCATTAAAAAATTTCAATTCATTTGCAATTTATCACTCTCTCTCTAAAAGTGTGGGTTTCTTTTTTTCTCTACAAAAATTATATAAAATTGTTATTTCTTCTCCTTGATCACCCATTTCATTAATGTGTAGATAAAGATTGTTTCACGAACAAGACAAGAGCTTTACCATAAAATCTTCAATTTCAATTCATTTGCAATTTATCACTCTCTCTCTCTAAAAGTGTGGGTTTCTTTTTTTCTCTACAAAAATTATATAAACTTGACGTGAGGACTAAAGTGCAATTTTTTTTACCACTTTCGTTGATTAACGTGCAACCGTGTAACCATTGAGACTAAAATATAATTCGGTCATACTATAGAGGACCAATTCAGCAATTTGTTATGCTTTTTGTCTTATTGTTGAGTAAATTAACAAAGAACCAAACATACACTCGCACAAAAATGGAATCGAACCCAATTACCCAACATGGAGAACATCAATGGTAAAATCAAGTCCAAGTTAGCATAAAGTTGACTTAAAGTTCAAAAGTAAATAAGCTAACGGTTGACTTCATGTGATAGCCGATCAAGAATTGAACTAAAGAAGCCCCTAATCACCCAAACTCTAATAAACCGATTAGGGAGGCACATCGACTCATTTACCTCCTTCGTCTACTTCATATGTTCGTACAGACTTATGAATTGAACTAAAGAACACGATAAATCCCCTAAAAATACTTCAAAAAGTTCTCCATAACACAGATGGTGGATTTTACAAAATAAACAAAACCAAATCAATTAATCTAAAAACAAAGATTGAGAAGAAGAATATTTGTACAAAGATTGTATTTATTGAGTTGAGTAGCTTGATTGATCACCAACATACATATGAATGATTCATTGGGTGAGAGGCAAGCATGAGAGCAACCTAGAGCAAGCACGTCTCCATCGAGGGTACATCCTACGAGTGTGTTCACTCGATTCTCTCCAAATATCTTCAAATGTCTCCATGAATAAACTCAAGCTTCTGATTGGTGGTATGTATAAAGTCAACGGGACTGCCGAAAAGGCCACAGCAAAAAACAAGTGTAACATCGGACTCGGACAAGAACAGAGATGGATGGGCTGGTGGGTGGGGTGGGGTGGGGAGGGGGTGGGGGTGAGGGTGAGGGTGAGGGGGGTTCTTGAAAATTGGTGAAGGATGATGAGGTTTCAATTGGGTTTTATTGGATTTGACTTGTCGGGGATTTATATATGTCGACTGGTTTATTTTTGGTTGAGGGGAACATTCGGGCGATTCATTCCTAATTATTTCTACTATTTAAGACGAATACCCGATTTTAAAGGTAAACATTTTTAATTTGATATGCAAAAATGTTATATAAATTAGATATTTAAAAAATATACATCAAAATAAATCTAAACAGATTTTATATGATTATATTATTTATTATTGGCTAATGAAAATTTATAGTTGAAATTTTTAAAATTTGCTCTTAGGTGAAAAGTGTATTTTAGATTCACTTATTACAAATAATATTTGACGACAATTAAAATTGTATGAACACCATGCCAATTGTGGGTTTGTCATAATTTTTTAACGCATAATTAATTAAAATACAACGTAATGATAGATATTATATACTCCATATCACTAGTAAGGTATTCATAATTTTTGGCTTAAAAGGTAATTAAATTATATATTTTGGATATGAGTAGTTTGTGAAAGTATTTTAACAAATAAAAGAATATATATGATTGAATAGTTATAAATGAATGTGTTAAAGAAACTAGAGAGGTGGAGTTAATCGAATAGCTTAGTAGAAAAGATTCTCGCTAGATCAGAAGGTCCTGGATTCGAAACTCAATTTATCACTAATTTTTAAAAAAGAAAAAAGAAAAATTAGAGAGGTGATGTATATCTATTACTCCTCTAAGAAGTAAAACATTTGGTGAAATGATAAGGAATGGGGTGTCACATCTGAGATAACAAGGGGCGGGTAAGCGGAATAATCAACAAGTTTCAATTACTATACAATGGGTTTCAATTTCAGCTGCTTCTTGCTACTATGGCAACTCAACACTTGTCTGTCTTATAATGGACAAATCAGATTTTTCTTTTAATAGATACTCTTCGTCCATTTATCTAATGTACTCTCTTATCTCAAATAAAATTTTCTTTTTTATAATTTCATTTTATCAATAAAAGAAGAGAAAGTGAAGAAAAAAATTAAGTTTGTGAAATCAAGTTAAAATTTTCTTAAATTTTATATAAAAGTAAATAGTTCATATAAAAAGGGATCGAGGAAATATATATTTCTTTATTTCTTGATATAAACAAAAATTATATTTTATCATATAAAAAATTGCTTCCATCAATAATATGTAAAGTGTTATGTTTTCGTCTAATATGAATATCGTAAGTACATGATAGAAATAAATCTCCAATATTATCATTAATCCAAACTAAATTACAAGTTGAGCACACATTCTGAAATTGACGCATCATTATTCTATAGTGCTACTTGACCTAATTGTTATCTATCCATCATCTCTATTAGTAAGAACTCAAATATTTACAGATATTTCTATCTCGTTGTAGTGTAGATTCTTTTTCCTGATAGTGTAAAATTCCTTACTTATATGATATCGATTAGTTAAAAAAAAATATATGGTGCTAATTCTTTTTACAAACAATTGAAACAAAGGGGGTATTGGTGCCTTGGTGGTATAAGCTGCCGACAGAAATATGAGAATAGCCTTTGAGTCACTTTCGAAATCCATATATCGTGCGATAGGATAAATACTCAAAGTAATTATCAGCTTTCTCTTATGTTTTATTTTTGTTTCTAAAACCAAGGACGAAATCCATTCTACATTATAGTTGTGGATTGTGGATAATCGAACGGAGGCCCATTAATATATCAACGGGCAGGTCCGGTTAGTTAACCGTCTTGGGCCCTTCGAACATGGTTCTGGACTTCTGGGGACCGTTCGGCTCGATTCGTTAGACATGTTAAAGGAAAGCCTAATAAATAATAACCAAATTAATTAATACATGCTCGAGTCTCGAAGGCTGAAATTAAAGGGTTGTAAAGATAATCAATCAAGTTATTTCTTGTAGATAAAATGTTAGTACCTACTTACTTGTGTTCAATTTCACTCATTATGATTGTGAAGATCTTAGAAGCTCTTTGTTCACTAATTGTCATTCTTTTGTACTAATTAAGCAACATAACCAAGTGGGAAATATTCATGATATATATAGTGGTAAGTTTGAAGCACCTAATTTGTAAAATCTCATGCCCTCCTATATGAATTCCAACACTTTCATGTAATTGCAATCGTATCCAAGCGAAGGTGTTCGATATCAATGTTCGAGAATATAAAACCGAATCAACTAGAAATGGCCTATTAAATTACTTTGTAAATTATAAACAAACTTCGGATCTTATGATTAGTCTAATAAACACATGTAACTTCGCAATGTTGTGGCTTCGATTCAAATTTTTAGAATGACAAGTACTAATCTTCACAAACATAAACGAAGTAGGTCCTCAATAATTTTTATGTATCATTTTTTTTATTTTGATAACTCATTGCTGAAGTTTTTACTAAACAACGCCTTAATCATTGTGTTGATGTAACAAAAGCAAACTAATAATCATTAGGCTCTTTGTTTGCCTAAGCCCTAAAGCAACCCTTTAAATAATGAATTAGTTATGATATACCAATCTGCTAAAGTACTTTCATTACTTTAAACTTGGTAAATAAAGTTTGGAGGCAGGGTTGTTTTTTTTTTACCTAGATTTATATTAACAATGTTCATATTGAAAATATAAGCCACTGTCACGCCAATTGCTACTAACAGTTAAAGTACCAGTATGCAGAAAACAGAAAACTCAAAAGTAAAGAACACAAGGTTGGTAACCCAGTTCCGTGTCAACGCACGTACATCTGGGGGACTGCCTGTCCAAGGGAAAATTCCACTATACTGAGATTTACAAGGAAGGTCTTACTCTGTACGCTCCCCGTACACCGTTGCCTAAACCTAGACTCTTCTAGATGAGATCTACCCCTACAGAATGTATCTCCCGATACTTACAAATCAAAGGTGAAAGGTAGAGATAAAAACATCACTATTGATAATACCGAATGGTGGTATTTCAATCGGAAATTCAGTTAGAAGATAGATCTATTCTTCTAACACATATGGACGACCTAGCACTAAAATCTAGATAATAAAATCTTATTCTATTGCTCTTGTGCTCTCTACAAAAGTCGACATCTTCCAGCTACGGTGAGTGCTCCTTTTATAGGCCTAGGTCGCGGGCCTTCTTGTGTATCTTGACGGGCTAGGTCAATCTACATTAACTCTCTTGAATATCACATAAGGTAATGTGAATCTTGGCCCTTGAATATCTTGTCATTGATTGCGCCTATTAATAACAAAAGTTACCATAAACGAATCCAACATAATCCCGCTTCATAATGACAAGATCTTCCTAATTCATGTTTTCCTTTGTCCACACGTTGTTGACCTACGTCCAAATCTTCAACGTGATCTTCCGGGATCTTCCATATTTGCTCTTCATGAATTAGCTTTAATGTCTTTAATGCTTAACTCCGTAATGATTCTTCTTCCGCTCACTATTATACTTTCATTTCAATAGATGGTACAACAGTTGGTCTGTTCAGGAAAAACGTGACCAATACACTCTGTGCACTCTTGTGCAACCAGCACTCAAGGTGTGCTAACAAACTCCCCCTTTGGGCATGTTTTTCATGACAAATGCCTTGTTTGTTTTCAGAGTGTAGAGCAAGTGTTTAAAGACATATATTGGTTCTAGAAAACCAGATATCAGTTCAACCATCAGTGATGTGGTGAACACAGGCAGTCAGATGTTTTTGAAAACATCACATAGTGGTTCTATCTAACCAGATATCAGTCCAACCATCAGTGGTGTGGTGGACACAGGCAGTCAGATGTTTTTGAAAACATCACAAATTGGTTCTATCTAACCAGATATCAGTCCAACCATCAGTGGTGTGGTGGACACAGGCAGTCAGATGTTTTTGAAAACATCACATATTGGTTCTATCTAACCAGATATCAGTCCAACCATCAGTGGTGTGGTGGACACAGGCAGTCAGATGTTTTTGAAAACATCACAAATTGGTTCTATCTAACCAGATATCAGTCCAACCATCAGTGGTGTGGTGGACACAGGTAGTACTCCCCCCATTTGACATAAAAACAGGTCCTATGTCAGCCAGGAAGGGAACAAAAAGTAACCCTAAAGAGCAACCGAAAGTTGTTTGGTAAAACTGCTGTTGAAACAGAGGTTACAAGGTATGTAACAACAGCAGGGCCAATTTCTATCATGTTCCTCCCCCTGTTTGGCGCATTCTCTTCTTTCTACAATTTATCCGGTAAGATAGAAGTGGTAACAGCAGAATCAATAACACTGGATTGACAGACTTCGCCATACCTCTAATCTCAACAATCTGCTGTTTCTTCCCTTTGATTTCCTTACCCACATTGTTAGCACAATCTCCATCTTCTCGCATATTAAGCTCACTTTGAACAGTTGCATTGGTTGACTTCTGTTGATTAGGATCTCGGATAGATACTTTTTTTCTATTTTCTCTAAGATCCCTCTTGATCCTCCATACTTGAGTCTGAGAAACACACGAACCAACACTTTTGACCCTCCATTCCTTACGAAGAACAGTTTCAGACTTGGATTTATGAGGAATGGGATCACTTTGATGATGGCTTTGCTCATAAAGCTTGAAACAATATGGTCTGATATGACCCTTCTTTCCACAGTGATGACATACCCATTGCTTATTCTTTTTGTTCTTGGGTTGCCTACGAACCTGCTGGTGACCAATTGTTGGACCAGTTGTCTGCGGCAGTTGATATAACAATCCGGATTCTTTAACTTTTGCAGCTGGAACAAACTTGGATTCCTTAGCACAATTTCCAGCAACATATCCCGAGCCAGTATGGTTCTTCGGAGACTGTTCAACAGAAGGAATTTCATTCATCTTTGAAGTTCCAGAATTGAGCATATAACTGGATTTTCTCATAGCTTCTAGATCAGTAGACAATCTCTTAACCTCCTCTCGTAATTTAGAGATGATAGTAAGGTTCTTACTATTTTCATCACATAGATCTTTATATTCCATCCCTTGTTTCTTGGCCTTGCTTAATATTTCGTTACAATAATGATGTAATTCTCTATTTTCATCTACAAGACAGCGGATCTCTTCATTTGTGGATTTTATGTTTGTCCCTTCATCAATTTCATCAACTTTTGAGGCCAATGAACACATTATCCCAACATCTTCATTCTTTTCATCATTGAAAGTAGAACTTCCTTCACTTCTCGGAGAGTATGGGTAATCAATCTGAACATGTCCATAGTCTTTGCATTGGATCTCATGAGGTTGTTGATTCAATTCTTTTCTAGCTTTTGTATTTCGCTGATGCCCAGTGTCAGACTGACTGTTACTGACAACTTCTCGACCACTACTGGATCTGTTCTTTAACTCTTGAACAATAATATTTAATGAATCAACAAGATATTTACCAGAATCTTTGTTACTCTTTGGATCACATACGTTCTCCTTCTTCCTGAAATTCTGATCATCAAGACTCATCTCATATGCCGTAAGTCTACCAATTAAGTCATTAACTTTCATGGTGGAGATATCATTAGCTTCTTCTATGGCATGTACTTTGATTTGAAATCTTTCAGGAAGTGATCTGAGTACTTTGCGAACAAGTTTTTCTTCAGATAGCTTCTCTCCAAGGGCATGAAATTCATTAAAGATATCAATGAGCCTAAAATAGAATTGAATAATCGTCTCACATTCCTCCATTTTTAACCTATCATATTTGGTTGTGACAAGCTGGAGACGACATATACGAACTTTGGAAGTTCCTTCAAATACATCTTCAAGAGTCTCCCACGCTTCTTTGGCACTAACACATGTACGGATCAGCCTAAAAACATTTTCATCCACACTATCATGAATTACACTGAGTGCCTTTGAATTTGATGCTGAGTTTGTAACTTGTAGTCCCTTCCAATCCAACTCAGGTTTCATAGCTACGGTGTCATCAGGTAAGGTGTGTTGTGGAGGAGTCCAGCCTGATAAAATAGATCTCCAAATTTTAATATCACCAGATCTAAAGTAAGCAATCATCTTCACCTTCCAATCTGCATAATTTGACCCATCTAGAATAGATAGGTGATATATTGAACCTTTTCCCATGGTACAAAACAGTTTATGATGTGCTTTAATCATCAGACACAGCTTGTGATATACACTATAATATCGGATGTCCAAACAGTTTGTATGATATTCAACAATTATTACCCCACACACTGGAACTGCAACTGTGCACGAATTACAAGGATCGTGATCACTCTGTATGTCGAGGACCCGCTCTGATACCAATTGAAAATATAAGCCACTGTCACGCCAATTGCTACTAACAGTTAAAGTACCAGTATGCAGAAAACAGAAAACTCAAAAGTAAAGAACACAAGGTTGGTAACCCAGTTCCGTGTCAACGCACGTACATCTGGGGGACTGCCTGTCCAAGGGAAAATTCCACTATACTGAGATTTACAAGGAAGGTCTTACTCTGTACGCTCCCCGTACACCGTTGCCTAAACCTAGACTCTTCTAGATGAGATCTACCCCTACAGAATGTATCTCCCGATACTTACAAATCAAAGGTGAAAGGTAGAGATAAAAACATCACTATTGATAATACCGAATGGTGGTATTTCAATCGGAAATTCAGTTAGAAGATAGATCTATTCTTCTAACACATATGGACGACCTAGCACTAAAATCTAGATAATAAAATCTTATTCTATTGCTCTTGTGCTCTCTACAAAAGTCGACATCTTCCAGCTACGGTGAGTGCTCCTTTTATAGGCCTAGGTCGCGGGCCTTCTTGTGTATCTTGACGGGCTAGGTCAATCTACATTAACTCTCTTGAATATCACATAAGGTAATGTGAATCTTGGCCCTTGAATATCTTGTCATTGATTGCGCCTATTAATAACAAAAGTTACCATAAACGAATCCAACATAATCCCGCTTCATAATGACAAGATCTTCCTAATTCATGTTTTCCTTTGTCCACACGTTGTTGACCTACGTCCAAATCTTCAACGTGATCTTCCGGGATCTTCCATATTTGCTCTTCATGAATTAGCTTTAATGTCTTTAATGCTTAACTCCGTAATGATTCTTCTTCCGCTCACTATTATACTTTCATTTCAATAGATGGTACAACAGTTGGTCTGTTCAGGAAAAACGTGACCAATACACTCTGTGCACTCTTGTGCAACCAGCACTCAAGGTGTGCTAACACATATTATTCCTCTACTATTTTTGATTGATTGAAAATGCTGCAAATTATTACCAATGGATACCGAAAGATATATATTGTCGTTCATATTTAAATTAACGATGCTCTAGGTTAGTGACCATAAAATAATTAAAAAGGAATTTTTTTTCAATCATATCTATACTCAATTGATAATAATCAAAGTAATCAATACCTTATCTTCTTTATTTTGGTGTCACTTATATGCTAGTATATATAGGTAGATTATTATAAGGGTAAAACGTAATAATTCAACACGAGTACAACTAACAATGCAATTTATCCACGTTAGACGAACCTTATGTGATAGGTTCGAACTCCACTAATTTGACCATCTTTACGGATAATCATCATTGTTTACGTAGTTTAAAAATAACACAACAATAATGTTATTGTAGTTAATTCAAAATGTCTAATTTAAATTATAAACGACGAGTTGAGAAATTAATGGAGATTAGATAAGAGCATTCATATCAACTCCTCTAAAATTAAAATAGGGGGTGACAAAACTAAAAACAGTTAAAATGTTATTTTTTCAGCTTCCCTAAAATAGGTTGGACCCTCAAAAAATTATTCACACACGTTGTTCACTCCTTATATGTAGACTCTCCCTATTTGGAAGTTTTTTTGTATTATCCCTCTCATTTTTTCTCTTTTTTCATTTATACAAAAATAATTAAATATTTTTTATCATATATAAATATTAACTAAAAATATCTTTCATTCAACATTCATATGTTATATATTGTTTTATGATTTTTAGAATTTGTTATTATCCAAAATATTTCATCTAATATGTAAAATTATTTATTTTTTAAGTGTGAAGTAAAAAATAGGGAAATGGTTAAAGTATCCATATGAAAAGCAAAAACTCAAACGATGTTCTCGATTAGCAACTATGTATGTTAAATACTGTTAAAACTTGTATTCGATATTCAATTTAAAGTACCGCAATTTTTCGTGACAATTAATATTATACTCATAATCTGCAAGCTAGCTTCATCCCCTATATGATATTCGAACCATTAACCTCATAAATCAAGGAGTACTAGTTTAACCGCTAGATTATTAGATTATCTCATCTAATAAAATGCTAAATTCAAGTATCATACTTAAAAGAAAGAGCAAAAAGGGCGAAAGGCACAAGACATCACTAACCTTTACTTCTTTTTCCACATTTACCACATATGTTTACTTTTACCCAAATACACTCATATTCGGATATAAAGTAGCTCGACTATTTTTGGTCGATTTTTCAAAAATGGACTTTCTAAAAGAAATCAAGATAGCAGCCCTCATCTATCATAATGATAATCGAGGTAAAATAAATTCATGATGCGAACACTTGACCATAGTTTTACCCATGTCTTTTCCCTCTTTAAGGCATGCCGGTAATAATTAGGTCCTTCCATATGTTATATTATATTATAATATTAACTTTTATTTAATTCTCGTTTTCCATATGTTTCTCGACTTGTTTGTCTTAGTCTTGTTACATATATGTCCCAATACATAAGCCCTTTTATTATATTATGCTTAAACATTTGGAAACATTATTACTCTTTGGACAAATGATATGATTGTGTGTAAGAAAATACTAATTTCAACTTTCCTCAAAAGTCATAGATTGTTTATAAGTAGTATCTTGTTTGAGAAGACGACAATGCAAATTCATTCATAGGTCAAATCGGCACTATATTCAAACATTGAAACAACATTAAGGCACCAATTAGTGTTGAAAACTTTAGATGTATGGTGACAGTTAATTTGCTTAGGAAGTGTGTAACCTCTCTCATGAACCCACTTAAGACACATGCATTATATTATACCCAAATGCCCTAAATTTCTCTCGCGAAAATATTATCGATCTGTCCATTCCTTAATCTAAGAATCATATACTTTCTGTATCTCATTATCTATTTTCTATATTGAGAATCAAACTTTAAAAATTTTGACCATTGAATTTATCTATTAGCCTACAAGAAAAATATAGTCATATGACATGTTGTTAGATTCGTTATTTCAATATATATTTTTGAAATATCAAACTTTTATAACTTTTGCGCGTGTGAAATTCGAGATATTTATATTTTAAGTCGTGTCTCGATGACCGTGAAAGTCAAAACATGCCAAATAATTTGGGAAGGAGGGCGTACTTAAAATAAAAATTCCCTTTTTTGAATTCTATTTTACCAAATTTAATAAGAAAGAGTGGAAAAAAATTATATTTGTAAGATGAATTCAAATTTTCCTTAAACTTTGTGTAAAAATAAATGACTTTTAGAAAAAGGGATAGAGCGAGGGAGTATCAAGTTTTAAATTCTGAATGTCGAATTAAATAGTTAATTGTAGTAATGGTCCTCGTAAGTGCGTGGGGTCAAATTTCACTTTCATTCTAGTAAGTGGCATAGTCTCTGAAAGCGTGCACACCCGCTTTTAGTCCAAAAGGTTAACCGTGCCGTTAGAACTTGCCGTTTTGTGATATTTTTGGGTCAAGATACAATTTTTCTAAATATAGGGTAAATTTTTTGTTGTTTTTCCGTCATAGCTAAAACAAGTAGTAAAAATCTATATCGTTGTTTACAAACATTTCAAATGCCTTAACATCAACTTTCTTCATGTTTTCATGGTTTGAGGACAAAAGAATTACTCTACATTTTTAAAATTTCATTTTGATCCCAAAAAGTAAAAAGACTTCAAGTTCTAACGACATCGTTAATTTTGGAACTAAATACGAAGGGCCAACGGGTGTACACTATCAGAAACTACTATCACAATAATACTAAAATTACTGTGAACAAAGTAAAAGTTAATCCCCTACGAACTAAGATCATTGTTGTAATCAACTCTCGAATTAAATGTGATATGCTCAATTAGGGCCTGATCAGATTAGATATACACGAATTACTTCGACTTAGTTACGTTAAGAAAAGGAACTAAATAAATGTAGTGGTAATAATATACTAATAATATTAATCGACGTTGTTGTTATAGTTTATGGAATTATGCTTGAATCACACGTGAAAACATCCATCCCATATTGCATATTGGGAAAGGCTTCATTAGTGCAGTTGCTCGATAACGTTGGTTTTCATGTCTTTATCACTACGTATCGGATTATCGGTATATAAATAAAAGAATATATAAAGGATTCAATGAGAGTACAAGGAAACATTTGATGGTTAAAAAGTACTTCTTTTGGTTAAAAAGTACTTGGTACTTCAGTTTTGTATATAAGGATATTCATTTATGTGATCTTTATTATTTTTAGGTTTAGAGTTAATTGCTGAAATGGTCCCAATAAGTGGGGGTCTGGTGTACTTTGGTCCCCGAAAGTGGCATTATTGTTGCGGAAATGGTCCCTCAAAGTGTGTCAAATGGTGCAATTTAGTCCCTATTCCGTTAAATCCGTCAAATTTTGCGTGAATATATAGTGATTTTGGGGGCAAAATCAATTTTTTTTTATAACTTAATAGCCCCATTTGGGGCCTAAAATGTGATAACAAAAAATTATAGGTAAAAGTAACTTTCTCCACTTCCAATTTGTTTTATATGGGATTCGATG
The DNA here is from genome assembly GCA_003412495.2 of Echium plantagineum. Classification (NCBI taxonomy): domain Eukaryota; kingdom Viridiplantae; phylum Streptophyta; class Magnoliopsida; order Boraginales; family Boraginaceae; genus Echium; species Echium plantagineum. Next base: position 22,919,391 of record CM016568.1, on the reverse strand, counting down.
TTATTTACATTTCAGACCCCAAATGGGACTATTAGTTTATAAAAAAATTTGCCCCCAAAATCACTATTCACGCTAAAATTTGACGGATGTAACGGAATAGAGACTAAATTGCACCATTTGACACACTTTTAGGGACCATTTCCGCAACAGTGCCACTTTGTGGGACCAAAGTGCACCAGCAGACCCCCACTTACTGGGACCATTTCAGCAATTAACTCTTTAGGTTTACCTATACATTTTCGAATTCATCTCATATTTCATTATATCGTCTATTAGTTAATATATATCTTAATGATTAATAAATAATAAAATGTATTCTTTTTTCGTAATACTATTATATTCATATCTCTTTATACAACAAAATCCACCCTCCATCCTCTTGCAACTAGAATCAAACCCTTGCACTCTAAGTTATTAAAGACCTTCTTAATTACTAGATCATTAAATGTTCTCGCTATTATATTCATACTACTTTGATTGGTATAATCGAAAAACTGTTGAAATATGGTCTCCGCTAGTACGATCGAGTTGCACTTTTGATCACTCATGTTGGGTATTATGTATACTTTGGGTCACGCACGCGTTTTTTTCGGACAACTCGTAATTTTTTGAAAATTTGAACATTTTGGTAAGGGTATTTTAGTCATTCTCTCATATTTGTAATGAAAATTAGCTGATGAATGTTAAAAATGATGGGATAATGACTAAAATACCCTTACCAAAATATAAAAAATTTCACAAAATCACGATTTGTGCCAAAAAAACGCACGAGTGACCCAAATTTTACATATACCCAAGATGAGTGATCGAAAATATATAAAGTCATATGTATTAGGATGATCGACTAGTGCGCTTTAACAAACGTGAGTGATTAATGAAGTCATTTGGTGTATATGAAGTGCGTCATTAATTATGGAGCAATATGCACCACTCTAGATTGTGGGGTCCCAATTAAGTAGCTAATTAAGGGAAGGAAATAGGTAGTTTGAGTAATTAACTAAAATGTAAAACAAAATAGACACAAAAAGAAGGTTGGTTAATAGGTGGAGTGGAAAACGGATTGGAAGGGGACCTATAAAGAAAAAGGAATATGAAAGAGAGGAGGGAGGGGGGGAGGGGGAGGGGTGTCTTCTTGTCTTTGACTCAATCGAAGTCTTTTTTGAAGTTTTGTCTTCACTCACAAGGTAATCATAATAGGTGTAAAATAAATGGCACATATTTTGCTTACACTTCACATAATCTCTCAACCCCCCAAAATCATCATCATCAACAACGTACTATAAATCTTCTTCTTTCCATCTCAATCACACCCACTTGGAATAACAAAACAACTAATAAGTTTCTCACTCCCATACAATACAAGAAACAAACTCACATCATCTGTCTTCTTCTTCTTCTTCTTCTTCTTCGTCTTCTTCTTTCTGATTTCCTCCGGAAACATGAGGAAGCCGGATCAAACATTAATGAGAGACAAACCGAAACTTAGGAAAGGATTATGGTCGCCTGAAGAAGATGAGAAACTAATGAAATACATGTTGACAAATGGTCAAGGTTGTTGGAGTGATATTGCAAGAAATGCTGGATTGTTGAGGTGTGGGAAAAGTTGTCGTCTTCGTTGGATTAATTATTTGAGGCCAGACCTTAAGAGGGGTGCATTTTCTCCCCAAGAAGAAGAATTCATCATCCATTTGCATTCCATTCTTGGAAACAGGTTAGTTTACATTATTCCTACATGCATGCATCTGTATGTATGTGGTTATGTTTCTTATTTCTGGTGTTCGATAAAGTTCACAAGATTATAGTAATCGTCCCCCTTCACATTAAGTAGATATAAAAGAGGAATACGCCAGTCCAAAGTTCTACCAGGGCTCACCTAACCTCGACGAGTATAGCGACTGCGAATTCTCGTTACAAAATTAAAGAGGAATTTTGATTAGTATATATAAATACATGTTTTTCCAGTAGTTAGAGTATGTCAAACATTCGTGAACATATAGTCGACAATTAAATAGGCAGCACGTAGCACATATCATGTTTCATTACAAGTATATATATTATTATTATATGTATAAATTATATATTTATATACTATATATGTTAACCTATTTCAAACATTCAATAATTCCATTAAAGGAAGCCTTCCATTCTACTCTTTGATTATGTTTTGTTGACCATATATATGTTAATATCTTAGTGATTTAATTCACCATGAATGTAGTGCAAGTTAAGATCAGATCAGTTCATGGCCCTCTATTTTCATTTTCCACCTTATTATTAAAGCATTCATGCAAGCCACACACCTAGCTACCTTAAACAAAAATCAAAGAATTATTATAATAATATCTAAGTAAGAGTGTTTATTGCCTCAATACAACTCCATTCATCGATTTCATATATATCTTTTTTTTTCTCAAACGTTAAAAGTTGTTTTCATATGTATCTTCAGGTGGTCACAAATTGCAGCTCGCATGCCAGGTAGGACAGACAACGAAATCAAGAATTTTTGGAACTCAACAATCAAGAAAAGGCTTAAAAATAGCTCCAATAATTCAAGGTCTTCACCAAACCTAAGTGATACATCAGACCCTATCAGGGGTATTATGGGAACATTATTTCCCATGCAAGAACAAGATATCTTTAATATCTGCATGGATAACAATACTTCCTCCACTTCATCTTGTTCCATGCAACTTTACCAACACCAACATATGTTGGTCACCGGCAACAACCTTTTCAACCCTTGCCCATCACTCAATATCGGCTACGATGTCGTTAATGAAATGAGTAACCATCATGGGGGATCTTGCTTAGATTATCAAGTCGGGGCGGGCGATGGAGGGTTATTGGAGGATTATGGAGTTTTGGATCCATATTGTATGATGGGGATGGGATTAGAAACTGAACTTTCAGTTCCTGAGTTGGAGAGTAGTGGTAATAATAATAATACTAATAATATTAATAATAATAATAATAATAATAGGGGTATTGAGAATAATAATGGTGTTGCTAATGAGTTTGTTGTTGACAAGAAAACCAATGACAACAACAACCAAAATGGGTTGAATGGTGGTATTGGTGAAAGTATCAAAGTGGAGGGTATGGTTGTGTTTGAGAGTCATTGGCCAAACCATACTTTAAAAAATGGTGATTTGGATTGGGAGGGTTTGTTGGCTAATGTTCCTTCCTTGCCTTGCCTTGATTTTCATATAGATTAACAACATGCACACACATATACCATCCACTCAACCATGCAAAGAAAAAAAAAATCTATAGACAATGTGGAGATAAGTCAAACATATAATACCTATCAATTTAGTAGGATATCATTTTCTATTCTGAATTCTTAACGTGGTATCATTTTCTATCAGACAAAAAAAAAGCATCTACTCTTTTTTCTCCTTCCCTCCTTAATTTGGCCATTCCTTTTCAAATAAGTTCTCAATTTCAATTTATATACCATACATACATTTATACCAAGTTTATATTCAAAAATAAGCCTAAGAGAGAAGTCTTAGAGAAATGCAAGGGGTGTTAGTCTTCAATTCCATGCTTCCTCATCCTTTTTCAAGGCTTATGGAAGAGTTGTAGAAAATAATCTCTCTCAAATGTTAATTTTTCATATACTTTAGAGGATTGGAGAAGAAATGCAAAGAGTATGTGCATGATGATCAATTGTAATTTGTAAGTAGTCTTTTGTACAGAGAGACATATAAAGCTATATATATGTTAGAGGAGTTATACATATACATAATAAGCTAAAGTAGTTCCATTTTTATGTACAAATTGGAGGATGAAGTAGTAGTTGTAATAGTTGAATTTGAATATATAATAAGAACTTTCAAGGTTATGTATATATGAAGCTCTTTCACAATTTAAAGCAATAATTCAATAAAAGCACTTATAATTTTTTTTCACATTTTATTACTTACTATTGTTAATAAGATATTCACTCTTTATCTCTCCAGCTCTTTTACTTGATCATGTGTTTTTCTTACAAACTCAGCAACTCCTAAATTTTTCCCATCACATTCATCACCTCAAAGCAATAATTCTAAGCAATGCATATATATAGACCACCATGCATTTGATAAGTGACGTAAGGAAATTATGGTTTGATGGTAAAATTGATAATCTTTTACTTCAATCTCAATCTACACAAAACTAATTGTCAATTTGATCAGAGGATCATATTGTAGTTTAATAATCCTAGATAATTGCACTCTTCAATATTAGTCCTCGAAAGTGGCATGAATGTTTTTACGGCATAATTAATCCTCGGTTAGCGAAACTGTTATATCTGGACGGCGAAATACTATTGGAAATTACTTTCGGCATAAATGTTGGTTATAATGTTGTAGGTTAGTTAGTTTTGGAAATTGACATAAATACCGTAGAAATTTCATTATTGGGTCGGGTGGAGTGGCTCCTAATTTATCAAGTTATAAACTCTCTCATTTATTTTCAATATAGAACTATGGCACGTAATAATCTTAGGCTCATTTGGAGCCATCTTAACAAATATTGTAATATTATATTGTCCCCCACTAACATAAACGTTAAATTTGGATAGAAAATGAATGAAATCCAGTTTAAGTAGATTAGAAAAGTTTCATATGGTTTATGGTTGCATAGAGTTTAAGAAAGTTGGTAACTTATTAGCTTGATTGGAAATTTGACATAATGTCGAAAGTTATGAGCTAACGGTCTACAACTTTACTTAGTCAAAACTACATCATGGAGATAATATCGAACTCATTATGAAAAAAATTCAGTTTAAATATGTTGATTAAGTTGTGGAAGAAATGTTTGAGATGATTGCACCCACCATATGTGATCCAGCTTCATATAATAATGTATGGAGAGGCTTTAATGGACAAGAAAAAAAAAAGACGTCGCCTGAGAGATTCGAACTCTCGCGGGGAAACCCCATGTACTTAGCAGGCACACGCCTTAACCACTCGGCCAAAGCGACTTGTTGTTATGTAGCCTCGTTTCACCTTCTAGTTCGTATGGATACCTTAATAAAACAAACTTCATTTTCAGAACCGTAACGGTTTATGTTGCGTCTTTGTGAAGACCGAACCGATGTAGGTTTGACCTGTGAAAAAACCAAACTGATAACTAATTATATTTTATTTTATTTTTAATTTAAGTTTAGTAGACGATAATTGTAGTGACGATTTAACTTTGTTTATTATTGGTATAATATAGTACTCCTCTGTTTTTTTATATGACTATCTAGACATTTTCACATTGATTAAGAAAAATTAAAAATAGTCAAAAAGTGTATTGAAAATGTAAAATGTCAATTGATTGTCACTATGTTATTAGTTAGTTGATAATTTGAATGAAAAAAGTAACCAAAAAGTATATTGTAGTTGTAAAAAATACAATAATCTGTAAAACGTCATATAAAACAACCAAAAATCTAAAACGTCATATAAGATATATAAATCTTTTTAAAGCGTATAGTGTAGAAATATATGTTCATTAAAGGTTTCGTGTAACGGACATGTATGTAGATTTCGGAATTAATTTCAAAAATTGTTCATTAAACATAGATGGAACTTAGTTGTGGATAACTAGGTAACCATTAATTGTGAAGTACTCCTTCGTCCCTAATGATTGAATATTTTAATTTTTTATGGTCAATAAAATACGATTTCAAATATAAATATCTCATATTCTGCATATAAAAAAATTATAACAAGTTGATATTTCAAAAATATATATTGAGACGAATCTAACAAGATCTCATATAAAATAGTACTCCCATTCAAATTTAAATTTGGGCCAAAAAATTATAACAAGTTGATATTTCAAAAATATATGTTGATCAAGTTTTTTTAAAATTTGACCATGTAAAGTCAAAATGTACCAATTTAGGGAGGGAGAGAATATAAAATAGTGCTCCCATTCAAATTTAAATTTGGGCCAAATATAACTATATAAGCTAAAAAAACAATGAACCCAAAATCTGGCCCAAACTGAGAAACGAACCAAAATCGAAAACCTATCGAAATCAATGGGTAATGACGAAACTAAATCGATTCAGTTCTAATTTTGGCTCCCCTAAAAGAAACCAAGTATAGGATTCGACTCATTATCTTATTAAACAAAGGGCACGAATATCATATGAAAACAATATATAATCTTGTGTCTTAACCTCACTATTACCCCTTAACTGCTTAACCTACTACGTAACATATGGCCCAAGAAAACAGAATGTGCATTGAAAATTGAAATTGTATCATATCTTGTCTAAACGACAACTTCTTCAAAAACATTGAAACAAATTGATGATTTAGCTAATTGCAAAAATAAAGACACCAACAAAACCCATTTGGTAAGCTTTCCTCTTAATACTTAAATTTGTGATATTATCACATTCCGAAATTTCCACTTAAGCTAGTTAGCTATTATGCATCATGGTTTATTCATGTATGTACTAATAAAACAAGACCATGAAAAAAAAGACATGCCTAATAAGTAATTAGCAACCCTGCCCAAGGTTTCTACGACATAGCTTAGGATGATGCATCTTTGTAATTGTCTGCAAAGAAAATAAGAAATTCCAAATAGCTAATTCACAGATCGGTACTTTCAGAAGTAAAACACCAAAATTGCCCATAGTCTTGGCATGTGTTATGTGTAGGCGAGAGGATTAGAGCATGTGACTACGAACCACAGTATCGAGAGTTTGGATCCCTCCCCGTCCACAACTGACCCAAAAGGAAAGGTACTTTCCCTTTGGGACTGAAAAATCATGATCGATATAGTAGACCAAAAGTACGGAACTCAAGTGTAGGTGTAACTACAGTTAAGACTACACAAGCTTTGGCAACGCTAAAAGCATCACAGATTCAGATGAAAGAATGCCAAAGAACATAAAAAGGCAATAATGCTAAAGAGTGTAAAACATGAACTCTAAATTATGTTGAAACATCATCAATTTTACAAAAGATATGGTTTCATTAGATTAAGAACATTCTAAGATTAAACATAGAATAATAAAATACATAAACAAGTATTAAGCAATCTCGACCGTGACAATTTAACGCACGGCCAGATAACAATATTAGAATAAATTAAAATGAAATTAAGTTTTCCTTGTACCCTTCTTCCATCCTTGAATTGCCCTGAACTGAAAAAACTTGTCACCAAAAGATTGTAATGTTTTTCTTTCTAGAAGTTCAGGTTAAATGAATATGAATTCACTAAGTAATCAGCTTTTCAAGTTGCATGTGCTCTAACCAAGCCCCTAAAACTGAATGATCAAGAGCATCAACTTGAGTATTGAATTTCGAACCCTCACCGGATGGCAAGGCTGCACCAGGAACAGAAGCTGCAGACTTGTCTTTCATCTCAGGTGGTGATTCCTTGACAAGGGATTGTACCCATGAGACATCAGGCCCTTCACCATTGTCTTTTAGTTCAAATGAAGATGACCTACGTAACTTACCGAGCTCATCTCCATTCACAGACCAATCGACGACTTTACCACTGGGTGATCCCCATTTTGACCAGGAATTCCCGGGAGAACCAACAAAAGGGACATTGTTGGATCCAAGTTCCCTGGAGCTAAGGCTCCTTTGCTGTAGTTGTTGCTTCTCGCGTTGAGCAAATGCTGAGAGTCTAGCACTCATTGGAGATATGGGATCCACACTTCTTGGCGACATCCTCCCAGGTGAAGACACACCAAAAGGTGCCTGCATCAGGGGATGCTCAACATTCTTTGGTGAAAAACCATTAGTATTAATTGGTGAAAGCAAGTTTTGCTGCTGTTGGAATGAATTGAAAACAGCAGATTTGTGCGAAGGCGAAAAGGCACCAGAAGCTGCTGCCTGATCAGCATATCGTGGAGATGTCATATCCGCTGAAAATAGCTCTTCTAGATTTGAAGGAGTCAAGGATTTGGACAGAACAGAACGGTTCAAAGAAGAAGCTGAATTAGGACGTGGCTGAGAGTGACAGGCTAGATCATTAAGATATAGCTGCTGGGCATCCATATCCCTCAACATCTGTAAATCCTCAGGCAGGATATCACGAGCACAAAGAGAAGATCTCAGACGACTTGATTGGAGGTTGCTACCAGGTAGATGAAGTGTTGGAACATTTGGCTGAGACCATGCCCCATGGTTTGCTCCATTAGCAGTTGGAGACATTGGCTGGTTAAATACAGGAGCCATCATAGAATGTGATGGAGAACCTGGAAACATGCTTAACGCAGCTGCCATGTCCATAACACCAGCAGCTGAGGCAGTTGATCTAGGGGAAGGAACTGCAGAACCAGTTGAGACATATAGAGGACGAAGCTCTTCCGGCATGTGGGCAAAAAAGCAAACACGCCTAGCACAACTTGTGCCATCTTTGCATAACCGAGTACGATACTGAGCAGGGTGCAGCCAGCACTCAAAAACACCATGAGCATATTCACACATATCACCTCGCCTGCAGGCACCCTTCCGAAAATCAGGACACGGAACACAGCTGTAGTGGTACTTCCTTGGATCCCTCCTGCGAGCATTCTCACCAGGGTGAACAAAAGGACACTCTGTCCAATCATGTGAGTAAGCCCTGGAGCAAGGTCTGACCTTAAATGAGAACATGCGAAATTCATCAGTCGAAAAGATGCTGTTCTTTATGTCAGGAAGAGATGGATCAATAGGATACTCTTTTTTCTCAGGAGCTAGAGTTGCTGGAGTATCACTGTACTTTGCCATAGGAGATGACACTGTGTTTGATGGAGAATAAGGAGATCCATTTTCCTCTGATGAGGAGAGGGTTGGTGAGGAGTTACACGAGGAAGTAACTGAAACACGGAGGCCCCGCCCACCAACAGATCCATCTGAGCTACTACTCATTAGCAATTCTTCAAGGGAAAACTTGGTTCCAGGAAGATTAGGAGGAACAACTATGAGATCGACTGGCCGACGACCATGTGCATCCTCAATATTTGGATCAGCACCAGCAGACAAGAGCAGCTTTATAATATTAACAGCATTTGAAGAGCCGGAGGATGAGGCACAGTGAAGAGCAGTCCATTTATCTTGGCCGCAGCACTGATTCACATCAACCTTAGGCTTCGAAACAATGAACTCGACCACATCAGAACAACCATAGGTAGCAGCAACCATTAAAGGAGTCCTCTCTTCCCGAACAACTAGCTTCGCCATTTTCTTGCGCACTAACCAAAATCCGACCTCAACAATTGCAGAAGAATCAAGTTCATATAGCCGTCGTAGACCATCAAGGTCACCATTAGCAGCAAGGTCAAGTGCACTAGTAAAAGAATCTACAGTCTCAACAGTTAATTTACTCATGTTCGTTTTCTCAGATTGGTCTCCAGAAGAATTAGAATTTGGCTGATCTCGGTCACCGCACATGCTTCAAGAAACTGCAAGGTCAAGCACACAACTCTTTAGATGAGGCATCAAACATTAGGATTCACAAAATAACAATAAATTGACATATCAGAGTAAAATGACACTCCAACTCTGAACCTTAGTTGTTCAGGTAACAAAAATACACATCCACTTCTACAAATAAAATAAAAAATTACCACTACGCAAGAATTGAACTTTTCAGAATAAATGGAAGTTTATAAGGCAGCTCCACATATAAAATACCATTACATATCAATAATCCAAACTTCTACTGATGAATATGATTCTGTTTGGATCAGATAACGACTAAAAAGCAACACATGGTTGAGTTAAAACATGATAAACAAGAATAGGAATAATTCTAGGCAGATAAAAATAATGAGAATAGCATCTAATACTAATTAGGATTCTAGTATAGAGTAATTTTCAACACTGGCACTATATTATCAAAAAGAGATTCTATCTTTTACAATAACTAATTATTAAGCTCATCTTATTATCCTCAATTGATATGTGCACTAACAGTTACACTACAAAAACAAGAAAACCAATCACTCATAGCACAATATTTTCAAAAAAGGTTGAATCTAACACAATAACTAATTATCAAGCTCATCTACATACCTTCAATTAATATATATATATATAACACATATATATCACATATAAAAAACACAATATCATAAAAAAATGTTCATCTTTCACAATAACTAATTATCAAGCGCATATATATCATCAATTCATGTGTACTAACAATTTCAATATCAAACAAAAAAAATAAACTCATTATACCACTCCCCCACAAAAAAACACATATTCAACACATACAAAAAAGTTATTTCTTTTCCTTAAAAAAAAGTAATAATACAAAAACCAAACAGTAGAAAGAACAGTATACCATAAAAACTGTACGGAAACAACACAAAACACAAAAGAATTAGTTAAATATCCACCAAACTGAATCAAAAACACCGAAACAAACACCAAATCAAGTAAGACAACAGCACAATATAAAAAAGACCAAGTCAACCATCAGTCAACAATGAGCTCATCGACAGTTGACTAAACAGAAACTTCATCTAAATTACTCCACACACAAATAATCATCAAAACCAGCGCATGAACAATAGTCAAAACTCACCGATCTTACGAAAAAAACTGATCTTGAAACAGATCTAGCAAAAAAGAAACTACCCAAAAGCAAAAATCACAGATCTGGGACAAAAACAAAAGGGTATGAGCAGTTTAATCGATAAAAATCATGGCTTTATTATAGGAACCAACGCTTTCTTGAAAATGATTTTATTACTCATTTTCTAAAAAATCGAGTGTATATTACAAAATCAAGAATATGGAGATAAAAACTATGATGAGATAGATAGAGTGAGAAAAATAATAAAATAATGACAATATATAAACGGGGGTGGTTTGGGTGGGGTAGGGGGGGTGGAGGGGGAAGAGAAAGATCGAGAGAGTGGAAAGCGAAAGTGAAAGTGAAGGATGTGTTTGTTTGCTACGTTTTTTGAGAATTAATGAGGAAATTGTGTGAAATGAAATTGATGGGACTAAATTGAGACTAGAATTTTAATTGAAAAAATTGAGGTGTAGATTTTTTTTCTTTTCAAAATAATTTAGATTTTGGAGTATTGAGTTGGAATTTCATTAACGTTATTCGATTAGTAACGGGGCCCGGCAATCACCGCCCCGGGCCAATTGGGGTTTCATCTAGGGATGTTATCGGTTTGCTGCAAACCGACAAAATCGACCGAACCGAAATTTTACCGACTTGGTTAAATCACACTGAACCGAAGCGGTGCGAAAAAATTCAAAACCGACGAAAAAATTCGGTTTTAGTATAAACCGAACCGACTATTTATATATATTGTATAAAATATTTATATTTGGGTTATTTCTTAATATTTGTACTTAATTTTGATTTTTTTTAAAAATTATTATATTATTTATATAATTTATTATAATAAACTCTAATATTGACCCAATGGACCGAGTGTGAAGTGTCCAAGACCCACTTTAAAATTTCATATCTAATATACTCACTTTAAAACCTTATAGTCTAATACTAAAAGAAACTAATAGACATCATCTTCAATTCAGTTCTGCGCCTCTGCCTCCATACGAAACAACCTAACAATTAACACCCAAACTTTTACTCATTTGTTTTTTTCTTTATTTGTATAGATAATGCGCGGTGAACCGAATTTCTAGCATTTGGAAACTTAGCATGGGAGTAAAGGAGCTAGTTTCTATTTTTTAATGTGTTACGTTGTCATTAACTATTTCTATTTTGTTTTTGAACTTCCCGTGGACGTGTAGACTCAATTTATTTTGAAATCATGGACTTTAATTTTTTTGTTTGTTTAAAAACCGAAAAACCGATCGAACCGCACCAATTTTGCCTCAAAACCGACATCAACCAAACCGGTTTACACTGAAAGAATTTTCAACCGACTTGGTTCGTGTAGTTACAAATCCGATAGGATCGGTTTCACAAAAAAAAATCGGAAACCGAACCAAACCGATAACATCCCTATCGGATGTCTGGGACTAACTAAATATCGAAAATTTATTTTTGCATGATCTTTGACTCCTCTAACCACTCCTCCGTTAACAAGTTTGATAAGGGAGCTAAGGAGCAGAATTCTACAGCTGCAACTCAAGATATAATAGCTACAAATGCTCGTATGGAGAAGGAGGTTTTTAATGACTGCAAGAGGCAAGTTCGGAGCTCAAATTATGTAGTTTACATACCAGTGTGAGAACCACGAATTGATGCACATTCGACAGCTTGAATTGGGTCAAATCATATCTTGAGTCAGACTACGGGATGGCGTATGGCGGTCCGTGGCGATGAACTCCATAAAGTCGTAGCGGTGTGGCGAGGCGGTAGTCTCTTGTAGTTTGAGATTCATATTATAAGACTAACAATAATTCATCAAATGTGCAATAGAATAATAATTGGGAGAATGATGCATCAAGCAATTCAAAATATATTGGTTACAAATATGCAAATAATATAATCAACGATCATCCAACTTCAACTTCAAAAACAATTACAATGAAAAGTTATCCATCCAACAACATTTTAAGAAACAAAATCAAAAGTGTTAAAGAGTCTATGATGTTCCACTCTAAAACCAATTGGCAATATAAGGAGTAACCCAAGATCTTATATATTGACCCAGAGGACATCGACTTCCGATGTGGGTGTGCACCTTAACACTCCCCCTCACGTGTAACCCGATCGTCGGCGGAATATTCCTCGCAAGTATTAATTACCGAAACAACATCTACGGGGTTACACGTGCCTCATTAACTCGAGTCTGGCTCATGATACCATGTTAAGAGTCTCTGGGTTCCACTCTAAAACCAATTGGCAATAGAGGGAGTAGCCCAAGATCTTATATATTAACCCGGGAGGACACCGATATCCGATGTGGGTGTGCACCTTAATACTCCCCCTCACGTGTAACCCAATCATCGGCGGAATTTTCCTCGCCGGAACAACATCGGCAGGGTTACACGTGCCTCATTAACTCGGGTCTGGCTCATGATACCATGTTAAGAGTTTATGGGTTCCACTCTAAAACCAATTGGCAATAGAGGGAGTAGCTCAAAATCTTATATATTAACCCGGGAGGACACCGATATCCGATGTGGGTGTGCACTTAACACTCTAAAACCAATTAGCAATAGAGGGAGTAACCCAATATCTTATATATTGACCCGGAGGACATCGACTTCCAATGTGGGTGTGCAATTATATTAATAATAATATAATCAAAAGTCAGCATCATCATCATCAACTAACTCATCCTTTAGGCAGAACAAGATGCACAAAAATCCTAAATGTCGTATAATTATATTAATAATAATATTACATTATTATTGTAAAATAATTATAAAGTAATGAAATTAAAATAGGTTATAAAAACAAGTTGTAAAGTCAATATTTATATGAAAGTACAAAATAGGTTATGAAAAATAAATAAAGAAACTAGATTTTCAATAATAAACTACGTGGCTAGCCATGGCTGTCCGCGACGCCACAGTCCGATGGTGTAAATGGCGGAAGCCATATGACCGTCATGTGTAGAGGACCGCCACAAGTAACACTGTCACGCTTTTTCTCCGGCATGCCACGCATTTCTGCCATGACTACCGCCACAACGCCTTTTACAAACTATGGCTTAAATATATGATAGGACTGATTTTTTTTTCAGTTATCTATAAATTAATTATGAAAAATAAAAAGTATTAAAATATTATAGTAAAATAAAATGAAAAAATAATAACTGAAGCATTTAAATGTATAATTTATTAGACTAAAAATAATAGTCGATCGGAAAATATGGTGAGACTTGGTTAGAGTGGGACCAAGTGCAGGATGGATGGTTGACTAGATACATAACATGGGTTCAAGAGCCAATAAAGTGGGATCAAAACATATGGATTCCAAACGGAATATAGAGTTCGATTGAGATCAGATTTTGGATTCCGGAACTATTTCTAGTCGACAAGGCCCGCTTTACCAGAACTTCGGACTTCGCAATTCTATATTTCTATTCACTCGAACTACACAAGTGTCATTATTCGATTATTCGTCAACTAGATGTTTGGGCACAGTTTTATTCGTACGAAATATATTTTATCATATATTAGTTTCTCTGGTTGCCAAATTGTCTACTAGTATAGTGCTTTTTTTGCCAATATTTTATCGTCGTTTTAGTCATTTGCACATATTTTATAAGAAAGATTAAAATATTTAAAAACTACATTAAAAATGTAGAAAGTCAATTATTATACAAATAACTAAAACTTCCATAAAATTTAAAAGGGAATCAATATAATAGATCTTTTAATAAAAATCAAACCTTACTGTATGTTTTGGGCATAGTTGTTCAAATGCAAACTAAAACTTCCATAAATTATACAAATAATTATTTAAATACATTATAAAAGAGTGGTACAACATACAAAAGCACTTCTATGATACATATGAGAGGTAGACTTGGCTGGAGTTATACACTAGGTTGTATATGTATACTGCATCACAAACAACACAAAAATCTTATGATTGCTAGGGTGGTCCTCTTAGTATTCGGATTCGAGATTCGCCTTAGCAGTTGATGCCACACTGCTGAACATCAGGACCGGTGACTCGGGTGGTGAAGGGATCAACCCTCACCCATAGTAAAGAGAAGATGGATGCCAGAAGGATTGACCATACTATAACAATGGTGGGGGTTCGGTTCTGACGTCCCATCAGACCTTTGAGGAAAGGATACAGATGAACAATCACCCAGAAAGCAAAGAACAGTTTACCGAATAGGGGACCCCATGATTGGTAACCGCTATTGACTGCATAGGAGATGCCTGCAACGACTCCAACCAGGTTGATAACGAGCAGAGTGGTAGGAGGTATCAGAAGCGTAGTCCACTTGAACAAGTAGAGTTCAGCGAAATCTCCATCTTCATCTGTAGCCTTTGATGTCACAGTGAAGTTGGTGTCAATTCCAGCGAGCACTTTCAGAAGACCTTGGAAGACGGCAAAAAGATGAGCAGAGACACCACCAATAACCCAAAACTGTTCGTTCCTCCACCATTCATCGATCTGCACACCACTCCATCTCATCTCTAGAATACCAGTAGCAAAGATGGACAGAAAGAGGGAGAGAAACCATACACTGGCAAGGTTACTAATCTGAAATGGAAGATATAAAATCACTAGTGAGTGACGACATGCATCAAATTCATAAATGATAGTAACAGTGAAGGAAAAAATGCTATCATTGTGGAGAGCAGAAGTGACGCTAACCTGAGGAATGATGAACTTTCCAGTTAGTAGACAAACAGCTGGCAAAGTACAATAGAGGAGGAGAGGAATTGAAGTGATTGGATATATAGTTGTGTTAACATATGCAAACCGCTCTAACCACTTCAATCTTCCATTATAACCATACCAAATAGGGCAATGCCGACTGAAAAGAATTTCAACAGAACCCAAAGCCCAACGAAGCACTTGGTTAAGACGATCTGAAAGATTGATTGGAGCCGATCCCTTGAAAGCAGGCCTTTTAGGCATGCAATAAATGGATCTCCATCCCCGGGCATGCATTTTGAATCCTGTAAGAATATCTTCTGTGACAGAACCATAGATCCATCCTATCTGCAGACATGATGAGGTAATGGAAAGGATCTCCATCAATGACATGCTGTACTACCAAAAGGTAAGATAAGAAAATAACTGCAAATTACTAACCTCGCTTCCCCACTCTGATTTATCCTCATATCCACAACTAATAACATGAATTGCCTCTTTGAGAAGAGTTTCAGGTGTCGCAGATTGAGGGACTCCACCATTCTCCATGAGCGTGGAGGCAACAAAAACAGCAGACTGACCAAACCTTTTCTCAAGACTCATTTGTGACATAAGCAGCGACTTCTCATCATCAAAACCAGCACCTACATGAATATTTCAAGGCAAAATCATTAAGAGAAACAATGAAATGAGGACCAACAGAGAGATTCTTTCAGAGATGAGATATACATACACCTTCTCTGTTTATAGGTCAAGTTTATTGTGCAACAAGAACATATTACATTATTATACTGAAAGGTCCAAAACTTTTTTGCGCCCACATTTTTTATGTCTACCATTGTGCAGTAAAACCAGAGCATAACCCAATAAGAAAGAAGACTATGTACTGGTTGCAACAGCAAATGATGAAAATAGTTAGAAAAGGGAATAACATTATTATATTTCCTATCCATACGAAATACAGAGTACTAGATTTAAGGAGTTCTTAATTAAAAGCAAATGAAGATATTCAACTAAATTGTGCTATTGAAATATGATTAATTCAACAGTAACATAGGATAACCTTATCTAAAACAATAGCTATAATCAATTTTTATATGTTAGGATTGGGTGAAGGTGAAATGAAGAAGTACCTTCAACTCCTTCCTCTATATCCTCCAAGTTAAATATCGGTACAGTAGGGTCGGTGTTCTTAGATTTCTTCTTGTCAGAGTCTTTCTTACTTGATTTAGAGCTTTTCTTTCTTGAGCCACCAAAGCAAGATGAAAAAACTCCCTTTTTCTTATTTTTTGGCTTTAGTGGAGGCTCGTAACCATACAAAGCTGTTCTGTTAAAGACACATCCAGTACCCACATAAACTGGTCCTTGGATACCATCCAACCCTCTCAAGTTGATCTGTTTGAAAAAGAGAACAAGATTTACAAAATTGAGAATGGGGAGACATTTTAGTTTCACAGTTAACTGGCTTTTTCTTTCTCCAATACCAACTCTGCTGAACTTGTGATATCAACAACAAAATCTAGGAGCTATGAGGGAAATTATAAATACGCATGGGTATGAGCATATGACTAAGAATGATAAACTTACATCAAAGAAAACAGTGTTACGGTTAGCATATCGATCATTCCTATCGATACCATCAAACCTCTGAGGAAATTGAACATAACAGACATACTTCCCGAGGTTGGGATCCATCATGAAACACATGGCTTCTCGAAGTGCCTTGCTGTTATTTATGTAATGATCACAGTCGAGGTTTAACATGAAAGGTCCATTTGTAAGAACAGCAGAGACGCGAACCTGAAACAGAAAATGATATTAAGAAACCAACAAATAAACTAGGATCAGTTATAAAGTTTTGAGTGCCACGGCTAAAACTGATACTTAAAAGACAAGTTGTTACAGCAAAGCATTACCAGTGCATTCATAGCACCAGCTTTCTTGTGATGTTGATAGCCGGGTCGCTTCTCACGAGAAACATAGACTAAACGAGGCAACTCATTTCCATCACTATCAAGCCCTCCACTTTGTCCCAAGAAAACCTTCAAAGTAAGAATAGATTAGAAGGGTTTTCACTGTTTGAAGTTATGCGAAAGTATTACAAAAAAAGCATGATGTTAGACTTGTACATGCAGTGCATATTAATGAAAATAGAATTTGACCAACATTGATTGGAAAAGAAACATATAGCTTCAGGCCTGTCAAACAACATATCATAAAGCAGTGGAGGCCAACAGATAATCCTTAAATACCTGAATCATCCCTGGATGATCCCTGGTGTTATTTCCAGGCCAAGGGGTGCCATCCTGCATGACCCATCCTTCCTCTGGAACTTTCGTAGCTTTGGCAACAAGGGCATTAATACGAATTTTGAACTCTTCATATTCTCTCTGCAGTTAAAGTGGGCAGAAAAATGAATAGATGTACTGAGTGAACAGATTAATCAAATCCATCTACACTATGTAAAAACATGAGTTCTTACCTTCATAGCTCTTCTCTCCTTTACAAACGATGGATGTATACTATCTTTCAAATAATCAACCTTTTGAGAGAAGTACCATTCCGGAGCTCGTGGTTCAATGTCATACTTTTTGCTAAAAGGAACCCATTTCCTTGCAAATTCAGAAGTTTCTGACATAGCTTCAAATGTCAGCATAGCAGCACCATCATCAGAAACATAACAGGAGACCTTCTCAACAGGATAGTCAACTGACAGAATAGATAGGATAGTATTGGCTGTGACAAGAGGAGGTTCTTTTAGCGGATCGACAGTACTGACAAAGATGTCAACAGCAGCCAGTTGTGATGGTTCTCCTTCTCGGTCATATCTGGGATAGACAATTTACAATGTAAGCTACAATTCAAGGCAATATATGGTCTTCACTTGTCAAATTGACAAAATATAAGTTAAAAAAATATTAGAAAGACAAAATTACTCACCGAAGTGCAAGCCTATCAAGATATGTCTCACGATTGACTGGAAGCCATTTAGGAAACTGATCCAA
Organism: Echium plantagineum; assembly: GCA_003412495.2. Classification (NCBI taxonomy): domain Eukaryota; kingdom Viridiplantae; phylum Streptophyta; class Magnoliopsida; order Boraginales; family Boraginaceae; genus Echium; species Echium plantagineum. Next base: position 22,901,161 of record CM016568.1, on the reverse strand, counting down.
AATCCAAGATACAGCGAACCAGATCTCACATATGACAGATAATAACCACAAAGGGTATGCATTGGGCACAGGATTTGTTATACGGTAGTGCAAGAATATGCAAAGAATAACAAGTCGCAGAACAATGACCATCCTGTAAGGGTTAATCCTTGATGAGGGGATGGAAACCTTTCTTGATAGGGGTTGACGAGCTTCATCGTTCCTGTAAAAAGAAAGGCAAAGACAGAGAAACTTCACAATTAAACACAAATGGTAGAACAGAGTCAAGCCACAAATAGCTCAAGGAAATCTCAACAAGTACTAAGCATTTACTGCCATAAGTTTAATGGAGCTTACAGTAATGCGTCATCTACCAACACATCAGATCTAGCATCAATGTCCACACCTCCCCTTTCTGACGGAGGTTGGCTAGTAGTCATGGGAACATTCTTGTCCTGCTTCATCTTCCACCCATCAACTCTCTCCTTCCAGGCAACATTGCCTAATCCAGGGGACCCAAATTCTCTCACGGGATCCACGACTCTAACGTTTGCTGCATCGAAAACAATGGCTTTCAGATTTGAAAGAAATTAAAATATAATATAACTGAAAAAATTGAAAATTAAAATCTATCATGACATACGTGACTGGTGCATGCCACTCCCATATTGAAGGCGTTTACCCACACCAGCGGGTCCAGGAGATGCCATGGAAAGCCTTTCTGGGGATGCTGCTGAGAGTTCTCCAGAAACCTTCAAGTGTCATAGTAATTGAGAATGATTATACTTCCTATTAAAATTCACAGATAATAAGACAAATAAGATGCAGGAAGCCATAACGTACATCTGTTCCATTGGTAAGGAAAGGAATATGGTTGTGAGACACCTCTTTATCATATTTTGGAGC